>CAUYWW010000153.1:623771-761771 GCA_963576845.1 Megachile leachella
ATAATAACTGCATAATATGGGTAATAATGCATGTTATATTGATGATAATAAATGTAATACGTATATTTATTATAGTTCTAGCGATAATAACTGCATTATATGGGTAATAATGCATGTTACAATGATAATAATATAAGTAATAACTATAATTATTACAGTTCTAGCAATAATACCTCCCTTATATGGGTAATAATGCACGTTATATTGCTAACAATATAAGTAATAAGTATAATTATTACAGTTCTAGCGATAATAACTGCATTATATGGGTAATAATGCATGTTATATTGATAATATCGGGAGTAATAAGTATAATTATTATAGTTCTAGCGATAATAATAGTAAAATATGGCAAATAGTGCATGTTATATTGATAATAATAAAAGTAATAAGTATAATTATTACAGTTCTAGCGATAATAACTGCATTATATGGGTAATAATGCATGTTATATTGCTAATAATATAAGTAATAAGTATAATTATTACAGTTCTAGCGATAATAACTGCATAATATGGGTAATAATGCACGTTATATTGCTAATAATATAAGTAATGAGTATAATTATTACAGTTCTAGCGATAATAACTGCATTATATGGGTAATAAGGCATGTTATATTGATAATATCGGGAGTAATAAGTAAAATTGTTATAGTTCTAGCGATAATAATAGTAAAATATGGCTAATAGTGCATGATATATTGATAATAGTAAAAGTAATAAGTATATTTATTACAGTTCTATCGATAATAACTGCATAATATGGGTAATAATGCATGTTATATTGATAATAATATAAGTAATAAGTATAATTATTACAGTTCTAGCGATAATAACTGTATTATATGGGTAATAATGCACGTTATATTGCTAATAATATAAGTAATAAGTATAATTATTACAGTTCTAGCGATAATAAGTGCATTATATGGGTAATAATGCATGTTATATTGATAATATCGGGAGTAATAAGTATAATTATTATAGTTCTAGCGATAATAATAGTAAAATATGGCAAATAGTGCATGTTATATTGATAATAATAAAAGTAATAAATATATTTAATACAGTTCTATCGATAATAACTGCATAATATGGGTAATAATGCATGTTATATTGATGATAATAAATGTAATACGTATATTTATTATAGTTCTAGCGATAATAACTGCATTATATGGGTAATAATGCATGTTATAATGATAATAATATAAGTAATAACTATAATTATTACAGTTCTAGCAATAATACCTCCATTATATGGGTAATAATGCACGTTATATTGCTAACAATATAAGTAATAAGTATAATTATTACAGTTCTAGCGATAGTAAATGCATTATATGGGTAATAATGCATGTTATATTGATAATATTGGGAGTAATAAGTATAATTATTACAGTTCTAGCGATAATAACTGCAGAATATGGGTAATAATGCATGTTATATTGATAATAGTATAAGTAATAAGTATAACTATTACAGTTCTAGCGATAATAACTGCATAATGTGGGTAATAATGCATGTTATATTGATAATAATATAAGTAATAAGTATAATTATTACAGTTCTAGCGATAATAACTGCATTATATGGGTAATAATGCATGTTATATTGATAATATCGGGAGTAATAAGTATAATTATTATAGTTCTAGCCATAATAATAGTAAAATATGGCAAATAGTGCATGATATATTGATAATAGTAAAAGTAATAAGTATATTTATTACAGTTCTATCGATAATAACTGCATAATATGGGTAATAATGCATGTTATATTGATGATAATGAAAGTAGTAAGTATATTTATTACAGTTCTAGCGATAATAACTGCATTATATGCGTAATAATGCACGTTATATTGCTAATAATATAAGTAATGAGTATAATTATTACAGTTCTAGCGATAATAACTGCATTATATGGGTAATAATGCATGTTATATTGATGATAATAAAAGTAATACGTATATTTATTATAGTTCTAGCGATAATAACTGCATAATATGGGTAATAATGCATGTTATATTGATAATAATCTAAGTAATAAGTATAATTATTACAGTTCTAGCGATAATACCTGCATTATATGGGCAATAATGCACGTTATATTGCTAACAATATAAGTAATAAGTATAATTATTACAGTTCTATCGATAATAACTTCTTAATATGGGTAATAATGCATGTTATATTGATGATAATGAAAGTAGTAAGTATATTTATTACAGTTCTAGCGATAATAACTGCATTATATGCGTAATAAGGCATGTTATATTGATAATATCGGGAGTAATAAGTATAATTATTATAGTTCTAGCGATAATAATAGTAAAATATGGCTAATAGTGCATGATATATTGATAATAGTAAAAGTAATAAGTATATTTATTACAGTTCTGTCGATAATAACTGCATAATATGGGTAATAATGCATGTTATATTGATGATAATAAAGGTAATACGTATATTTATTATAATTCTAGCGATAATAACTGCATAATATGGGTAATAATGCATGTTACATTGATAATAATCTAAGTAATAAGTATAATTATTACAGTTCTAGCGATAATAACTGCATTATATGGGTAATAATGCACGTTATATTGCTAACAATATAAGTAATAAGCATAATTATTACAGTTCTATCGATAATAACTTCTTAATATGGGTAATAATGCATGTTATATTGATGATAATGAAAGTAGTAAGTATATTTATTACAGTTCTAGCGATAATAACTGCATTATATGCGTAATAAGGCATGTTATATTGATAATATCGGGAGTAATAAGTATAATTATTATAGTTCTAGCGATAATAATAGTAAAATATGGCTAATAGTGCATGATATATTGATAATAGTAAAAGTAATAAGTATATTTATTACAGTTCTGTCGATAATAACTGCATAATATGGGTAATAATGCATGTTATATTGATGATAATAAAGGTAATACGTATATTTATTATAATTCTAGCGATAATAACTGCATAATATGGGTAATAATGCATGTTATATTGATAATAATCTAAGTAATAAGTATAATTATTACAGTTCTAGCGATAATAACTGCATTATATGGGTAATAATGCACGTTATATTGCTAACAATATAAGTAATAAGTATAATTATTACAGTTCTATCGATAATAACTTCTTAATATGGGTAATAATGCATGTTATATTGATGATAATGAAAGTAGTAAGTATATTTATTACAGTTCTAGCGATAATAACTGCATTATATGCGTAATAAGGCATGTTATATTGATAATATCGGGAGTAATAAGTATAATTATTATAGTTCTAGCGATAATAATAGTAAAATATGGCTAATAGTGCATGATATATTGATAATAGTAAAAGTAATAAGTATATTTATTACAGTTCTGTCGATAATAACTGCATAATATGGGTAATAATGCATGTTATATTGATGATAATAAAGGTAATACGTATATTTATTATAATTCTAGCGATAATAACTGCATAATATGGGTAATAATGCATGTTATATTGATAATAATCTAAGTAATAAGTATAATTATTACAGTTCTAGCGATAATAACTGCATTATATGGGTAATAATGCACGTTATATTGCTAACAATATAAGTAATAAGTATAATTATTACAGTTCTATCGATAATAACTTCTTAATATGGGTAATAATGCATGTTATATTGATGATAATGAAAGTAGTAAGTATATTTATTACAGTTCTAGCGATAATAACTGCATTATATGCGTAATAAGGCATGTTATATTGATAATATCGGGAGTAATAAGTATAATTATTATAGTTCTAGCGATAATAATAGTAAAATATGGCTAATAGTGCATGATATATTGATAATAGTAAAAGTAATAAGTATATTTATTACAGTTCTGTCGATAATAACTGCATAATATGGGTAATAATGCATGTTATATTGATGATAATAAAGGTAATACGTATATTTATTATAGTTCTAGCGATAATAACTGCATAATATGGGTAATAATGCATGTTATATTGAGAATAATATAAGTAATAAGTATAATTATTACAGTTATGGCGATAATAACTGCATTATATGGGTAATAATGCACGTTATATTGCTAATAGTATAAGTAATAAGTATAATTATTACAATTCTAGCGATAATACCTCCATTATATGGGTAATAATGCATGTTATATTGATAATAATATAAGTAATAAGTATAATTATTACAGTTCTAGCGATAATAACTGCATAATACGGGTAATAATGCACGTTATATTGCTAATAATATAAGTAATGAGTATAATTATTACAGTTCTAGCGATAATAACTGCATTATATGGGTAATAATGCATGTTATATTGATAATAATAAAAGTAATAAGTATATTTATTATCGTTCTATCGATAATAACTTCTTAATATGGGTAATAATGCATGTTATATTGATGATAATGAAAGTAATAAGTATATTTATTCCAGTTCTAGCGATAATAACTGCATTATATGCGTAATAAGGCATGTTATATTGATAATATCGGGGGTAATAAGTATATTTATTACAGTTCTATCGATAATAACTGCATAATATGGGTAATAATGCATGTTATATTGATGATAATGAAAGTAATACGTATATTTATTATAGTTCTAGCGATAATAACTGCATAATATGGGTAACAATGCATGTTATATTGAGAATAATATAAGTAATAAGTATAATTATTACAGTTCTGGCGATAATAACTGCATTATATGGGTAATAATGCACGTTATATTGCTAATAGTATAAGTAATAAGTATAATTATTACAGTTCTAGCGATAATACCTCCATTATATGGGTAATAATGCATGTTATACTGATAATAATATAAGTAATAAGTATATTTATTACAGTTATATCGATAATAACTGCATAATATGGGTAATAATGCATGTTATATTGATGATAATAAAAGTAATACGTATATTTATTATAGTTCTAGCAATAATAACTGCACTATATGGGTAATAATGCACGTTATATTGCTAACAATATAAGTAATAAGTATAATTATTACAGTTCTAGCGATAATAATAGTAAAATATGGCTAATAGTGCATGATATATTGATAATAGTAAAAGTAATAAGTATATTTATTACAGTTCTATCGATAATAACTGCATAATATGGGTAATAATGCATGTTATATTGATGATAATGAAAGTAGTAAGTATATTTATTACAGTTCTAGCGATAATAACTGCATTATATGGGTAATAATGCATGTTATATTGATAATATTGGGAGTAATAAGTATATTTATTATAGTTCTAGCGATAATAACTGCAGAATATGGGTAATAATGCATGTTATATTGATAATAGTATAAGTAATAAGTATAATTATTACAGTTCTAGCGATAATAACTGCATAATATGGGTAATAATGCATGTTATATTGATGATAATAAAAGTAATACGTATATTTATTATAGTTCTAGCGATAATAACTGCATAATATGGGTAATAATGCATGTTATATTGAGAATAATATAAGTAATAAGTATAATTATTACAGTTCTAGCGATAATAACTGCATAATATGGGTAATAATGCATGTTATATTGATAATAATATAAGTAATAAGTATAATTATTACAGTTCTAGCGATAATAACTGCATTATATGGGTAATAATGCATGTTATATTGATAATATTGGGAGTAATAAGTATATTTATTATAGTTCTAGCGATAATAACTGCAGAATATGGGTAATAATGCATGTTATATTGATAATAGTATAAGTAATAAGTATAATTATTACAGTTCTAGCGATAATAACTGCATAATATGGGTAATAATGCATGTTATATTGATGATAATAAAAGTAATACGTATATTTATTGTAGTTCTAGCGATAATAACTGCATAATATGGGTAATAATGCATGTTATATTGAGAATAATATAAGTAATAAGTATAATTATTACAGTTCTAGCGATAATAACTGCATTATATGGGTAATAATGCACGTTATATTGCTAATAATATAAGTAATAAGTATAATTATTACAGTTCTAGCGATAATAACTGCATTATATGGGTAATAATGCATGTTATATTGATAGTATCGGGAGTAATAAGTATAATTATTATAGTTCTAGCGATAATAATAGTAAAATATGGCAAATAGTGCATGTTATATTGATAATAATAAAAGTAATAAATATATTTATTACAGTTCTATCGATAATAAAAGTAATACGTATATTTATTATAGTTCTAGCGATATTAACTGCATAATGTGGGTAATAATGCATGTTATATTGATAATAATCTAAGTAATAAGTATAATTATTACAGTTCTAGCGATAAGAACTGCATTATATGGGTAATAATGCATGTTATATTGATAATATCGGGAGTAATAAGTATAATTATTATAGTTCTAGCGATAATAATAGTAAAGTATGGCAAATAGTGCATGTTATATTGATAATAATAAAAGTAATAAGTATATTTATTACAGTTCTAGCGATAATAACTGCATTATATGCGTAATAAGGCATGTTATATTGATAATTTCGGGGGTAATAAGTATAATTATTATAGTTCTAGCGATAATAATAGTAAAATATGGCTAATAGTGCATGATATATTGATAATAGTAGAAGTAATAAGTATATTTATTACAGTTCTATCGATAATAACTGCATAATATGGTTAATAATGCATGATATATTGATGATAATGAAAGTAATACGTATATTTATTATAGTTCTAGCGATAATAACTGCATAATATGGGTAACAATGCATGTTATATTGAGAATAATATAAGTAATAAGTATAATTATTACAGTTCTGGCGATAATAACTGCATTATATGGGTAATAATGCTCGTTATATTGCTAATAGTATAAGTAATAAGTATAATTATTACAGTTCTAGCGATAATACCTCCATTATATGGGTAATAATGCATGTTATATTGATAATAATATGAGTAATAAGTATATCTATTACAGTTATATCGATAATAACTGCATAATAAGGGTAATAATGCATGTTATATTGATGATAATAAAAGTAATACGTATATTTATTATAGTTCTAGCAATAAGAACTGCATAATATGGGTAATAATGCATGTTATATTGATAATAATATAAGTAATAAGTATAATTATTACAGTTCTAGCGATAATAACTGCATTATATGGGTAATAATGCGCGTTATATTGCTAACAATATAAGTAATAAGTATAATTATTACAGTTCTAGCGATAATAACTGCATTATATGGGTAATAATGCATGTTATATTGATAATATTGGGAGTAATAAGTATATTTATTATAGTTCTAGCGATAATAACTGCAGAATATGGGTAATAATGCATGTTATATTGATAATAGTATAAGTAATAAGTATAATTATTACAGTTCTAGCGATAATAACTGCATTATATGGGTAATAATGCACGTTATATTGCTAATAATATAAGTAATAAGTATAATTATAACAGTTCTAGCGATAATAAGTGCATTATATGGGTAATAATGCATGTTATATTGATAATATCGGGAGTAATAAGTATAATTATTATAGTTCTAGCGATAATAACTGCATAATATGGGTAATAATGCATGTTATATTGATGATAATGAAAGTAATACGTATATTTATTATAGTTCTAGCGATAATAACTGCATAATATGGGTAATAATGCATGTTATATTGATAATAATCTAAGTAATAAGTATAATTATTACAGTTCTAGCGATAATACCTGCATTATATGGGCAATAATGCACGTTATATTGCTAACAATATAAGTAATAAGTATAATTATTACAGTTCTATCGATAATAACTTCTTAATATGGGTAATAATGCATGTTATATTGATGATAATGAAAGTAGTAAGTATATTTATTACAGTTCTAGCGATAATAACTGCATTATATGCGTAATAAGGCATGTTATATTGATAATATCGGGAGTAATAAGTATAATTATTATAGTTCTAGCGATAATAATAGTAAAATATGGCTAATAGTGCATGATATATTGATAATAGTAAAAGTAATAAGTATATTTATTACAGTTCTGTCGATAATAACTGCATAATATGGGTAATAATGCATGTTATATTGATGATAATAAAGGTAATACGTATATTTATTATAATTCTAGCGATAATAACTGCATAATATGGGTAATAATGCATGTTACATTGATAATAATCTAAGTAATAAGTATAATTATTACAGTTCTAGCGATAATAACTGCATTATATGGGTAATAATGCACGTTATATTGCTAACAATATAAGTAATAAGCATAATTATTACAGTTCTATCGATAATAACTTCTTAATATGGGTAATAATGCATGTTATATTGATGATAATGAAAGTAGTAAGTATATTTATTACAGTTCTAGCGATAATAACTGCATTATATGCGTAATAAGGCATGTTATATTGATAATATCGGGAGTAATAAGTATAATTATTATAGTTCTAGCGATAATAATAGTAAAATATGGCTAATAGTGCATGATATATTGATAATAGTAAAAGTAATAAGTATATTTATTACAGTTCTGTCGATAATAACTGCATAATATGGGTAATAATGCATGTTATATTGATGATAATAAAGGTAATACGTATATTTATTATAATTCTAGCGATAATAACTGCATAATATGGGTAATAATGCATGTTATATTGATAATAATCTAAGTAATAAGTATAATTATTACAGTTCTAGCGATAATAACTGCATTATATGGGTAATAATGCACGTTATATTGCTAACAATATAAGTAATAAGTATAATTATTACAGTTCTATCGATAATAACTTCTTAATATGGGTAATAATGCATGTTATATTGATGATAATGAAAGTAGTAAGTATATTTATTACAGTTCTAGCGATAATAACTGCATTATATGCGTAATAAGGCATGTTATATTGATAATATCGGGAGTAATAAGTATAATTATTATAGTTCTAGCGATAATAATAGTAAAATATGGCTAATAGTGCATGATATATTGATAATAGTAAAAGTAATAAGTATATTTATTACAGTTCTGTCGATAATAACTGCATAATATGGGTAATAATGCATGTTATATTGATGATAATAAAGGTAATACGTATATTTATTATAATTCTAGCGATAATAACTGCATAATATGGGTAATAATGCATGTTATATTGATAATAATCTAAGTAATAAGTATAATTATTACAGTTCTAGCGATAATAACTGCATTATATGGGTAATAATGCACGTTATATTGCTAACAATATAAGTAATAAGCATAATTATTACAGTTCTATCGATAATAACTTCTTAATATGGGTAATAATGCATGTTATATTGATGATAATGAAAGTAGTAAGTATATTTATTACAGTTCTAGCGATAATAACTGCATTATATGCGTAATAAGGCATGTTATATTGATAATATCGGGAGTAATAAGTATAATTATTATAGTTCTAGCGATAATAATAGTAAAATATGGCTAATAGTGCATGATATATTGATAATAGTAAAAGTAATAAGTATATTTATTACAGTTCTGTCGATAATAACTGCATAATATGGGTAATAATGCATGTTATATTGATGATAATAAAGGTAATACGTATATTTATTATAATTCTAGCGATAATAACTGCATAATATGGGTAATAATGCATGTTATATTGATAATAATCTAAGTAATAAGTATAATTATTACAGTTCTAGCGATAATAACTGCATTATATGGGTAATAATGCACGTTATATTGCTAACAATATAAGTAATAAGTATAATTATTAGAGTTCTATCGATAATAACTTCTTAATATGGGTAATAATGCATGTTATATTGATGATAATGAAAGTAGTAAGTATATTTATTACAGTTCTAGCGATAATAACTGCATTATATGCGTAATAAGGCATGTTATATTGATAATATCGGGAGTAATAAGTATAATTATTATAGTTCTAGCGATAATAATAGTAAAATATGGCTAATAGTGCATGATATATTGATAATAGTAAAAGTAATAAGTATATTTATTACAGTTCTGTCGATAATAACTGCATAATATGGGTAATAATGCATGTTATATTGATGATAATAAAGGTAATACGTATATTTATTATAGTTCTAGCGATAATAACTGCATAATATGGGTAATAATGCATGTTATATTGAGAATAATATAAGTAATAAGTATAATTATTACAGTTATGGCGATAATAACTGCATTATATGGGTAATAATGCACGTTATATTGCTAATAGTATAAGTAATAAGTATAATTATTACAATTCTAGCGATAATACCTCCATTATATGGGTAATAATGCATGTTATATTGATAATAATATAAGTAATAAGTATAATTATTACAGTTCTAGCGATAATAACTGCATAATACGGGTAATAATGCACGTTATATTGCTAATAATATAAGTAATGAGTATAATTATTACAGTTCTAGCGATAATAACTGCATTATATGGGTAATAATGCATGTTATATTGATAATAATAAAAGTAATAAGTATATTTATTATCGTTCTATCGATAATAACTTCTTAATATGGGTAATAATGCATGTTATATTGATGATAATGAAAGTAATAAGTATATTCATTACAGTTCTAGCGATAATAACTGCATTATATGCGTAATAAGGCATGTTATATTGATAATATCGGGGGTAATAAGTATATTTATTACAGTTCTATCGAGAATAACTGCATAATATGGGTAATAATGCATGTTATATTGATGATAATGAAAGTAATACGTATATTTATTATAGTTCTAGCGATAATAACTGCATAATATGGGTAACAATGCATGTTATATTGAGAATAATATAAGTAATAAGTATAATTATTACAGTTCTGGCGATAATAACTGCATTATATGGGTAATAATGCACGTTATATTGCTAATAGTATAAGTAATAAGTATAATTATTACAGTTCTAGCGATAATACCTCCATTATATGGGTAATAATGCATGTTATACTGATAATAATATAAGTAATAAGTATATTTATTACAGTTATATCGATAATAACTGCATAATATGGGTAATAATGCATGTTATATTGATGATAATAAAAGTAATACGTATATTTATTATAGTTCTAGCAATAATAACTGCACTATATGGGTAATAATGCACGTTATATTGCTAACAATATAAGTAATAAGTATAATTATTACAGTTCTAGCGATAATAATAGTAAAATATGGCTAATAGTGCATGATATATTGATAATAGTAAAAGTAATAAGTATATTTATTACAGTTCTATCGATAATAACTGCATAATATGGGTAATAATGCATGTTATATTGATGATAATGAAAGTAGTAAGTATATTTATTACAGTTCTAGCGATAATAACTGCATTATATGGGTAATAATGCATGTTATATTGATAATATTGGGAGTAATAAGTATATTTATTATAGTTCTAGCGATAATAACTGCAGAATATGGGTAATAATGCATGTTATATTGATAATAGTATACGTAATAAGTATAATTATTACAGTTCTAGCGATAATAACTGCATAATATGGGTAATAATGCATGTTATATTGATGATAATAAAAGTAATACGTATATTTATTATAGTTCTAGCGATAATAACTGCATAATATGGGTAATAATGCATGTTATATTGTGAATAATATAAGTAATAAGTATAATTATTACAGTTCTAGCGATAATAACTGCATAATATGGGTAATAATGCATGTTATATTGATAATAATATAAGTAATAAGTATAATTATTACAGTTCTAGCGATAATAACTGCATTATATGGGTAATAATGCATGTTATATTGATAATATTGGGAGTAATAAGTATATTTATTATAGTTCTAGCGATAATAACTGCAGAATATGGGTAATAATGCATGTTATATTGATAATAGTATAAGTAATAAGTATAATTATTACAGTTCTAGCGATAATAACTGCATAATATGGGTAATAATGCATGTTATATTGATGATAATAAAAGTAATACGTATATTTATTGTAGTTCTAGCGATAATAACTGCATAATATGGGTAATAATGCATGTTATATTGAGAATAATATAAGTAATAAGTATAATTATTACAGTTCTAGCGATAATAACTGCATTATATGGGTAATAATGCACGTTATATTGCTAATAATATAAGTAATAAGTATAATTATTACAGTTCTAGCGATAATAACTGCATTATATGGGTAATAATGCATGTTATATTGATAGTATCGGGAGTAATAAGTATAATTATTATAGTTCTAGCGATAATAATAGTAAAATATGGCAAATAGTGCATGTTATATTGATAATAATAAAAGTAATAAATATATTTATTACAGTTCTATCGATAATAAAAGTAATACGTATATTTATTATAGTTCTAGCGATAATAACTGCATAATGTGGGTAATAATGCATGTTATATTGATAATAATCTAAGTAATAAGTATAATTATTACAGTTCTAGCGATAAGAACTGCATTATATGGGTAATAATGCATGTTATATTGATAATATCGGGAGTAATAAGTATAATTATTATAGTTCTAGCGATAATAATAGTAAAGTATGGCAAATAGTGCATGTTATATTGATAATAATAAAAGTAATAAGTATATTTATTACAGTTCTAGCGATAATAACTGCATTATATGCGTAATAAGGCATGTTATATTGATAATTTCGGGGGTAATAAGTATAATTATTATAGTTCTAGCGATAATAATAGTAAAATATGGCTAATAGTGCATGATATATTGATAATAGTAGAAGTAATAAGTATATTTATTACAGTTCTATCGATAATAACTGCATAATATGGTTAATAATGCATGATATATTGATGATAATGAAAGTAATACGTATATTTATTATAGTTCTAGCGATAATAACTGCATAATATGGGTAACAATGCATGTTATATTGAGAATAATATAAGTAATAAGTATAATTATTACAGTTCTGGCGATAATAACTGCATTATATGGGTAATAATGCTCGTTATATTGCTAATAGTATAAGTAATAAGTATAATTATTACAGTTCTAGCGATAATACCTCCATTATATGGGTAATAATGCATGTTATATTGATAATAATATGAGTAATAAGTATATCTATTACAGTTATATCGATAATAACTGCATAATAAGGGTAATAATGCATGTTATATTGATGATAATAAAAGTAATACGTATATTTATTATAGTTCTAGCAATAAGAACTGCATAATATGGGTAATAATGCATGTTATATTGATAATAATATAAGTAATAAGTATAATTATTACAGTTCTAGCGATAATAACTGCATTATATGGGTAATAATGCGCGTTATATTGCTAACAATATAAGTAATAAGTATAATTATTACAGTTCTAGCGATAATAACTGCATTATATGGGTAATAATGCATGTTATATTGATAATATTGGGAGTAATAAGTATATTTATTATAGTTCTAGCGATAATAACTGCAGAATATGGGTAATAATGCATGTTATATTGATAATAGTATAAGTAATAAGTATAATTATTACAGTTCTAGCGATAATAACTGCATTATATGGGTAATAATGCACGTTATATTGCTAATAATATAAGTAATAAGTATAATTATAACAGTTCTAGCGATAATAAGTGCATTATATGGGTAATAATGCATGTTATATTGATAATATCGGGAGTAATAAGTATAATTATTATAGTTCTAGCGATAATAATAGTAAAATATGGCAAATAGTGCATGTTATATTGATAATAATCTAAGTAATAAGTATAATTATTACAGTTCTAGCGATAATAACTGCATTATATGGGTAATAATGCATGTTATATTGATGATAATAAATGTAATACGTATATTTATTATAGTTCTAGCGATAATAACTGCATTATATGGGTAATAATGCATGTTATAATGATAATAATATAAGTAATAAGTATAATTATTACAGTTCTAGCGATAATAACTGCATTATATGGGTAATAATGCATGTTATATTGCTAATAATATAAGTAATAAGTATAATTATTTCAGTTCTAGCGATAATAACTGCATTATATGGGTAATAATGCATGTTATATTGATAATATCGGGAGTAATAAGTATAATTATTATAGTTCTAGCGATAATAATAGTAAAATATGGCAAATAGTGCATGTTATATTGATAATAATAAAAGTAATAAGTATAATTATTACAGTTCTAGCGATAATAACTGCATTGTATGGGTAATAATGCATGTTATATTGCTAATAATATAAGTAATAAGTATAATTATTACAGTTCTAGCGATAATAACTGCATAATATGGGTAATAATGCACGTTATATTGCTAATAATATAAGTAATGAGTATAATTATTACAGTTCTAGCGATAATAACTGCATTATATGGGTAATAAGGCATGTTATATTGATAATATCGGGAGTAATAAGTATAATTATTATAGTTCTAGCGATAATAATAGTAAAATATGGCTAATAGTGCATGATATATTGATAATAGTAAAAGTAATAAGTATATTTATTACAGTTCTATCGATAATAACTGCATAATATGGGTAATAATGCATGTTATATTGATAATAATATAAGTAATAAGTATAATTATTACAGTTCTAGCGATAATACCTCCATTATATGGGTAATAATGCATGTTATATTGATGATAATGAAAGTAATACGTATATTTATTATAGTTCTTGCGATAATAACTGCATAATATGGGTAATAATGCATGTTATATTGAGAATAATATAAGTAATAAGTATAATTGTTACAGTTCTGGCGATAATAACTGCATTATATGGGTAACAATGCACGTTATATTGCTAATAGTATAAGTAATAAGTATAATTATTACAGTTCTAGCAATAATACCTCCATTATATGGGTAATAATGCATGTTATATTGATAATATTGGGAGTAATAAGTATATTTATTATAGTTCTAGCGATAATAACTGCATAATACGGGTAATAATGCACGTTATATTGCTAATAATATAAGTAATGAGTATAATTATTACAGTTCTAGCGATAATAACTGCATTATATGGGTAATAATGCATGTTATATTGATAATAATAAAAGTAATAAGTATATTTGTTATCGTTCTATCGATAATAACTTCTTAATATGGGTAATAATGCATGTTATATTGATGATAATGAAAGTAGTAAGTATATTTATTACAGTTCTAGCGATAATAACTGCATTATATGCGTAATAAGGCATGTTATATTGATAATATCGGGGGTAATAAGTATATTTATTACAGTTCTATCGATAATAACTGCATAATATGGGTAATAATGCATGTTATATTGATGATAATGAAAGTAATACGTATATTTATTATAGTTCTAGCGATAATAACTGCATAATATGGGTAACAATGCATGTTATATTGAGAATAATATAAGTAATAAGTATAATTATTACAGTTCTGGCGATAATAACTGCATTATATGGGTAATAATGCACGTTATATTGCTAATAGTATAAGTAATAAGTATAATTATTACAGTTCTAGCGATAATACCTCCATTATATGGGTAAAAATGCATGTTATACTGATAATAATATAAGTAATAAGTATATTTATTACAGTTATATCGATAATAACTGCATAATATGGGTAATAATGCATGTTATATTGATGATAATAAAAGTAATACGTATATTTATTATAGTTCTAGCAATAATAACTGCATAATATGGGTAATAATGCATGATATATTGATAATAATATAAGTAATAAGTATAATTATTACAGTTCTAGCGATAATAACTGCATTATATGGGTAATAATGCACGTTATATTGCTAACAATATAAGTAATAAGTATAATTATTACAGTTCTAGCGATAATAACTGCATTATATGGGTAATAATGCATGTTATATTGATAATATTGGGAGTAATAAGTATATTTATTATAGTTCTAGCGATAATAACTGCAGAATATGGGTAATAATGCATGTTATATTGATAATAGTATAAGTAATAAGTATAATTATTACAGTTCTAGCGATAATAACTGCATTATATGGGTAATAATGCACGTTATATTGCTAATAATATAAGTAATAAGTATAATTATTACAGTTCTAGCGATAATAACTGCATTATATGGGTAATAATGCATGTTATATTGATAATATCGGGAGTAATAAGTATAATTATTATAGTTCTAGCGATAATAATAGTAAAATATGGCAAATAGTGCATGTTATATTGATAATAATCTAAGTAATAAGTATAATTATTACAGTTCTAGCGATAATAACTGCATTATATGGGTAATAATGCATGTTATATTGATAATAATATAAGTAATAAGTATAATTATTACAGTTCTAGCGATAATAACTGCATAATACGGGCAATAATGCACGTTATATTGCTAATAATATAAGTAATGAGTATAATTATTACAGTTCTAGCGATAATAACTGCATTATATGGGTAATAATGCATGTTATATTGATAATAATAAAAGTAATAATTATATTTATTATCGTTCTATCGATAATAACTTCTTAATATGGGTAATAATGCATGTTATATTGATGATAATGAAAGTAGTACGTATATTTATTACAGTTCTAGCGATAATAACTGTATTATATGCGTAATAAGGCATGTTATATTGATAATAACGGGGGTAATAAGTATAATTATTATAGTTGTAGCGATAATAATAGTAAAATATGGCTAATAGTGCATGATATATTGATAACAGTAAAAGTAATAAGTATATTTATTACAGTTCTATCGATAATAACTGCATAATATGGGTAATAATGCAAGTTATATTGATGATAATGAAAGTAATACGTATATTTATTATAGTTCTAGCGATAATAACTGCATAATATGGGTAACAATGCATGTTATATTCAGAATAATATAAGTAATAAGTATAATTATTACAGTTCTGGCGATAATAACTGCATTATATGGGTAATAATGCGCGTTATATTGCTAATAGTATAAGTAATAAGTATAATTATGACAGTTCTAGCGATAATACCTCCATTATATGGGTAGTAATGCATGTTATATTGATAATAATATAAGTAATAAGTATATTTATTACAGTTATATCGATAATAACTGCATAATATGGGTAATAATGCATGTTATATTGATGATAATAAAAGTAATACGTATATTTATTATAGTTCTAGCAATAATAACTGCATAATATGGGTAATAATGCATGTTATATTGATAATAATATAAGTAATAAGTATAATTATTACAGTTCTAGCGATAATAACTGCATTATATGGGTAATAATGCATGTTATATTGATAGTATCGGGAGTAATAAGTATAATTATTATAGTTCTAGCGATAATAATAGTAAAATATGGCAAATAGTGCATGTTATATTGATAATAATAAAAGTAATAAATATATTTATTACAGTTCTATCGATAATAAAAGTAATACGTATATTTATTATAGTTCTAGCGATAATAACTGCATAATGTGGGTAATAATGCATGTTATATTGATAATAATCTAAGTAATAAGTATAATTATTACAGTTCTAGCGATAAGAACTGCATTATATGGGTAATAATGCATGTTATATTGATAATATCGGGAGTAATAAGTATAATTATTATAGTTCTAGCGATAATAATAGTAAAGTATGGCAAATAGTGCATGTTATATTGATAATAATAAAAGTAATAGGTATATTTATTACAGTTCTAGCGATAATAACTGCATTATATGCGAAATAAGGCATGTTATATTGATAATTTCGGGGGTAATAAGTATAATTATTATAGTTCTAGCGATAATAATAGTAAAATATGGCTAATAGTGCATGATATATTGATAATAGTAGAAGTAATAAGTATATTTATTACAGTTCTATCGATAATAACTGCATAATATGGTTAATAATGCATGATATATTGATGATAATGAAAGTAATACGTATATTTATTATAGTTCTAGCGATAATAACTGCATAATATGGGTAACAATGCATGTTATATTGAGAATAATATAAGTAATAAGTATAATTATTACAGTTCTGGCGATAATAACTGCATTATATGGGTAATAATGCTCGTTATATTGCTAATAGTATAAGTAATAAGTATAATTATTACAGTTCTAGCGATAATACCTCCATTATATGGGTAATAATGCATGTTATATTGATAATAATATGAGTAATAAGTATATCTATTACAGTTATATCGATAATAACTGCATAATAAGGGTAATAATGCATGTTATATTGATGATAATAAAAGTAATACGTATATTTATTATAGTTCTAGCAATAAGAACTGCATAATATGGGTAATAATGCATGTTATATTGATAATAATATAAGTAATAAGTATAATTATTACAGTTCTAGCGATAATAACTGCATTATATGGGTAATAATGCGCGTTATATTGCTAACAATATAAGTAATAAGTATAATTATTACAGTTCTAGCGATAATAACTGCATTATATGGGTAATAATGCATGTTATATTGATAATATTGGGAGTAATAAGTATATTTATTATAGTTCTAGCGATAATAACTGCAGAATATGGGTAATAATGCATGTTATATTGATAATAGTATAAGTAATAAGTATAATTATTACAGTTCTAGCGATAATAACTGCATTATATGGGTAATAATGCACGTTATATTGCTAATAATATAAGTAATAAGTATAATTATAACAGTTCTAGCGATAATAAGTGCATTATATGGGTAATAATGCATGTTATATTGATAATATCGGGAGTAATAAGTATAATTATTATAGTTCTAGCGATAATAATAGTAAAATATGGCAAATAGTGCATGTTATATTGATAATAATCTAAGTAATAAGTATAATTATTACAGTTCTAGCGATAATAACTGCATTATATGGGTAATAATGCATGTTATATTGATGATAATAAATGTAATACGTATATTTATTATAGTTCTAGCGATAATAACTGCATTATATGGGTAATAATGCATGTTATAATGATAATAATATAAGTAATAAGTATAATTATTACAGTTCTAGCGATAATAACTGCATTATATGGGTAATAATGCATGTTATATTGCTAATAATATAAGTAATAAGTATAATTATTTCAGTTCTAGCGATAATAACTGCATTATATGGGTAATAATGCATGTTATATTGATAATATCGGGAGTAATAAGTATAATTATTATAGTTCTAGCGATAATAATAGTAAAATATGGCAAATAGTGCATGTTATATTGATAATAATAAAAGTAATAAGTATAATTATTACAGTTCTAGCGATAATAACTGCATTGTATGGGTAATAATGCATGTTATATTGCTAATAATATAAGTAATAAGTATAATTATTACAGTTCTAGCGATAATAACTGCATAATATGGGTAATAATGCACGTTATATTGCTAATAATATAAGTAATGAGTATAATTATTACAGTTCTAGCGATAATAACTGCATTATATGGGTAATAAGGCATGTTATATTGATAATATCGGGAGTAATAAGTATAATTATTATAGTTCTAGCGATAATAATAGTAAAATATGGCTAATAGTGCATGATATATTGATAATAGTAAAAGTAATAAGTATATTTATTACAGTTCTATCGATAATAACTGCATAATATGGGTAATAATGCATGTTATATTGATAATAATATAAGTAATAAGTATAATTATTACAGTTCTAGCGATAATACCTCCATTATATGGGTAATAATGCATGTTATATTGATGATAATGAAAGTAATACGTATATTTATTATAGTTCTTGCGATAATAACTGCATAATATGGGTAATAATGCATGTTATATTGAGAATAATATAAGTAATAAGTATAATTGTTACAGTTCTGGCGATAATAACTGCATTATATGGGTAACAATGCACGTTATATTGCTAATAGTATAAGTAATAAGTATAATTATTACAGTTCTAGCAATAATACCTCCATTATATGGGTAATAATGCATGTTATATTGATAATATTGGGAGTAATAAGTATATTTATTATAGTTCTAGCGATAATAACTGCATAATACGGGTAATAATGCACGTTATATTGCTAATAATATAAGTAATGAGTATAATTATTACAGTTCTAGCGATAATAACTGCATTATATGGGTAATAATGCATGTTATATTGATAATAATAAAAGTAATAAGTATATTTGTTATCGTTCTATCGATAATAACTTCTTAATATGGGTAATAATGCATGTTATATTGATGATAATGAAAGTAGTAAGTATATTTATTACAGTTCTAGCGATAATAACTGCATTATATGCGTAATAAGGCATGTTATATTGATAATATCGGGGGTAATAAGTATATTTATTACAGTTCTATCGATAATAACTGCATAATATGGGTAATAATGCATGTTATATTGATGATAATGAAAGTAATACGTATATTTATTATAGTTCTAGCGATAATAACTGCATAATATGGGTAACAATGCATGTTATATTGAGAATAATATAAGTAATAAGTATAATTATTACAGTTCTGGCGATAATAACTGCATTATATGGGTAATAATGCACGTTATATTGCTAATAGTATAAGTAATAAGTATAATTATTACAGTTCTAGCGATAATACCTCCATTATATGGGTAAAAATGCATGTTATACTGATAATAATATAAGTAATAAGTATATTTATTACAGTTATATCGATAATAACTGCATAATATGGGTAATAATGCATGTTATATTGATGATAATAAAAGTAATACGTATATTTATTATAGTTCTAGCAATAATAACTGCATAATATGGGTAATAATGCATGATATATTGATAATAATATAAGTAATAAGTATAATTATTACAGTTCTAGCGATAATAACTGCATTATATGGGTAATAATGCACGTTATATTGCTAACAATATAAGTAATAAGTATAATTATTACAGTTCTAGCGATAATAACTGCATTATATGGGTAATAATGCATGTTATATTGATAATATTGGGAGTAATAAGTATATTTATTATAGTTCTAGCGATAATAACTGCAGAATATGGGTAATAATGCATGTTATATTGATAATAGTATAAGTAATAAGTATAATTATTACAGTTCTAGCGATAATAACTGCATTATATGGGTAATAATGCACGTTATATTGCTAATAATATAAGTAATAAGTATAATTATTACAGTTCTAGCGATAATAACTGCATTATATGGGTAATAATGCATGTTATATTGATAATATCGGGAGTAATAAGTATAATTATTATAGTTCTAGCGATAATAATAGTAAAATATGGCAAATAGTGCATGTTATATTGATAATAATCTAAGTAATAAGTATAATTATTACAGTTCTAGCGATAATAACTGCATTATATGGGTAATAATGCATGTTATATTGATAATAATATAAGTAATAAGTATAATTATTACAGTTCTAGCGATAATAACTGCATAATACGGGCAATAATGCACGTTATATTGCTAATAATATAAGTAATGAGTATAATTATTACAGTTCTAGCGATAATAACTGCATTATATGGGTAATAATGCATGTTATATTGATAATAATAAAAGTAATAATTATATTTATTATCGTTCTATCGATAATAACTTCTTAATATGGGTAATAATGCATGTTATATTGATGATAATGAAAGTAGTACGTATATTTATTACAGTTCTAGCGATAATAACTGTATTATATGCGTAATAAGGCATGTTATATTGATAATAACGGGGGTAATAAGTATAATTATTATAGTTGTAGCGATAATAATAGTAAAATATGGCTAATAGTGCATGATATATTGATAACAGTAAAAGTAATAAGTATATTTATTACAGTTCTATCGATAATAACTGCATAATATGGGTAATAATGCAAGTTATATTGATGATAATGAAAGTAATACGTATATTTATTATAGTTCTAGCGATAATAACTGCATAATATGGGTAACAATGCATGTTATATTCAGAATAATATAAGTAATAAGTATAATTATTACAGTTCTGGCGATAATAACTGCATTATATGGGTAATAATGCGCGTTATATTGCTAATAGTATAAGTAATAAGTATAATTATGACAGTTCTAGCGATAATACCTCCATTATATGGGTAGTAATGCATGTTATATTGATAATAATATAAGTAATAAGTATATTTATTACAGTTATATCGATAATAACTGCATAATATGGGTAATAATGCATGTTATATTGATGATAATAAAAGTAATACGTATATTTATTATAGTTCTAGCAATAATAACTGCATAATATGGGTAATAATGCATGTTATATTGATAATAATATAAGTAATAAGTATAATTATTACAGTTCTAGCGATAATAACTGCATTATATGGGTAATAATGCATGTTATATTGATAGTATCGGGAGTAATAAGTATAATTATTATAGTTCTAGCGATAATAATAGTAAAATATGGCAAATAGTGCATGTTATATTGATAATAATAAAAGTAATAAATATATTTATTACAGTTCTATCGATAATAAAAGTAATACGTATATTTATTATAGTTCTAGCGATAATAACTGCATAATGTGGGTAATAATGCATGTTATATTGATAATAATCTAAGTAATAAGTATAATTATTACAGTTCTAGCGATAAGAACTGCATTATATGGGTAATAATGCATGTTATATTGATAATATCGGGAGTAATAAGTATAATTATTATAGTTCTAGCGATAATAATAGTAAAGTATGGCAAATAGTGCATGTTATATTGATAATAATAAAAGTAATAAGTATATTTATTACAGTTCTAGCGATAATAACTGCATTATATGCGTAATAAGGCATGTTATATTGATAATTTCGGGGGTAATAAGTATAATTATTATAGTTCTAGCGATAATAATAGTAAAATATGGCTAATAGTGCATGATATATTGATAATAGTAGAAGTAATAAGTATATTTATTACAGTTCTATCGATAATAACTGCATAATATGGTTAATAATGCATGATATATTGATGATAATGAAAGTAATACGTATATTTATTATAGTTCTAGCGATAATAACTGCATAATATGGGTAACAATGCATGTTATATTGAGAATAATATAAGTAATAAGTATAATTATTACAGTTCTGGCGATAATAACTGCATTATATGGGTAATAATGCTCGTTATATTGCTAATAGTATAAGTAATAAGTATAATTATTACAGTTCTAGCGATAATACCTCCATTATATGGGTAATAATGCATGTTATATTGATAATAATATGAGTAATAAGTATATCTATTACAGTTATATCGATAATAACTGCATAATAAGGGTAATAATGCATGTTATATTGATGATAATAAAAGTAATACGTATATTTATTATAGTTCTAGCAATAAGAACTGCATAATATGGGTAATAATGCATGTTATATTGATAATAATATAAGTAATAAGTATAATTATTACAGTTCTAGCGATAATAACTGCATTATATGGGTAATAATGCGCGTTATATTGCTAACAATATAAGTAATCAGTATAATTATTACAGTTCTAGCGATAATAACTGCATTATATGGGTAATAATGCATGTTATATTGATAATATTGGGAGTAATAAGTATATTTATTATAGTTCTAGCGATAATAACTGCAGAATATGGGTAATAATGCATGTTATATTGATAATAGTATAAGTAATAAGTATAATTATTACAGTTCTAGCGATAATAACTGCATTATATGGGTAATAATGCACGTTATATTGCTAATAATATAAGTAATAAGTATAATTATAACAGTTCTAGCGATAATAAGTGCATTATATGGGTAATAATGCATGTTATATTGATAATATCGGGAGTAATAAGTATAATTATTATAGTTCTAGCGATAATAATAGTAAAATATGGCAAATAGTGCATGTTATATTGATAATAATCTAAGTAATAAGTATAATTATTACAGTTCTAGCGATAATAACTGCATTATATGGGTAATAATGCATGTTATATTGATGATAATAAATGTAATACGTATATTTATTATAGTTCTAGCGATAATAACTGCATTATATGGGTAATAATGCATGTTATAATGATAATAATATAAGTAATAAGTATAATTATTACAGTTCTAGCGATAATAACTGCATTATATGGGTAATAATGCATGTTATATTGCTAATAATATAAGTAATAAGTATAATTATTTCAGTTCTAGCGATAATAACTGCATTATATGGGTAATAATGCATGTTATATTGATAATATCGGGAGTAATAAGTATAATTATTATAGTTCTAGCGATAATAATAGTAAAATATGGCAAATAGTGCATGTTATATTGATAATAATAAAAGTAATAAGTATAATTATTACAGTTCTAGCGATAATAACTGCATTGTATGGGTAATAATGCATGTTATATTGCTAATAATATAAGTAATAAGTATAATTATTACAGTTCTAGCGATAATAACTGCATAATATGGGTAATAATGCACGTTATATTGCTAATAATATAAGTAATGAGTATAATTATTACAGTTCTAGCGATAATAACTGCATTATATGGGTAATAAGGCATGTTATATTGATAATATCGGGAGTAATAAGTATAATTATTATAGTTCTAGCGATAATAATAGTAAAATATGGCTAATAGTGCATGATATATTGATAATAGTAAAAGTAATAAGTATATTTATTACAGTTCTATCGATAATAACTGCATAATATGGGTAATAATGCATGTTATATTGATAATAATATAAGTAATAAGTATAATTATTACAGTTCTAGCGATAATACCTCCATTATATGGGTAATAATGCATGTTATATTGATGATAATGAAAGTAATACGTATATTTATTATAGTTCTTGCGATAATAACTGCATAATATGGGTAATAATGCATGTTATATTGAGAATAATATAAGTAATAAGTATAATTGTTACAGTTCTGGCGATAATAACTGCATTATATGGGTAACAATGCACGTTATATTGCTAATAGTATAAGTAATAAGTATAATTATTACAGTTCTAGCAATAATACCTCCATTATATGGGTAATAATGCATGTTATATTGATAATATTGGGAGTAATAAGTATATTTATTATAGT
Source organism: Megachile leachella (assembly GCA_963576845.1). Classification (NCBI taxonomy): domain Eukaryota; kingdom Metazoa; phylum Arthropoda; class Insecta; order Hymenoptera; family Megachilidae; genus Megachile; species Megachile leachella. The sequence goes on from CAUYWW010000153.1 coordinate 648,987, forward strand.
TCTAGCGATAATAACTGCATAATACGGGTAATAATGCACGTTATATTGCTAATAATATAAGTAATGAGTATAATTATTACAGTTCTAGCGATAATAACTGCATTATATGGGTAATAATGCATGTTATATTGATAATAATAAAAGTAATAAGTATATTTGTTATCGTTCTATCGATAATAACTTCTTAATATGGGTAATAATGCATGTTATATTGATGATAATGAAAGTAGTAAGTATATTTATTACAGTTCTAGCGATAATAACTGCATTATATGCGTAATAAGGCATGTTATATTGATAATATCGGGGGTAATAAGTATATTTATTACAGTTCTATCGATAATAACTGCATAATATGGGTAATAATGCATGTTATATTGATGATAATGAAAGTAATACGTATATTTATTATAGTTCTAGCGATAATAACTGCATAATATGGGTAACAATGCATGTTATATTGAAAATAATATAAGTAATAAGTATAATTATTACAGTTCTGGCGATAATAACTGCATTATATGGGTAATAATGCACGTTATATTGCTAATAGTATAAGTAATAAGTATAATTATTACAGTTCTAGCGATAATACCTCCATTATATGGGTAAAAATGCATGTTATACTAATAATAATATAAGTAATAAGTATATTTATTACAGTTATATCGATAATAACTGCATAATATGGGTAATAATGCATGTTATATTGATGATAATAAAAGTAATACGTATATTTATTATAGTTCTAGCAATAATAACTGCATAATATGGGTAATAATGCATGATATATTGATAATAATATAAGTAATAAGTATAATTATTACAGTTCTAGCGATAATAACTGCATTATATGGGTAATAATGCACGTTATATTGCTAACAATATAAGTAATAAGTATAATTATTACAGTTCTAGCGATAATAACTGCATTATATGGGTAATAATGCATGTTATATTGATAATATTGGGAGTAATAAGTATATTTATTATAGTTCTAGCGATAATAACTGCAGAATATGGGTAATAATGCATGTTATATTGATAATAGTATAAGTAATAAGTATAATTATTACAGTTCTAGCGATAATAACTGCATTATATGGGTAATAATGCACGTTATATTGCTAATAATATAAGTAATAAGTATAATTATTACAGTTCTAGCGATAATAACTGCATTATATGGGTAATAATGCATGTTATATTGATAATATCGGGAGTAATAAGTATAATTATTATAGTTCTAGCGATAATAATAGTAAAATATGGCAAATAGTGCATGTTATATTGATAATAATCTAAGTAATAAGTATAATTATTACAGTTCTAGCGATAATAACTGCATTATATGGGTAATAATGCATGTTATATTGATAATAATATAAGTAATAAGTATAATTATTACAGTTCTAGCGATAATAACTGCATAATACGGGCAATAATGCACGTTATATTGCTAATAATATAAGTAATGAGTATAATTATTACAGTTCTAGCGATAATAACTGCATTATATGGGTAATAATGCATGTTATATTGATAATAATAAAAGTAATAATTATATTTATTATCGTTCTATCGATAATAACTTCTTAATATGGGTAATAATGCATGTTATATTGATGATAATGAAAGTAGTACGTATATTTATTACAGTTCTAGCGATAATAACTGTATTATATGCGTAATAAGGCATGTTATATTGATAATAACGGGGGTAATAAGTATAATTATTATAGTTGTAGCGATAATAATAGTAAAATATGGCTAATAGTGCATGATATATTGATAACAGTAAAAGTAATAAGTATATTTATTACAGTTCTATCGATAATAACTGCATAATATGGGTAATAATGCAAGTTATATTGATGATAATGAAAGTAATACGTATATTTATTATAGTTCTAGCGATAATAACTGCATAATATGGGTAACAATGCATGTTATATTCAGAATAATATAAGTAATAAGTATAATTATTACAGTTCTGGCGATAATAACTGCATTATATGGGTAATAATGCGCGTTATATTGCTAATAGTATAAGTAATAAGTATAATTATGACAGTTCTAGCGATAATACCTCCATTATATGGGTAGTAATGCATGTTATATTGATAATAATATAAGTAATAAGTATATTTATTACAGTTATATCGATAATAACTGCATAATATGGGTAATAATGCATGTTATATTGATGATAATAAAAGTAATACGTATATTTATTATAGTTCTAGCAATAATAACTGCATAATATGGGTAATAATGCATGTTATATTGATAATAATATAAGTAATAAGTATAATTATTACAGTTCTAGCGATAATAACTGCATTATATGGGTAATAATGCACGTTATATTGCTAGCAATATAAGTAATAAGTATAATTATTACAGTTCTAGCGATAATAACTGCATTATATGGGTAATAATGCATGTTATATTGATAATATCGGGAGTAATAAGTATAATTATTATAGTTCTAGCGATAATAATAGTAAAGTATGGCAAATAGTGCATGTTATATTGATAATAATAAAAGTAATAAGTATATTTATTACAGTTCTAGCGATAATAACTGCATTATATGCGTAATAAGGCATGTTATATTGATAATTTCGGGGGTAATAAGTATAATTATTATAGTTCTAGCGATAATAATAGTAAAATATGGCTAATAGTGCATGATATATTGATAATAGTAAAAGTAATAAGTATATTTATTACAGTTCTATCGATAATAACTGCATAATATGGGTAATAATGCATGATATATTGATGATAATGAAAGTAATACGTATATTTATTATAGTTCTAGCGATAATAACTGCATAATATGGGTAACAATGCATGTTATATTGAGAATAATATAAGTAATAAGTATAATTATTACAGTTCTGGCGATAATAACTGCATTATATGGGTAATAATGCTCGTTATATTGCTAATAGTATAAGTAATAAGTATAATTATTACAGTTCTAGCGATAATACCTCCATTATATGGGTAATAATGCATGTTATATTGATAATAATATGAGTAATAAGTATATCTATTACAGTTATATCGATAATAACTGCATAATATGGGTAATAATGCATGTTATATTGATGATAATAAAAGTAATACGTATATTTATTATAGTTCTAGCAATAATAACTGCATAATATGGGTAATAATGCATGTTATATTGATAATAATATAAGTAATAAGTATAATTATTACAGTTCTAGCGATAATAACTGCATTATATGGGTAATAATGCACGTTATATTGCTAACAATATAAGTAATAAGTATAATTATTACAGTTCTAGCGATAATAACTGCATTATATGGGTAATAATGCATGTTATATTGATAATATTGGGAGTAATAAGTATATTTATTATAGTTCTAGCGATAATAACTGCAGAATATGGGTAATAATGCATGTTATATTGATAATAGTATAAGTAATAAGTATAATTATTACAGTTCTAGCGATAATAACTGCATTATATGGGTAATAATGCACGTTATATTGCTAATAATATAAGTAATAAGTATAATTATTACAGTTCTAGCGATAATAACTGCATTATATGGGTAATAATGCATGTTATATTGATAATATCGGGAGTAATAAGTATAATTATTATAGTTCTAGCGATAATAATAGTAAAATATGGCAAATAGTGCATGTTATATTGATAATAATCTAAGTAATAAGTATAATTATTACAGTTCTAGCGATAATAACTGCATTATATGGGTAATAATGCATGTTATATTGATAATAATATAAGTAATAAGTATAATTATTACAGTTCTAGCGATAATAACTGCATAATACGGGCAATAATGCACGTTATATTGCTAATAATATAAGTAATGAGTATAATTATTACAGTTCTAGCGATAATAACTGCATTATATGGGTAATAATGCATGTTATATTGATAATAATAAAAGTAATAAGTATATTTATTATCGTTCTATCGATAATAACTTCTTAATATGGGTAATAATGCATGTTATATTGATGATAATGAAAGTAGTACGTATATTTATTACAGTTCTAGCGATAATAACTGTATTATATGCGTAATAAGGCATGTTATATTGATAATATCGGGGGTAATAAGTATAATTATTATAGTTCTAGCGATAATAATAGTAAAATATGGCTAATAGTGCATGATATATTGATAACAGTAAAAGTAATAAGTATATTTATTACAGTTCTATCGATAATAACTGCATAATATGGGTAATAATGCATGTTATATTGATGATAATGAAAGTAATACGTATATTTATTATAGTTCTAGCGATAATAACTGCATAATATGGGTAACAATGCATGTTATATTGAGAATAATATAAGTAATAAGTATAATTATTACAGTTCTGGCGATAATAACTGCATTATATGGGTAATAATGCGCGTTATATTGCTAATAGTATAAGTAATAAGTATAATTATTACAGTTCTAGCGATAATACCTCCATTATATGGGTAGTAATGCATGTTATATTGATAATAATATAAGTAATAAGTATATTTATTACAGTTATATCGATAATAACTGCATAATATGGGTAATAATGCATGTTATATTGATGATAATAAAAGTAATACGTGTATTTATTATAGTTGTAGCAATAATAACTGCATAATATGGGTAATAATGCATGTTATATTGATAATAATATAAGTAATAAGTATAATTATTACAGTTCTAGCGATAATAACTGCATTATATGGGTAATAATGCACGTTATATTGCTAGCAATATAAGTAATAAGTATAATTATTACAGTTCTAGCGATAATAACTGCATTATATGGGTAATAATGCATGTTATTTTGCTAATAGTATTTAATAAGTATAATTATTACAGTTCTAGCGATAATACCTCCATTATATGGGTAATAATGCATGTTATATTGATAATGATATAAGTAATAAGTATAATTATTACAGTTCTAGCGATAATAACTGCATAATATGGGTAATAATGCACGTTATATTGCTAACAATATAAGTAATAAGTATAATTATTACAGTACTAGCGATAATAACTGCATTATATGGGTAATAATGCATGTTATATTGATGATAATGAAAGTAATACGTATATTTATTATAGTTCTTGCGATAATAACTGCATAATATGGGTAATAATGCATGTTATATTGAGAATAATATAAGTAATAAGTATAATTATTACAGTTCTGGCGATAATAACTGCATTATATGGGTAATAATGCACGTTATATTGCTAATAGTATTTAATAAGTATAATTATTACAGTTCTAGCGATAATACCTCCATTATATGGGTAATAATGCATGTTATATTGAGAATAATATAAGTAATAAGTATAATTATTACAGTTCTGGCGATAATAACTGCATTATATGGGTAATAATGCACGTTATATTGCTAATAGTATTTAATAAGTATAATTATTACAGTTCTAGCGATAATACCTCCATTATATGGGTAATAATGCATGTTATATTGATAATGATATAAGTAATAAGTATAATTATTACAGTTCTAGCGATAATAACTGCATTATGTGGGTAATAATGCACGTTATATTGCTAACAATATAAGTAATAAGTATAATTATTACAGTTCAAGCGATAATAACTGCATAATATGGGTAATAATGCATGTTATATTGATAATAATATAAGTAATAAGTATAATTATTACAGTTCTAGCGATAATAACTGCATAATATGGGTAATAATGCATGTTATGTTGATAATAATATAAGTAATAAGTATAATTATTACAGTTCTAGCGATAATACCTCCATTATATGGGTAATAATGCATGTTATATTGATAATGATATAAGTAATAAGTATAATTATTACAGTTCTAGCGATAATAACTGCATAATATGGGAAATAATGCACGTTATATTGCTAATAATATAAGTAATGAGTACAATTATTACAGTTCTAGCGATAATAACTGCATAATATGGGTAATAATGCACGTTATATTGCTAATAATATAAGTAATAAGTATAATTATTACAGTTCTAGCAATAATACCTCCATTATATGGGTAATAATGCATGTTATATTGATAATAATATAAGTAATAAGTATAATTATTACAGTTCTAGCGATAATAACTGCATTATATGGGTAATAATGCATGTTATATTGATAATATTGGGAGTAATAAGTATATTTATTATAGTTCTAGCGATAATAACTGCAGAATATGGGTAATAATGCATGTTATATTGATAATAGTATAAGTAATAAGTATAATTATTACAGTTCTAGCGATAATAACTGCATAATATGGGTAATAATGCACGTTATATTGCTAATAATATAAGTAATGAGTACAATTATTACAGTTCTAGCGATAATAACTGCATAATATGGGTAATAATGCACATTATATTGCTAATAATATAAGTAATAAGTATAATTATTACAGTTCTAGCGATAATAACTGCATTATATGGGTAATAATGCATGTTATATTGATAATATTGGGAGTAATAAGTATATTTATTATAGTTCTAGCGATAATAACTGCAGAATATGGGTAATAATGCATGTTATATTGATAATAGTATAAGTAATAAGTATAATTATTACAGTTCTAGCGATAATAACTTCTTAATATGGGTAATAATGCATGTTATATTGATGATAATGAAAGTAGTAAGTATATTTATTACAGTTCTAGCGATAATAACTGCATTATATGCGTAATAAGGCATGTTATATTGATAATATCGGGGGTAATAAGTATAATTATTATAGTTCTAGCGATAATAATAGTAAAATATGGGTAATAATGCATGTTATATTGATGATAATGAAAGTAATACGTATATTTATTATAGTTCTAGCGATAATAACTGCATAATATGGGTAACAATGCATGTTACATTGAAAATAATAGAAGTAATAAGTATAATTATTACAGTTCTGGCGATAATAACTGCATTATATGGGTAATAATGCGCGTTATATTGCTAATAGTATAAGTAATAAGTATAATTATTACAGTTCTAGCGATAATACCTCCATTATATGGGTAGTAATGCATGTTATATTGATAATAATATAAGTAATAAGTATATTTATTACAGTTATATCGATAATAACTGCATAATATGGGTAATAATGCATGTTATATTGATGATAATAAAAGTAATACGTGTATTTATTATAGTTGTAGCAATAATAACTGCATAATATGGGTAATAATGCACGTTATATTGATAATAATATAAGTAATAAGTATAATTATTACAGTTCTAGCGATAATAACTGCATTATATGGGTAATAATGCACGTTATATTGCTAGCAATATAAGTAATAAGTATAATTATTACAGTTCTAGCGATAATAACTGCATTATATGGGTAATAATGCATGTTATTTTGCTAATAGTATTTAATAAGTATAATTATTACAGTTCTAGCGATAATACCTCCATTATATGGGTAATAATGCATGTTATATTGATAATGATATAAGTAATAAGTATAATTATTACAGTTCTAGCGATAATAACTGCATAATATGGGTAATAATGCACGTTATATTGCTAACAATATAAGTAATAAGTATAATTATTACAGTTCTAGCGATAATAACTGCATTATATGGGTAATAATGCATGTTATATTGATGATAATGAAAGTAATACGTATATTTATTATAGTTCTTGCGATAATAACTGCATAATATGGGTAATAATGCATGTTATATTGAGAATAATATAAGTAATAAGTATAATTATTACAGTTCTGGCGATAATAACTGCATTATATGGGTAATAATGCACGTTATATTGCTAATAGTATTTAATAAGTATAATTATTACAGTTCTAGCGATAATACCTCCATTATATGGGTAATAATGCATGTTATATTGATAATGATATAAGTAATAAGTATAATTATTACAGTTCTAGCGATAATAACTGCATTATGTGGGTAATAATGCACGTTATATTGCTAACAATATAAGTAATAAGTATAATTATTACAGTTCAAGCGATAATAACTGCATAATATGGGTAATAATGCATGTTATATTGATAATAATATAAGTAATAAGTATAATTATTACAGTTCTAGCGATAATAACTGCATAATATGGGTAATAATGCATGTTATGTTGATAATAATATAAGTAATAAGTATAATTATTACAGTTCTAGCGATAATAACTGCATTATATGGGTAATAATGCATGTTATATTGATAATATTGGGAGTAATAAGTATATTTATTATAGTTCTAGCGATAATAACTGCAGAATATGGGTAATAATGCATGTTATATTGATAATAGTATAAGTAATAAGTATAATTATTACAGTTCTAGCGATAATAACTTCTTAATATGGGTAATAATGCATGTTATATTGATGATAATGAAAGTAGTAAGTATATTTATTACAGTTCTAGCGATAATAACTGCATTATATGCGTAATAAGGCATGTTATATTGATAATATCGGGGGTAATAAGTATAATTATTATAGTTCTAGCGATAATAATAGTAAAATATGGCTAATAGTGCATGATATATTGATAATAGTAAAAGTAATACGTATATTTATTATAGTTCTAGCAATAATAACTGCATAATATGGGTAACAATGCATGTTATAATGAGAATAATATAAGTAATAAGTATAATTATTACAGTTCTGGCGATAATAACTGCATTGTATGGGTAATAATGCACGTTATATTGCTAATAGTATAAGTAATAAGTATAATTATTACAGTTCTAGCGATAATACCTCCATTATATGGGTAATAATGCGTGTTATATTGATAATAATATGAGTAATAAGTATATCTATTACAGTTATATCGATAATAACTGCATAATATGGGTAATAATGCATGTTATATTGATGATAATAAAAGTAATACGTATATTTATTATAGTTCTAGCAATAATAACTGCATAATATGGGTAATAATGCATGTTATATTGATAATAATATAAGTAATAAGTATAATTATTACAGTTCTAGCGATAATAACTGCATTATATGGGTAATAATGCACGTTATATTGCTAACAATATAAGTAATAAGTATAATTATTACAGTTCTAGCGATAATAACTGCATTATATGGGTAATAATGCATGTTATATTGATAAAATTGGGAGTAATAAGTATATTTATTATAGTTCTAGCGATAATAACTGCAGAATATGGGTAATAATGCATGTTATATTGATAATAGTATAAGTAATAAGTATAATTATTACAGTTCTAGCGATAATAACTGCATTATATGGGTAATAATGCACGTTATATTGCTAATAATATAAGTAATAAGTATAATTATTACAGTTCTAGCGATAATAACTGCATTATATGGGTAATAATGCATGTTATATTGATAATATCGGGAGTAATAAGTATAATTATTATAGTTCTAGCGATAATAATAGTAAAATATGGCAAATAGTGCATGTTATATTGATAATAATAAAAGTAATAAATATATTTATTACAGTTCTATCGATAATAAAAGTAATACGTATATTTATTATAGTTCTAGCGATAATAACTGCATAATGTGGGTAATAATGCATGTTATATTGATAATAATATAAGTAATAAGTATAATTATTACAGTTCTAGCGATAATAACTGCATTATATGGGTAATAATGCACGTTATATTGCTAACAATATAAGTAATAAGTATAATTATTACAGTTCTAGCGATAATAACTGCATTATATGGGTAATAATGCATGTTATATTGATAATATTGGGAGTAATAAGTATATTTATTATAGTTCTAGCGATAATAACTGCAGAATATGGGTAATAATGCATGTTATATTGATAATAGTATAAGTAATAAGTATAATTATTACAGTTCTAGCGATAATAACTGCATTATATGGGTAATAATGCACGTTATATTGCTAATAATATAAGTAATAAGTATAATTATTACAGTTCTAGCGATAATAACTGCATTATATGGGTAATAATGCATGTTATATTGATAATATCGGGAGTAATAAGTATAATTATTATAGTTCTAGCGATAATAATAGTAAAATATGGCAAATAGTGCATGTTATATTGATAATAATCTAAGTAATAAGTATAATTATTACAGTTCTAGCGATAATAACTGCATTATATGGGTAATAATGCATGTTATATTGATAATAATATAAGTAATAAGTATAATTATTACAGTTCTAGCGATAATAACTGCATAATACGGGCAATAATGCACGTTATATTGCTAATAATATAAGTAATGAGTATAATTATTACAGTTCTAGCGATAATAACTGCATTATATGGGTAATAATGCATGTTATATTGATAATAATAAAAGTAATAAGTATATTTATTATCGTTCTATCGATAATAACTTCTTAATATGGGTAATAATGCATGTTATATTGATGATAATGAAAGTAGTACGTATATTTATTACAGTTCTAGCGATAATAACTGTATTATATGCGTAATAAGGCATGTTATATTGATAATATCGGGGGTAATAAGTATAATTATTATAGTTCTAGCGATAATAATAGTAAAATATGGCTAATAGTGCATGATATATTGATAACAGTAAAAGTAATAAGTATATTTATTACAGTTCTATCGATAATAACTGCATAATATGGGCAATAATGCATGTTATATTGATGATAATGAAAGTAATACGTATATTTATTATAGTTCTAGCGATAATAACTGCATAATATGGGTAACAATGCATGTTATATTGAGAATAATATAAGTAATAAGTATAATTATTACAGTTCTGGCGATAATAACTGCATTATATGGGTAATAATGCGCGTTATATTGCTAATAGTATAAGTAATAAGTATAATTATTACAGTTCTAGCGATAATACCTCCATTATATGGGTAGTAATGCATGTTATATTGATAATAATATAAGTAATAAGTATATTTATTACAGTTATATCGATAATAACTGCATAATATGGGTAATAATGCATGTTATATTGATGATAATAAAAGTAATACGTGTATTTATTATAGTTGTAGCAATAATAACTGCATAATATGGGTAATAATGCATGTTATATTGATAATAATATAAGTAATAAGTATAATTATTACAGTTCTCGCGATAATAACTGCATTATATGGGTAATAATGCACGTTATATTGCTAGCAATATAAGTAATAAGTATAATTATTACAGTTCTAGCGATAATAACTGCATTATATGGGTAATAATGCATGTTATTTTGCTAATAGTATTTAATAAGTATAATTATTACAGTTCTAGCGATAATACCTCCATTATATGGGTAATAATGCATGTTATATTGATAATGATATAAGTAATAAGTATAATTATTACAGTTCTAGCGATAATAACTGCATAATATGGGTAATAATGCACGTTATATTGCTAACAATATAAGTAATAAGTATAATTATTACAGTTCTAGCGATAATAACTGCATTATATGGGTAATAATGCATGTTATATTGATGATAATGAAAGTAATACGTATATTTATTATAGTTCTTGCGATAATAACTGCATAATATGGGTAATAATGCATGTTATATTGAGAATAATATAAGTAATAAGTATAATTATTACAGTTCTGGCGATAATAACTGCATTATATGGGTAATAATGCACGTTATATTGCTAATAGTATTTAATAAGTATAATTATTACAGTTCTAGCGATAATACCTCCATTATATGGGTAATAATGCATGTTATATTGATAATGATATAAGTAATAAGTATAATTATTACAGTTCTAGCGATAATAACTGCATTATGTGGGTAATAATGCACGTTATATTGCTAACAATATAAGTAATAAGTATAATTATTACAGTTCAAGCGATAATAACTGCATAATATGGGTAATAATGCATGTTATATTGATAATAATATAAGTAATAAGTATAATTATTACAGTTCTAGCGATAATAACTGCATAATATGGGTAATAATGCATGTTATATTGATAATAGTATAAGTAATAAGTATAATTATTACAGTTCTAGCGATAATAACTGCATTATATGGGTAATAATGCACGTTATATTGCTAATAATATAAGTAATAAGTATAATTATTACAGTTCTAGCGATAATAACTGCATTATATGGGTAATAATGCATGTTATATTGATAATATCGGGAGTAATAAGTATAATTATTATAGTTCTAGCGATAATAATAGTAAAATATGGCAAATAGTGCATGTTATATTGATAATAATCTAAGTAATAAGTATAATTATTACAGTTCTAGCGATAATAACTGCATTATATGGGTAATAATGCATGTTATATTGATAATAATATAAGTAATAAGTATAATTATTACAGTTCTAGCGATAATAACTGCATAATACGGGCAATAATGCACGTTATATTGCTAATAATATAAGTAATGAGTATAATTATTACAGTTCTAGCGATAATAACTGCATTATATGGGTAATAATGCATGTTATATTGATAATAATAAAAGTAATAAGTATATTTATTATCGTTCTATCGATAATAACTTCTTAATATGGGTAATAATGCATGTTATATTGATGATAATGAAAGTAGTACGTATATTTATTACAGTTCTAGCGATAATAACTGTATTATATGCGTAATAAGGTATGTTATATTGATAATATCGGGGGTAATAAGTATAATTATTATAGTTCTAGCGATAATAATAGTAAAATATGGCTAATAGTGCATGATATATTGATAACAGTAAAAGTAATAAGTATATTTATTACAGTTCTATCGATAATAACTGCATAATATGGGTAGTAATGCATGTTATATTGATAATAATATAAGTAATAAGTATATTTATTACAGTTATATCGATAATACCTCCATTATATGGGTAATAATGCATGTTATATTGATAATGATATAAGTAATAAGTATAATTATTACAGTTCTAGCGATAATAACTGCATAATATGGGTAATAATGCACGTTATATTGCTAACAATATAAGTAATAAGTATAATTATTACAGTTCTAGCGATAATAACTGCATTATATGGGTAATAATGCATGTTATATTGATGATAATGAAAGTAATACGTATATTTATTATAGTTCTTGCGATAATAACTGCATAATATGGGTAATAATGCATGTTATATTGAGAATAATATAAGTAATAAGTATAATTATTACAGTTCTGGCGATAATAACTGCATTATATGGGTAATAATGCACGTTATATTGCTAATAGTATTTAATAAGTATAATTATTACAGTTCTAGCGATAATACCTCCATTATATGGGTAATAATGCATGTTATATTGATAATGATATAAGTAATAAGTATAATTATTACAGTTCTAGCGATAATAACTGCATTATGTGGGTAATAATGCACGTTATATTGCTAACAATATAAGTAATAAGTATAATTATTACAGTTCAAGCGATAATAACTGCATAATATGGGTAATAATGCATGTTATATTGATAATAATATAAGTAATAAGTATAATTATTACAGTTCTAGCGATAATAACTGCATAATATGGGTAATAATGCATGTTATGTTGATAACAATATAAGTAATAAGTATAATTATTACAGTTCTAGCGATAATACCTCCATTATATGGGTAATAATGCATGTTATATTGATAATGATATAAGTAATAAGTATAATTATTACAGTTCTAGCGATAATAACTGCATAATATGGGTAATAATGCACGTTATATTGCTAATAATATAAGTAATGAGTACAATTATTACAGTTCTAGCGATAATAACTGCATAATATGGGTAATAATGCACGTTATATTGCTAATAATATAAGTAATAAGTATAATTATTACAGTTCTAGCAATAATACCTCCATTATATGGGTAATAATGCATGTTATATTGATAATAATATAAGTAATAAGTATAATTATTACAGTTCTAGCGATAATAACTGCATTATATGGGTAATAATGCATGTTATATTGATAATATTGGGAGTAATAAGTATATTTATTATAGTTCTAGCGATAATAACTGCAGAATATGGGTAATAATGCATGTTATATTGATAATAGTATAAGTAATAAGTATAATTATTACAGTTCTAGCGATAATAACTGCATAATATGGGTAATAATGCACGTTATATTGCTAATAATATAAGTAATGAGTACAATTATTACAGTTCTAGCGATAATAACTGCATAATATGGGTAATAATGCACGTTATATTGCTAATAATATAAGTAATAAGTATAATTATTACAGTTCTAGCGATAATAACTGCATTATATGGGTAATAATGCATGTTATATTGATAATATTGGGAGTAATAAGTATATTTATTATAGTTCTAGCGATAATAACTGCAGAATATGGGTAATAATGCATGTTATATTGATAATAGTATAAGTAATAAGTATAATTATTACAGTTCTAGCGATAATAACTTCTTAATATGGGTAATAATGCATGTTATATTGATGATAATGAAAGTAGTAAGTATATTTATTACAGTTCTAGCGATAATAACTGCATTATATGCGTAATAAGGCATGTTATATTGATAATATCGGGGGTAATAAGTATAATTATTATAGTTCTAGCGATAATAATAGTAAAATATGGCTAATAGTGCATGATATATTGATAATAGTAAAAGTAATACGTATATTTATTATAGTTCTAGCAATAATAACTGCATAATATGGGTAATAATGCATGTTATATTGATAATAATATAAGTAATAAGTATAATTATTACAGTTCTAGCGATAATAACTGCATTATATGGGTAATAATGCACGTTATATTGCTAACAATATAAGTAATAAGTATAATTATTACAGTTCTAGCGATAATAACTGCATTATATGGGTAATAATGCACGTTATATTGCTAATAATATAAGTAATAAGTATAATTATTACAGTTCTAGCGATAATAACTGCATTATATGGGTAATAATGCATGTTATTTTGCTAATAGTATTTAATAAGTATAATTATTACAGTTCTAGCGATAATACCTCCATTATATGGGTAATAATGCATGTTATATTGATAATGATATAAGTAATAAGTATAATTATTACAGTTCTAGCGATAATAACTGCATAATATGGGTAATAATGCACGTTATATTGCTAACAATATAAGTAATAAGTATAATTATTACAGTTCTAGCGATAATAACTGCATTATATGGGTAATAATGCATGTTATATTGATGATAATGAAAGTAATACGTATATTTATTATAGTTCTTGCGATAATAACTGCATAATATGGGTAATAATGCATGTTATATTGAGAATAATATAAGTAATAAGTATAATTATTACAGTTCTGGCGATAATAACTGCATTATATGGGTAATAATGCATGTTATATTGATAATAGTATAAGTAATAAGTATAATTATTACAGTTCTAGCGATAATAACTTCTTAATATGGGTAATAATGCATGTTATATTGATGATAATGAAAGTAGTAAGTATATTTATTACAGTTCTAGCAATAATAACTGCATAATATGGGTAATAATGCATGTTATATTGATAATAATATAAGTAATAAGTATAATTATTACAGTTCTAGCGATAATAACTGCATTATATGGGTAATAATGCACGTTATATTGCTAACAATATAAGTAATAAGTATAATTATTACAGTTCTAGCGATAATAACTGCATTATATGGGTAATAATGCATGTTATATTGATAAAATTGGGAGTAATAAGTATATTTATTATAGTTCTAGCGATAATAACTGCAGAATATGGGTAATAATGCATGTTATATTGATAATATTGGGAGTAATAAGTATATTTATTATAGTTCTAGCGATAATAACTGCAGAATATGGGTAATAATGCATGTTATATTGATAATAGTATAAGTAATAAGTATAATTATTACAGTTCTAGCGATAATAACTGCATTATATGGGTAATAATGCACGTTATATTGCTAATAATATAAGTAATAAGTATAATTATTACAGTTCTAGCGATAATAACTGCATTATATGGGTAATAATGCATGTTATATTGATAATATCGGGAGTAATAAGTATAATTATTATAGTTCTAGCGATAATAATAGTAAAATATGGCAAATAGTGCATGTTATATTGATAATAATCTAAGTAATAAGTATAATTATTACAGTTCTAGCGATAATAACTGCATAATACGGGCAATAATGCACGTTATATTGCTAATAATATAAGTAATGAGTATAATTATTACAGTTCTAGCGATAATAACTGCATTATATGGGTAATAATGCATGTTATATTGATAATAATAAAAGTAATAAGTATATTTATTATCGTTCTATCGATAATAACTTCTTAATATGGGTAATAATGCATGTTATATTGATGATAATGAAAGTAGTACGTATATTTATTACAGTTCTAGCGATAATAACTGTATTATATGCGTAATAAGGTATGTTATATTGATAATATCGGGGGTAATAAGTATAATTATTATAGTTCTAGCGATAATAATAGTAAAATATGGCTAATAGTGCATGATATATTGATAACAGTAAAAGTAATAAGTATATTTATTACAGTTCTATCGATAATAACTGCATAATATGGGTAGTAATGCATGTTATATTGATAATAATATAAGTAATAAGTATATTTATTACAGTTATATCGATAATAACTGCATAATATGGGTAATAATGCATGTTATATTGATGATAATAAAAGTAATACGTGTATTTATTATAGTTGTAGCAATAATAACTGCATAATATGGGTAATAATGCATGTTATATTGATAATAATATAAGTAATAAGTATAATTATTACAGTTCTAGCGATAATAACTGCATTATATGGGTAATAATGCACGTTATATTGCTAGCAATATAAGTAATAAGTATAATTGTTACAGTTCTAGCGATAATAACTGCATTATATGGGTAATAATGCATGTTATTTTGCTAATAGTATTTAATAAGTATAATTATTACAGTTCTAGCGATAATACCTCCATTATATGGGTAATAATGCATGTTATATTGATAATGATATAAGTAATAAGTATAATTATTACAGTTCTAGCGATAATAACTGCATAATATGGGTAATAATGCACGTTATATTGCTAACAATATAAGTAATAAGTATAATTATTACAGTTCTAGCGATAATAACTGCATTATATGGGTAATAATGCATGTTATATTGATGATAATGAAAGTAATACGTATATTTATTATAGTTCTTGCGATAATAACTGCATAATATGGGTAATAATGCATGTTATATTGAGAATAATATAAGTAATAAGTATAATTATTACAGTTCTGGCGATAATAACTGCATTATATGGGTAATAATGCACGTTATATTGCTAATAGTATTTAATAAGTATAATTATTACAGTTCTAGCGATAATACCTCCATTATATGGGTAATAATGCATGTTATATTGATAATGATATAAGTAATAAGTATAATTATTACAGTTCTAGCGATAATAACTGCATTATGTGGGTAATAATGCACGTTATATTGCTAACAATATAAGTAATAAGTATAATTATTACAGTTCAAGCGATAATAACTGCATAATATGGGTAATAATGCATGTTATATTGATAATAATATAAGTAATAAGTATAATTATTACAGTTCTAGCGATAATAACTGCATAATATGGGTAATAATGCATGTTATGTTGATAACAATATAAGTAATAAGTATAATTATTACAGTTCTAGCGATAATACCTCCATTATATGGGTAATAATGCATGTTATATTGATAATGATATAAGTAATAAGTATAATTATTACAGTTCTAGCGATAATAACTGCATAATATGGGTAATAATGCACGTTATATTGCTAATAATATAAGTAATGAGTACAATTATTACAGTTCTAGCGATAATAACTGCATAATATGGGTAATAATGCACGTTATATTGCTAATAATATAAGTAATAAGTATAATTATTACAGTTCTAGCAATAATACCTCCATTATATGGGTAATAATGCATGTTATATTGATAATATTGGGAGTAATAAGTATATTTATTATAGTTCTAGCGATAATAACTGCAGAATATGGGTAATAATGCATGTTATATTGATAATAGTATAAGTAATAAGTATAATTATTACAGTTCTAGCGATAATAACTTCTTAATATGGGTAATAATGCATGCTATATTGATGATAATGAAAGTAGTAAGTATATTTATTACAGTTCTAGCGATAATAACTGCATTATATGCGTAATAAGGCATGTTATATTGATAATATCGGGGGTAATAAGTATAATTATTATAGTTCTAGCGATAATAATAGTAAAATATGGCTAATAGTGCATGATATATTGATAATAGTAAAAGTAATACGTATATTTATTATAGTTCTAGCAATAATAACTGCATAATATGGGTAATAATGCACGTTATATTGCTGATAATATAAGTAATAAGTATAATTATTACAGTTCTAGCGATAATAACTGCATTATATGGGTAATAATGCACGTTATATTGCTAACAATATAAGTAATAAGTATAATTATTACAGTTCTAGCGATAATAACTGCATTATATGGGTAATAATGCACGTTATATTGCTAATAATATAAGTAATAAGTATAATTATTACAGTTCTAGCGATAATAACTGCATTATATGGGTAATAATGCATGTTATTTTGCTAATAGTATTTAATAAGTATAATTATTACAGTTCTAGCGATAATACCTCCATTATATGGGTAATAATGCATGTTATATTGATAATGATATAAGTAATAAGTATAATTATTACAGTTCTAGCGATAATAACTGCATAATATGGGTAATAATGCACGTTATATTGCTAACAATATAAGTAATAAGTATAATTATTACAGTTCTAGCGATAATAACTGCATTATATGGGTAATAATGCATGTTATATTGATGATAATGAAAGTAATACGTATATTTATTATAGTTCTTGCGATAATAACTGCATAATATGGGTAATAATGCATGTTATATTGAGAATAATATAAGTAATAAGTATAATTATTACAGTTCTGGCGATAATAACTGCATTATATGGGTAATAATGCATGTTATATTGATAATAGTATAAGTAATAAGTATAATTATTACAGTTCTAGCGATAATAACTTCTTAATATGGGTAATAATGCATGTTATATTGATGATAATGAAAGTAGTAAGTATATTTATTACAGTTCTAGCAATAATAACTGCATAATATGGGTAATAATGCATGTTATATTGATAATAATATAAGTAATAAGTATAATTATTACAGTTCTAGCGATAATAACTGCATTATATGGGTAATAATGCACGTTATATTGCTAACAATATAAGTAATAAGTATAATTATTACAGTTCTAGCGATAATAACTGCATTATATGGGTAATAATGCATGTTATATTGATAAAATTGGGAGTAATAAGTATATTTATTATAGTTCTAGCGATAATAATTGCAGAATATGGGTAATAATGCATGTTATATTGATAATAGTATAAGTAATAAGTATAATTATTACAGTTCTAGCGATAATAACTGCATTATATGGGTAATAATGCACGTTATATTGCTAATAATATAAGTAATAGGTATAATTATTACAGTTCTAGCGATAATAACTGCATTATATGGGTAATAATGCATGTTATATTGATAATATCGGGAGTAATAAGTATAATTATTATAGTTCTAGCGATAATAATAGTAAAATATGGCAAATAGTGCATGTTATATTGATAATAATCTAAGTAATAAGTATAATTATTACAGTTCTAGCGATAATACCTCCATTATATGGGTAATAATGCACGTTATATTGCTAATAATATAAGTAATAAGTATAATTATTACAGTTCTAGCGATAATAACTGCATTATATGGGTAATAATGGAATGTTATATTGATAATATCGGGAGTAATAAGTATAATTATTATAGTTCTAGCGATAATAATAGTAAAATATGGCAAATAGTGCATGTTATATTGATAATAATAAAAGTAATAAATATATTTATTACAGTTCTATCGATAATAAAAGTAATACGTATATTTATTATAGTTCTAGCGATAATAACTGCATAATGTGGGTAATAATGCATGTTATATTGATAATAATCTAAGTAATAAGTATAATTATTACAGTTCTAGCGATAATAACTGCATTATATGGGTAATAATGCATGTTATATTGATAATATCGGGAGTAATAAGTATAATTATTATAGTCCTAGCGATAATAATAGTAAAATATGGCAAATAGTGCATGTTATATTGATAATAATAAAAGTAATAAGTATATTTATTACAGTTCTAGCGATAATAACTGCATAATATGGGTAATAATGCACGTTATATTGCTAATAATATAAGTAATAAGTATAATTATTACAGTTCTAGCAATAATACCTCCATTATATGGGTAATAATGCATGTTATATTGATAATAATATAAGTAATAAGTATAATTATTACAGTTCTAGCGATAATAACTGCATTATATGGGTAATAATGCATGTTATATTGATAATATTGGGAGTAATAAGTATATTTATTATAGTTCTAGCGATAATAACTGCAGAATATGGGTAATAATGCATGTTATATTGATAATAGTATAAGTAATAAGTATAATTATTACAGTTCTAGCGATAATAACTGCATAATATGGGTAATAATGCACGTTATATTGCTAATAATATAAGTAATGAGTACAATTATTACAGTTCTAGCGATAATAACTGCATAATATGGGTAATAATGCACGTTATATTGCTAATAATATAAGTAATAAGTATAATTATTACAGTTCTAGCGATAATAACTGCATTATATGGGTAATAATGCATGTTATATTGATAATATTGGGAGTAATAAGTATATTTATTATAGTTCTAGCGATAATAACTGCAGAATATGGGTAATAATGCATGTTATATTGATAATAGTATAAGTAATAAGTATAATTATTACAGTTCTAGCGATAATAACTTCTTAATATGGGTAATAATGCATGCTATATTGATGATAATGAAAGTAGTAAGTATATTTATTACAGTTCTAGCGATAATAACTGCATTATATGCGTAATAAGGCATGTTATATTGATAATATCGGGGGTAATAAGTATAATTATTATAGTTCTAGCGATAATAATAGTAAAATATGGCTAATAGTGCATGATATATTGATAATAGTAAAAGTAATACGTATATTTATTATAGTTCTAGCAATAATAACTGCATAATATGGGTAATAATGCACGTTATATTGCTGATAATATAAGTAATAAGTATAATTATTACAGTTCTAGCGATAATAACTGCATTATATGGGTAATAATGCACGTTATATTGCTAACAATATAAGTAATAAGTATAATTATTACAGTTCTAGCGATAATAACTGCATTATATGGGTAATAATGCACGTTATATTGCTAATAATATAAGTAATAAGTATAATTATTACAGTTCTAGCGATAATAACTGCATTATATGGGTAATAATGCATGTTATTTTGCTAATAGTATTTAATAAGTATAATTATTACAGTTCTAGCGATAATACCTCCATTATATGGGTAATAATGCATGTTATATTGATAATGATATAAGTAATAAGTATAATTATTACAGTTCTAGCGATAATAACTGCATAATATGGGTAATAATGCACGTTATATTGCTAACAATATAAGTAATAAGTATAATTATTACAGTTCTAGCGATAATAACTGCATTATATGGGTAATAATGCATGTTATATTGATGATAATGAAAGTAATACGTATATTTATTATAGTTCTTGCGATAATAACTGCATAATATGGGTAATAATGCATGTTATATTGAGAATAATATAAGTAATAAGTATAATTATTACAGTTCTGGCGATAATAACTGCATTATATGGGTAATAATGCATGTTATATTGATAATAGTATAAGTAATAAGTATAATTATTACAGTTCTAGCGATAATAACTTCTTAATATGGGTAATAATGCATGTTATATTGATGATAATGAAAGTAGTAAGTATATTTATTACAGTTCTAGCAATAATAACTGCATAATATGGGTAATAATGCATGTTATATTGATAATAATATAAGTAATAAGTATAATTATTACAGTTCTAGCGATAATAACTGCATTATATGGGTAATAATGCACGTTATATTGCTAACAATATAAGTAATAAGTATAATTATTACAGTTCTAGCGATAATAACTGCATTATATGGGTAATAATGCATGTTATATTGATAAAATTGGGAGTAATAAGTATATTTATTATAGTTCTAGCGATAATAACTGCAGAATATGGGTAATAATGCATGTTATATTGATAATAGTATAAGTAATAAGTATAATTATTACAGTTCTAGCGATAATAACTGCATTATATGGGTAATAATGCACGTTATATTGCTAATAATATAAGTAATAGGTATAATTATTACAGTTCTAGCGATAATAACTGCATTATATGGGTAATAATGCATGTTATATTGATAATATCGGGAGTAATAAGTATAATTATTATAGTTCTAGCGATAATAATAGTAAAATATGGCAAATAGTGCATGTTATATTGATAATAATCTAAGTAATAAGTATAATTATTACAGTTCTAGCGATAATACCTCCATTATATGGGTAATAATGCACGTTATATTGCTAATAATATAAGTAATAAGTATAATTATTACAGTTCTAGCGATAATAACTGCATTATATGGGTAATAATGGAATGTTATATTGATAATATCGGGAGTAATAAGTATAATTATTATAGTTCTAGCGATAATAATAGTAAAATATGGCAAATAGTGCATGTTATATTGATAATAATAAAAGTAATAAATATATTTATTACAGTTCTATCGATAATAAAAGTAATACGTATATTTATTATAGTTCTAGCGATAATAACTGCATAATGTGGGTAATAATGCATGTTATATTGATAATAATCTAAGTAATAAGTATAATTATTACAGTTCTAGCGATAATAACTGCATTATATGGGTAATAATGCATGTTATATTGATAATATCGGGAGTAATAAGTATAATTATTATAGTCCTAGCGATAATAATAGTAAAATATGGCAAATAGTGCATGTTATATTGATAATAATAAAAGTAATAAGTATATTTATTACAGTTCTATCGATAATAACTGCATAATATGGGTAATAATGCATGTTATATTGATGATAATGAAAGTAGTAAGTATATTTATTACAGTTCTAGCGATAATAACTGCATTATATGCGTAATAATGCACGTTATATTGCTAATAATATAAGTAATGAGTCTAATTATTACAGTTCTAGCGATAATAACTGCATTATATGGGTAATAATGCATGTTATATTGATGATATTAAAGGTAATACGTATATTTATTATAGTTCTAGCGATAATAACTGCATAATATGGGTAATAATGCATGTTATATTGAGAATAATATAAGTAATACGTATAATTATTACAGTTATGGCGATAATAACTGCATAATATGGGTAATAATGCACGTTATATTGCTAACAATATAAGTAATAAGTGTAATTATTACAGTTCTAGCGATAATAACTGCATTATATGGGTAATAATGCATGTTATATTGATGATAATGAAAGTAATACGTATATTTATTATAGTTCTTGCGATAATAACTGCATAATATGGGTAATAATGCATGTTATATTGATGATAATGGAAGTTGTAAGTATATTTATTACAGTTCTAGCGATAATAACTGCATTATATGCGTAATAAGGCATGTTATATTGATAATATCGGGGGTAATAAGTATAATTATTATAGTTCTAGCGATAATAATAGTAAAATATGGCTAACAGTGCATGATATATTGATATAGTAAAAGTAATAAGTATATTTATTACAGTTCTATCCATAATAACTGCATAATATGGGTAATAATGCATGATATATTGATGATAATGAAAGTAATACGTATATTTATTATAGTTCTAGCGATAATAACTGCATAATATGGGTAACAATGCATGTTATATTGAGAATAATATAAGTAATAAGTATAATTATTACAGTTCTGGCGATAATAACTGCATTATATGGGTAATAATGCACGTTATATTGCTAATAGTATAAGTAATAAGTATAATTATTACAGTTCTAGCGATAATACCTCCATTATATGGGTAATAATGCATGTTATATTGATAATAATATGAGTAATAAGTATATTTATTACAGTTATATCGATAATAACTGCATAATATGGGTAATAATGCATGTTATATTGATGAAAATAAAAGTAATACGTATATTTATTATAGTTCTAGCAATAATAACTGCATAATATGGGTAATAATGCATGTTATATTGATAATAATATAAGTAATAAGTATAATTATTACAGTTCTAGCGATAATAACTGCATTATATGGGTAATAATGCACGTTATATTGCTAGCAATATAAGTAATAAGTATAATTATTACAGTTCTAGCGATAATAACTGCATTATATGGGTAATAATGCATGTTATATTGCTAATAGTATTTAATAAGTATAATTATTACAGTTCTAGCGATAATACCTCCATTATATGGGTAATAATGCATGTTATATTGATAATGATATAAGTAATAAGTATAATTATTAGAGTTCCAGCGATAATAACTGCAGAATATGGGTAATAATGCATCTTATATTGATAATAGTATAAGTAATAAGTATAATTATTACAGTTCTAGCGATAATAACTGCATTATATGGGTAATAATGCACGTTATATTGCTAATAATATAAGTAATAAGTATAATTATTACAGTTCTAGCGATAATAACTGCATTATATGGGTAATAATGCACGTTATATTGCTAGCAATATAAGTAATAAGTATAATTATTACAGGTCTAGCGATAATAACGGCATTATATGGGTAATAATGCATGTTATATTGCTAATAGTATTTAATAAGTATAATTATTACAGTTCTAGCGATAATACCTCCATTATATGGGTAATAATGCATGTTAAATTGATAATGATATAAGTAATAAGTATAATTATTAGAGTTCCAGCGATAATAACTGCATCGTATGGGTAATAATGCACGCTATATTGCTAACAATATAAGTAATAAGTATAATTATTACAGTTCTAGCGATAATAACTGCATAATATGGGTAATAATGCATGTTATATTGATAATAATATAAGTAATAAGTATAATTATTACAGTTCTAGCGATAATAACTGCATTATGTGGGTAATAATACACGTTATATTGCTAACAATATAAGTAATATGTATAATTATTACAGTTCTAGCGATAATAACTGCATAATATGGGTAATAATGCATGTTATATTGATAATAATATAAGTAATAAGTATAATTATTACAGTTCTAGCGATAATACCTCCATTATATGGGTAATAATGCATGTTATATTGATAATGATATAAGTAATAAGTATAATTATTACAGTTCTAACGATAATAACTGCATAATATGGGTAATAATGCACGTTATATTGCTAATAAAATAAGTAATGAGTACAATTATTACAGTTCTAGCGATAATAACTGCATAATATGGGTAATAATGCACGTTATATTGCTAATAATATAAGTAATAAGTATAATTATTACAGTTCTAGCAATAATACCTCCATTATATGGGTAATAATGCACGTTATATTGCTAACAATATAAGTAATAAGTATAATTATTACAGTTCTAGCGATAATAACTGCATTATATGGGTAATAATGCATGTTATATTGATAATATCGGGAGTAATTAGTATAATTATTATAGTTCTAGCGATAATAATAGTAAAATATGGCAAATAGTGCATGTTATATTGATAATAATAAAAGTAATAAATATATTTATTACAGTTCTATCGATAATAAAAGTAATACGTATAATTATTACAGTTCTAGCGATAATAACTGCATTATATGGATAATAATGCATGTTATATTGCTAATAGTATTTAATAAGTATAATTATTACAGTTCTAGCGATAATACCTCCATTATATGGGTAATAATGCATGTTATATTGATAATGATATAAGTAATAAGTATAAATATTAGAGTTCCAGCGATAATAACTGCATTATATGGGTAATAATGCACGCTATATTGCTAACAATATAAGTAATAAGTATAATTATTACAGTTCTAGCGATAATAACTGCATAATATGGGTAATAATGCATGTTATATTGATAATAATATAAGTAATAAGTATAATTATTACAGTTCTAGCGATAATAACTGCATTATATGGGTAATAATGCACGTTATATTGCTAACAATACAAGTAATAAGTATAATTATTACAGTTCTAGCGATAATAACTGCATTATATGGGTAATAATGCATGTTATATTGATAATATTGGGAGTAATAAGTATATTTATTATAGTTCTAGCGATAATAACTGTAGAATATGGGTAATAATGCATGTTATATTGATAATGATATAAGTAATAAGTATAATTATTAGAGTTCCAGCGATAATAACTGCATTATATGGGTAATAATGCACGCTATATTGCTAACAATATAAGTAATAAGTATAATTATTACAGTTCTAGCGATAATAACTGCATTATATGGGTAATAATGCACGTTATATTGCTAACAATATAAGTAATAAGTATAATTATTACAGTTCTAGCGATAATACCTCGATTATATGGGTAATAATGCATGTTATATTGATAATGATATAAGTAATAAGTATAATTATTACAGTTCTAGCGATAATAACTGCATTATATGGGTAATAATGCACGTTATATTGCTAGCAATATAAGTAATAAGTATAATTATTACAGTTCTAGCGATAATCACTGCATTATATGGGTAATAATGCATGTTATATTGCTAATAGTATTTAATAAGTATAATTATTACAGTTCTAGCGATAATACCTCCATTATATGGGTAATAATGCATGTTATATTGATAATGATATAAGTAATAAGTATAATTATTAGAGTTCCAGCGATAATAACTGCATTATATGGGTAATAATGCACGCTATATTGCTAACAATATAAGTAATAAGTATAATTATTACAGTTCTAGCGATAATAACTGCATTATATGGGTAATAATGCACGTTATATTGCGAACAATATAAGTAATAAGTATAATTATTACAGTTCTAGCGATAATACCTCCATTATATGGGTAATAATGCATGTTATATTGATAATAATATGAGTAATAAGTATATTTATTACAGTTATATCGATAATAACTGCATAATATGGGTAATAATGCATGTTATATTGATGAAAATAAAAGTAATACGTATATTTATTATAGTTCTAGCAATAATAACTGCATAATATGGGTAATAATGCATGTTATATTGATAATAATATAAGTAATAAGTATAATTATTACAGTTCTAGCGATAATAACTGCATTATATGGGTAATAATGCACGTTATATTGCTAGCAATATAAGTAATAAGTATAATTATTACAGTTCTAGCGATAATAACTGCATTATATGGGTAATAATGCATGTTATATTGCTAATAGTATTTAATAAGTATAATTATTACAGTTCTAGCGATAATACCTCCATTATATGGGTAATAATGCATGTTATATTGATAATGATATAAGTAATAAGTATAATTATTAGAGTTCCAGCGATAATAACTGCAGAATATGGGTAATAATGCATGTTATATTGATAATAGTATAAGTAATAAGTATAATTATTACAGTTCTAGCGATAATAACTGCATTATATGCGTAATAAGGCATGTTATATTGATAATATCGGGAGTAATAAGTATAATTATTACAGTTCTAGCGATAATAACTGCATAATATGGGTAATAATGCATGTTATATTGATAATAATATAAGTAATAAGTATAATTATTACAGTTCTAGCGATAATACCCCCATTATATGGGTAATAATGCATGTTATATTGATAATGACATAAGTAATAAGTATAATTATTACAGTTCTAGCGATAATAACTGCATTATATGGGTAATAATGCGCGTTATATTGCTAGCAATATAAGTAATAAGTATAATTATTACAGGTCTAGCGATAATAACGGCATTATATGGGTAATAATGCATGTTATATTGCTAATAGTATTTAATAAGTATAATTATTACAGTTCTAGCGATAATACCTCCATTATATGGGTAATAATGCATGTTAAATTGATAATGATATAAGTAATAAGTATAATTATTAGAGTTCCAGCGATAATAACTGCATCGTATGGGTAATAATGCACGCTATATTGCTAACAATATAAGTAATAAGTATAATTATTACAGTTCTAGCGATAATAACTGCATAATATGGGTAATAATGCATGTTATATTGATAATAATATAAGTAATAAGTATAATTATTACAGTTCTAGCGATAATAACTGCATTATGTGGGTAATAATACACGTTATATTGCTAACAATATAAGTAATATGTATAATTATTACAGTTCTAGCGATAATAACTGCATAATATGGGTAATAATGCATGTTATATTGATAATAATATAAGTAATAAGTATAATTATTACAGTTCTAGCGATAATACCTCCATTATATGGGTAATAATGCATGTTATATTGATAATGATATAAGTAATAAGTATAATTATTACAGTTCTAACGATAATAACTGCATAATATGGGTAATAATGCACGTTATATTGCTAATAAAATAAGTAATGAGTACAATTATTACAGTTCTAGCGATAATAACTGCATAATATGGGTAATAATGCACGTTATATTGCTAATAATATAAGTAATAAGTATAATTATTACAGTTCTAGCAATAATACCTCCATTATATGGGTAATAATGCACGTTATATTGCTAACAATATAAGTAATAAGTATAATTATTACAGTTCTAGCGATAATAACTGCATTATATGGGTAATAATGCATGTTATATTGATAATATCGGGAGTAATAAGTATAATTATTATAGTTCTAGCGATAATAATAGTAAAATATGGCAAATAGTGCATGTTATATTGATAATAATAAAAGTAATAAATATATTTATTACAGTTCTATCGATAATAAAAGTAATACGTATAATTATTACAGTTCTAGCGATAATAACTGCATTATATGGATAATAATGCATGTTATATTGCTAATAGTATTTAATAAGTATAATTATTACAGTTCTAGCGATAATACCTCCATTATATGGGTAATAATGCATGTTATATTGATAATGATATAAGTAATAAGTATAAATATTAGAGTTCCAGCGATAATAACTGCATTATATGGGTAATAATGCACGCTATATTGCTAACAATATAAGTAATAAGTATAATTATTACAGTTCTAGTGATAATAACTGCATAATATGGGTAATAATGCATGTTATATTGATAATAATATAAGTAATAAGTATAATTATTACAGTTCTAGCGATAATAACTGCATTATATGGGTAATAATGCACGTTATATTGCTAACAATACAAGTAATAAGTATAATTATTACAGTTCTAGCGAAAATAACTGCATTATATGGGTAATAATGCATGTTATATTGATAATATTGGGAGTAATAAGTATATTTATTATAGTTCTAGCGATAATAACTGTAGAATATGGGTAATAATGCATGTTATATTGATAATGATATAAGTAATAAGTATAATTATTAGAGTTCCAGCGATAATAACTGCATTATATGGGGAATAATGCACGCTATATTGCTAACAATATAAGTAATAAGTATAATTATTACAGTTCTAGCGATAATAACTGCATAATATGGGTAATAATGCATGTTATATTGATAATAATATAAGTAATAAGTATAATTATTACAGTTCTAGCGATAATAACTGCATTATATGGGTAATGCACGTTATATTGCTAACAATATAAGTAATAAGTATAATTATTACAGTTCTAGCGATAATAACTGCATTATATGGGTAATAATGCATGTTATATTGATAATATTGGGAGTAATAAGTATATTTATTATAGTTCTAGCGATAATACCTCGATTATATGGGTAATAATGCATGTTATATTGATAATGATATAAGTAATAAGTATAATTATTACAGTTCTAGCGATAATAACTGCATTATATGGGTAATAATGCACGTTATATTGCTAGCAATATAAGTAATAAGTATAATTATTACAGTTCTAGCGATAATCACTGCATTATATGGGTAATAATGCATGTTATATTGCTAATAGTATTTAATAAGTATAATTATTACAGTTCTAGCGATAATACCTCCATTATATGGGTAATAATGCATGTTATATTGATAATGATATAAGTAATAAGTATAATTATTAGAGTTCCAGCGATAATAACTGCATTATATGGGTAATAATGCACGCTATATTGCTAACAATATAAGTAATAAGTATAATTATTACAGTTCTAGCGATAATAACTGCATTATATGGGTAATAATGCACGTTATATTGCGAACAATATAAGTAATAAGTATAATTATTACAGTTCTAGCGATAATAACTGCATTATATGGGTAATAATGCATGTTATATTGATAATATTGGGAGTAATAAGTATATTTATTATAGTTCTAGCGATAATAACTGCAGAATATGGGTAATAATGCATGTTATATTGATAATAGTATAAGTAATAAGTATAATTATTACAGTTCTAGCGATAATAACTGCATTATATGGGTAATAATGCATGTTATGTTGATAATAATATAAGTAATAAGTATAATTATTACAGTTCTAGCGATAATAACTGCACTATATGGGTAATAATGCACGTTATATTGCTAACAATATAAGTAATAAGTATAATTATTACAGTTCTATCGATAATAACTTCTTAATATGGGTAATAATGCATGTTATATTGATGATAATGAAAGTAGTAAGTATATTTATTACAGTTCCAGCGATAATAACTGCATTATATGCGTAATAAGGCATGTTATATTGATAATATCGGGAGTAATAAGTATAATTATTATAGTTCTAGCGATAATAATAGTAAAGTATGGCTAATAGTGCATGTTATATTGATGATAATAAAGGTAATACGTATATTTATTATAGTTCTAGCGATAATAACTGCATAATATGGGTAATAATGCATGTTATATTGAGAATAATATAAGTAATAAGTATAATTATTACAGTCATGGCGATAATAACTGCATTATATGGGTAATAATGCACGTTATATTGCTAATAGTATAAGTAATAAGTATAATTATTACAGTTCTAGCGATAATATCTGCATAATACGGGTAATAATGCACGTTATATTGCTAATAATATAAGTAATGAGTATAATTATTACAGTTCTAGCGATAATAACTGCATTATATGGGTAATAATGCATGTTATATTGATAATAATAAAAGTAATAAGTATATTTATTATCGTTCTATCGATAATAACTTCTTAATATGGGTAATAATGCACGTTATATTGATGATAAGGAAAGTAGTAAGTATATTTATTACAGTTCTAGCGATAATAACTGCATTATATGCGTAATAAGGCATGTTATATTGATAATATCGGGGGTAATAAGTATAATTATTATAGTTCTAGCGATAATAATAGTAAAATATGGCTAATAGTGCATGATATATTGATAATAGTAAAAGTAATAAGTATATTTATTACAGTTCTATCGATAATAACTGCATAATATGGGTAATAATGCATGATATATTGATGATAATAAAAGTAATACGTATATTTATTATAGTTCTAGCAATAATAACTGCATAATATGGGTAATAATGCATGTTATATTGATAATAATATAAGTAATAAGTATAATTATTACAGTTCTAGCGATAATAACTGCATTATATGGGTAATAATGCATGTTATATTGATGATAATGAAAGTACTAAGTATATTTATTACTGTTCTAGCGATAATAACTGCATTATATGCGTAATAAGGCATGTTATATTGATAATATCGGGAGTAATAAGTATAATTATTATAGTTCTAGCGATAATAATAGTAAAATATGGCTAATAGTGCATGATATATTGATAATAGTAAAAGTAATAAGTATATTTATTACAGTTCTATCGATAATAACTGCATAATATGGGTAATAATGCATGTTATATTGATGATAATAAAGGTAATACGTATATTTATTATAGTTCTCGCGATAATAACTGCATAATATGGGTAATAATGCATGTTATATTGAGAATAATATAAGTAATAAGTATAATTATTACAGTTCTGGCGATAATAACTGCATTATATGGGTAATAATGCACGTTATATTGCTAATAGTATAAGTAATAAGTATAATTATTACAGTTCTAGCGATAATACCTCCATTATATGGGTAATAATGCATGTTATATTGATAATAATATAAGTAATAAGTATATTTATTACAGTTATATCGATAATATTTGCATAATATGGGTAATAATGCATGTTATATTGATGATAATAAAAGTAATACGTATATTTATTATAGTTCTAGCAATAATAACTGCATAATATGGGTAATAATGCATGTTATATTGATAATAATATAAGTAATAAGTATAATTATTACAGTTCTAGCGATAATAACTGCATTATATGGGTAATAATGCACGTTATATTGCTAGCAATATAAGTAATAAGTATAATTATTACAGTTCTAGCGATAATAACTGCATTATATGGGTAATAATGCATGTTATATTGCTAATAGTATTTAATAAGTATAATTATTACAGTTCTAGCGATAATACCTCCATTATATGGGTAATAATGCATGTTATATTGATAATGATATAAGTAATAAGTATAATTATTACAGTTCTAGCGATAATAACTGCATAATATGGGTAATAATGCATGTTATATTGAGAATAATATAAGTAATAAGTATAATTATTACAGTTCTGGCGATAATAACTGCATTATATGGGTAATAATGCACGTTATATTGCTAATAGTATTTAATAAGTATAATTATTACAGTTCTAGCGATAATACCTCCATTATATGGGTAATAATGCATGTTATATTGATAATGATATAAGTAATAAGTATAATTATTACAGTTCTAGCGATAATAACTGCATAATATGGGTAATAATGCACGTTATATTGCTAATAATATAAGTAATGAGTACAATTATTACAGTTCTAGCGATAATAACTGCATAATATGGGTAATAATGCATGTTATATTGATAATAATATAAGTAATAAGTATAATTATTACAGTTATAGCGATAATAACTGCATTATATGGGTAATAATGCACGTTATATTGCTAACAATATAAGTAATAAGTATAATTATTACAGTTCTAGCGATAATAACTGCATAATATGGGTAATAATGCATGTTATATTGATAATAATATAAGTAATAAGTATAATTATTACAGTTCTAGCGATAATAACTGCATTATATGGGTAATAATGCATGTTATATTGATAATATCGGGAGTAATAAGTATAATTATTATAGTTCTAGCGATAATAATAGTAAAATATGGCAAATAGTGCATGTTATATTGATAATAATAAAAGTTATAAATATATTTATTACAGTTCTATCGATAATAAAAGTAATACGTATATTTATTATAGTTCTAGCGATAATAACTGCATAATGTGGGTAATAATGCATGTTATATTGATAATAATCTAAGTAATAAGTATAATTATTACAGTTCTAGCGATAATAACTGCATTATATGGGTAATAATGCATGTTATATTGATAATATCGGGAGTAATAAGTATAATTATTATAGTTCTAGCGATAATAATAGTAAAATATGGCAAATAGTGCATGTTATATTGATAATAATAAAAGTAATAAGTATATTTATTACAGTTCTATCGATAATAACTGCATAATATGGCTAATAATGCATGTTATATTGCTGATAATAAAAGTAATACGTATATTTATTATAGTTCTAGCGATAATAACTGCATAATATGGGTAATAATGCATGTTATGTTGATAATAATATAAGTAATAAGTATAATTATTACAGTTCTGGCGATAATAACTGCACTATATGGGTAATAATGCACGTTATATTGCTAACAATATAAGTAATAAGTATGATTATTACAGTTCTATCGATAATAACTTCTTAATATGGGTAATAATGCATGTTATATTGATGATAATGAAAGTAGTAAGTATATTTATTACAGTTCTAGCGATAATAACTGCATTATATGCGTAATAAGGCATGTTATATTGATAATATCGGGAGTAATAAGTATAATTATTATAGTTCTAGCGATAATAATAGTAAAATATGGCTAATAGTGCATGTTATATTGATGATAATAAAGGTAATACGTATATTTATTATAGTTCTAGCGATAATAACTGCATAATATGGGGAATAATGCATGTTATATTGAGAATAATATAAGTAATAAGTATAATTATTACAGTCATGGCGATAATAACTGCATTATATGGGTAATAATGCACGTTATATTGCTAATAGTATAACTAATCAGTATAATTATCAAAGTTCTAGCGATAATAACTGCATAATACGGGTAATAATGCACGTTATATTGCTAATAATATAAGTAATGAGTATAATTATTACAGTTCTAGCGATAATAACTGCATTATATGGGTAATAATGCATGTTATATTGATAATAATAAAAGTAATAAGTATATTTATTATCGTTCTATCGATAACAACTTCTTAATATGGGTAATAATGCATGTTATATTGATGATAATGAAAGTAGTAAGTATATTTATTACAGTTCTAGCGATAATAACTGCATTATATGCGTAATAAGGCATGTTATATTGATAATATCGGGGGTAATAAGTATAATTATTATAGTTCTAGCGATAATAATAGTAAAATATGGCTAATAGTGCATGATATATTGATAATAGTAAAAGTAATAAGTATATTTATTACAGTTCTATCGATAATAACTGCATAATATGGGTAATAATGCATGATATATTGATGATAATAAAAGTAATACGTATATTTATTATAGTTCTAGCAATAATAACTGCATAATATGGGTAATAATGCATGTTATATTGATAACAATATAAGTAATAAGTATAATTATTACAGTTCTAGCGATAATAACTGCATTATATGGGTAATAATGCACGTTATATTGCTAGCAATATAAGTAATAAGTATAATTATTACAGTTCTAGCGATAATAACTGCATTATATGGGTAATAATGCATGTTATATTGCTAATAGTATTTAATAAGTATAATTATTACAGTTCTAGCGATGATACCTCCATTATATGGGTAATAATGCATGTTATATTGATAATGATATAAGTAATAAGTATAATTATTACAGTTCTAGCGATAATAACTGCATAATATGGGTAATAATGCATGTTATATTGAGAATAATATAAGTAATAAGTATAATTATTACAGTTCTGGCGATAATAACTGCATTATATGGGTAATAATGCACGTTATATTGCTAATAGTATTTAATAAGTATAATTATTACAGTTCTAGCGATAATACCTCCATTATATGGGTAATAATGCATGTTATATTGATAATGATATAAGTAATAAGTATAATTATTACAGTTCTAGCGATAATAACTGCATAATATGGGTAATAATGCACGTTATATTGCTAATAATATAAGTAATGAGTACAATTATTACAGTTCTAGCGATAATAACTGCATAATATGGGTAATAATGCATGTTATATTGATAATAATATAAGTAATAAGTATAATTATTACAGTTATAGCGATAATAACTGCATTATATGGGTAATAATGCACGTTATATTGCTAACAATATAAGTAATAAGTATAATTATTACAGTTCTAGCGATAATAACTGCATAATATGGGTAATAATGCATGTTATATTGATAATAATATAAGTAATAAGTATAATTATTACAGTTCTAGCGATAATAACTGCATTATATGGGTAATAATGCATGTTATATTGATAATATCGGGAGTAATAAGTATAATTATTATAGTTCTAGCGATAATAATAGTAAAATATGGCAAATAGTGCATGTTATATTGATAATAATAAAAGTTATAAATATATTTATTACAGTTCTATCGATAATAAAAGTAATACGTATATTTATTATAGTTCTAGCGATAATAACTGCATAATGTGGGTAATAATGCATGTTATATTGATAATAATCTAAGTAATAAGTATAATTATCACAGTTCTAGCGATAATAACTGCATTATATGGGTAATAATGCATGTTATATTGATAATATCGGGAGTAATAAGTATAATTATTATAGTTCTAGCGATAATAATAGTAAAATATGGCAAATAGTGCATGTTATATTGATAATAATAAAAGTAATAAGTATATTTATTATCGTTCTATCGATAATAACTTCTTAATATGGGTAATAATGCATGTTATATTGATGATAATGAAAGTAGTAAGTATATTTATTACAGTTCTAGCGATAATAACTGCATTA
Source organism: Megachile leachella (assembly GCA_963576845.1). Taxonomy (NCBI): domain Eukaryota; kingdom Metazoa; phylum Arthropoda; class Insecta; order Hymenoptera; family Megachilidae; genus Megachile; species Megachile leachella. The sequence goes on from CAUYWW010000153.1 coordinate 685,584, forward strand.
TATGCGTAATAAGGCATGTTATATTGATAATATCGGGGGTAATAAGTATAATTATTATAGTTCTAGCGATAATAATAGTAAAATATGGCTAATAGTGCATGATATATTGATAATAGTAAAAGTAATAAGTATATTTATTACAGTTCTATCGATAATAACTGCATAATATGGGTAATAATGCATGATATATTGATGATAATAAAAGTAATACGTATATTTATTATAGTTCTAGCAATAATAACTGCATAATATGGGTAATAATGCATGTTATATTGATAACAATATAAGTAATAAGTATAATTATTACAGTTCTAGCGATAATAAGTGCATTATATGGGTAATAATGCACGTTATATTGCTAGCAATATAAGTAATAAGTATAATTATTACAGTTCTAGCGATAGTAACTGCATTATATGGGTAATAATGCATGTTATATTGATAATGATATAAGTAATAAGTATAATTATTAGAGTGCTAGCGATAATAACTGCATTATATGGGTAATAATGCACGTTATATTGCTAACAATATAAGTAATAAATATAATTATTACAGTTCTAGCGATAATAACTGCATAATATGGGTAATAATGCATGTTATATTGATAATAATATAAGTAATAAGTATAATTATTACAGTTCTAGCGATAATAACTGCATTATATGGGTAATAATGCACGTTATATTGCTAACAATATAAGTAATAAGTATAATTATTACAGTTCTAGCGATAATAACTGCATAATATGGGTAATTTTTTTTTTTTTTTTTGTTTTGGGAAGGGAAACAGGGGAAATCTTCTAAAGATCCCCGGGGCTAGGCCACGTGCCCCGGGGTATGCCGGATTTCTACCGGCTAAAACCCCTAACCCTCGCTGTGACTTTAGTCCCCCCCGGAACTGTTTTTCACATTACTTCAGGGGGGAGTCACCTGTTGTGCGATTTCGCACGTCTCAAGTGAGATGCCCTGACGACAAAAGGTGGCCCGTTAGGAGCTATTTTAACTTGCCGATGGAATCCCCTACACCGGATTTAGGGGATTCCACCGGCTCTCCTCCGTCTTCTTCTGCTGGAGCAGCCGTCGCACGTAAGTGCCAACAGCGCTCCAGTACTGCAAAGTTTGCAGCATCACCCCCACGATGATGTCGGGGGTGATGGGGCCAACGTCCTGTTGGAGGGCATCCCGCTCAGCCGTCCATCGGCTGCAGGCGAAGAGGGTGTGCTCAGCACTATCCTCCGCACCCTGGCAGCCATAACCACACATCGGCGATGTGGCCTTACCCATCCTAAAAAGGTAGGCACGGAAGTATCCGTGCCCACTAAGGAACTGGGTAAGGTAGTAACCCACCTCGCCGTGCTTTCTGGATACCCAAGGGGCTAGACATGGAATGAGCCTAGCTGTCCAACGCCCCCGGGTCTCCTCATTCCAACGTTGCTGCCAGCGGTGCAGAGTGGCTTCACGAGCCACCCTCTTCGCCTCAACCTTCTCCTGTCCATTCCGTTTGGCCCCATAGACCTGCTGACGCTCATGAGCGAGCAGGTCTATGGGGACCATACCGGCTATCACCAACACAGCTGGCTCCGCGACAGTCCTGTAAGAACAGGCTACTCGGAGCGCGCACCTTCTCTGAACCGCTGCGAGTCTGCGGCGGTACTTCTCGAAGCCGAGAGCTCCTGCCCAAATCTCCGAGCCATACAAAAGTATGGACTCGGCGGTGGACACCAGGAGTCTCCGCTTCGCCGGCTTTGGGCCTCCAATGTTCGCCATGAGGCGGGCTAAGGACGACGCGGTTGCCGCCGCCCTGTCGGCCGCCTGCCGTATATGTGCCCAGAAGGTCCTCTTGGAATCAAGGAGGACCCCCACCTTGAATGGTATCTCGGTGGGGATCCTTCGCCTTGACAGGATGACCAGCTCGGTCTTCTCGGTTGCTAGCCGAAGACCTGCGTCGCCCATCCATCTCTCTACCCGCCTCATGACCTGATTCAGGCCAAACTGTGCGCGCTCCGTGTCGCGGGCGACAATTACTGCCGCAATGTCGTCCGCGTAGCCCACCAGGAACGCCTCGCTGGGGAACTCGATCCGCAGGATGGCATCGTAGAACGCATTCCAGAGGTCTGGTCCTAGAATGGACCCCTGTGCCACTCCTGCGGAGACTTTTCTCCTCCGCCGCCCCTCGACCGTGTCGTAAACAAGGACACGGTCAGAGAGGTAATCCTCCATCATGCGGAGGAGATAGTCCGGCACCTGGAAAGTGTTCTCCAGGGCCGCGAGTATCCCCAGCCAACTCACCGAGTTAAAGGCGTTCCTGACGTCCAGCGTGGCTACGAGGACGACATGCCAGCTGTGTCGGTTCCCGGTCTCCGCCTTTTCGGCGGCGTCTAGGACCTCCCGTAGGGCGTCGACGGTAGACCTTCCGCGACGGAAGCCAAACTGTCGACCCGATAGATTGCCCGCCTCCTGGAAAGCGTCCAGGAGGCGGGGCCTAATCATCTTCTCGAGCAGCTTACCGGCCGCGTCCAGCATACAAATAGGTCTGTATGCCGAAGGACCGGTAAGCTGCTCCTTGCCTTTAGAAATGAGCGCAAGGCGCTGCACTTTCCATCGGGTCGGCCAGAGGCCGGAACCCAGACATGCATTGAGCAAAGCCAGCAGAGGTCCTGGGTGAAGCTGAACAGCCAGTTTCACAACCTCTGCTGGAATGCCGTCTGGGCCCGGGGCTTTCCTATTGCGGAAGGTCCGGGCTGCATTCTGCATCTCCTGCATGGTGAAGGGGGGGAACTCCTCCACCTGCAGCCCTGCTGACCGTCGCGCCCTTGCCGGGTGGTCCGGAAAAAGGGCGTCCACGATCGCCGATGCCTCGTCTGCGGGTAACACCGCGGGGCCGTTTTGGGCACCGATCTTGCGACGCACGATTCGGTACCCTAATCCCCACGGGTCACGGTTGACCTCCTCCTGGAGGTTGTCCCAGCAACGCCGTTGACTAACGCAAATCGCGTGGCGCAATTCGCGGCGCTTGGCCCTGTGGGAATCCTCGCCTTCGCCGGTGCGCTGGGCTATTCGCCGCAGACGATGGCAGTCCCTCCGGAGGTCGGCGATGTCGCTCGACCACCAGTAGGCCGGCCGTCTAGCACTGCGTGGCCTTCCACGGCTCATCGACGCTTCGCACGCCGTGTGTATGGCGTGCATAGTTGCGCCAACGAGCCGCTCTAGCGATAGCCGGGATAATGGCTCTCCGTTGAGCTGCGGGATGGACTGCAGCGCAACTTGGAGAGCCTCTCCAAACTTTTCCTTCTGGAGCGTCTTAATGTTCCACCCTCTAACAGGGGGTGGAACGACGCTCCTCCGTTGTTTCCCGGCTATCCGGAAAGCTACGTACTGGTGGTCACTCCCCGTGTAGTCCTCGATGACTCTCCAGTCATCGACACGGGGCGCCACATCCTCAGAAGCCATCGTGATATCCACGATGGTCTCCTGGTAACCAAACCTCCGGAAGGTCGTGGACGCCCCTCGGTTAAGGATCACCAGGTTCTGGCGCGCCGCCAACTCGACGACGTGCCGTCCCCTCGTGTCCGGTTTCGGCATTCCCCACTCGACCGCCTTCGCGTTGAAGTCCCCTCCGATCACACATCCGCCCCCAATGGCTTGGATGGTGTCTTCGAGGACCTCAACCTTCTCGCGAAACTCCGCGATGCGGTCGTTAGGGGAGAGGTAGACGCTCACCAGCGTCACACCCTCTCCCCTTACCCAGACATGTCCGGCGCCTGCGCCGTGCGACTGGACCCGGAACTTGGTCGGATCCGGGATCCAGATCGCAGCGGTACCCAACGTGTCAGCGAACCACGTTGGTCCTTCCCGAGCACGATACGGTTCGCTGAGCAGGAGAATATCTATCTCCTGCTCTCGCCGCATCTGCTCAAGAAGGGCGTCCGCGACTCGGCTGCGGTTCAAGTTGGCTTGGAACACCTTAGCCATTGCGCTGCTTAGCGTTGGCTAAGGCGTCGCGGTACGCCTTACAGGCGCCGGACCCTAACACATGCTGTAGGTCTGCGCCCTTGAGACCATGGTCGGCGCAGACCACACACCTCGGCGGCTTCTGACAGCCCTTGGCTGCATGGCCCTTCTCCCCGCACCGGTAGCAGTTATTCTGCCGGTCCGGGCCCTTGCAACCGCGCGCCAGGTGCTCGTACCCCAGGCACCTGAAGCAGCGCGCGGCTACCGTCCTCTTTCTGGGACGGGATATCACCATCCCGACCCTCAAACGGCCGCAATCCAATATCTTGGCTGCGGCCCGCTCCTCGAGCTCGACTATTGCCAATTTCTGGCCCCGGGCATTCTCCTTCGTGACATGCACCCGCATCTCGCCGGCAGAGTCGCCCAATTCCTTCCTGAGGGCCTCTTCCACCTCACCAGCTGTGGTGAGGCAGTCTAAGTCCCTCAGTTCAATTGTTTCCTTGGGCTCCATCCGGCGGACTGTGCCAGCGGTGCCCAGGGCCCCCTTTAGAGCCTCACTGAATGAGGCCTTCTGCTCAGGATTTGCAGCCCCTGCTAATTCGAGGAGGACTTCACCCCCCCTCGTTTGCCGAATCGATTTAATTTCAATTCCGGCCTCCTCCGGTTTTACGCTGGCGCGTAATTTCGCCAGCACTTGAGCCTAGCTCGTGCCCGCCGCCGGCTTAACCGCCAAAGCGGCTGCGCGGCGTTTGCGACGCGGCTTCCTCTTCTTCTCCTTCTTTTTGTTATCTGCCTCCATGGAGGCAGAGGTAGTCGCCCTGTCCGCAGCGACGGCGGCCACCGTGGGAGGCGCCGCGGGTTTTTGCGGCTTCAATTTACGGCGTGCCACCACGCTCCATGCTTCGTCGCCATCCCTCAGCCTTTTCTCAGCAGGGGATGGCTGGGATGCGGGGCTGGATGTTATCTCCCGCGTCCTTTTTCTGCCGCTGAGGTCCTGCGTCATTTGTGCGGACTGTGCCGCCTCAATAGCGTCCGCCAACTCCACCAAGCGCGGGAGACCATTCTTGATGGCCATGGCAACATTACGTTGCCTGGTCGTTGCCAAGGTCATCTCCGCTACGGTGTCGCGGAGTTGCTTCAAAAGGGCCCCAATTATTGAGGCCTCTGTGGCGGAAGGGACCGGCTGTGGGGCCAGAACCGGTTCCGCCGGCGTCTCCTCAGCAGGCACCGGAGTACCCTCACCTGCAAACATCGGCGATCTCTCGCCGGATGGCGGTGGGCTCCGCGCCAGACTGCGGCGCGGCGTGAATGCCGCCGCCTCCATCTCATTGACCTCCTGCTCGAGGACATTTGCGCTCGTACCGCGCAAGCTCCTCCCTTCTTCAATAGCTGTTTGTTTGGACGCCATTTCATATCGATTGCAGTATTAACGACGGTTCGCGCATCATGCGAGCCACACCGCAGTGTGGCATCTATCCCCGCCGATTAGAAACCCTAATTACGGATGTCGAAGCCGAGAAGCGGCTTTTCGGGAGGCCAACCCTATCGACACCAAGTGACTCTAATAAAGAAAATGATACGGGATAGGCCCGCGCCATATATGATGCAAAAGGTTTAACGTCACCCCTATCGAAGGGACGCACCGGTATCCGACCCGGGTATTGTCCCGACCTCCGGCTAGACGGTGCTGTGGTTTAACCCCCAGCAGCTCAGGTTATGAGGAACACTGGCCAGGAGATCCTCCATTCCTGCGCCCGATAGCACGGCTTCAACCCTTGCATTGGCTCCGTACAGCGAAGACATGAGCGGTTCTCCCACGTTGAACATGTGGTTTCACGGGATCTCTGCCGAACCCAAGCTGAGAGCGGACTTACATTTACCCTTATTACTCCCACAGAGGTCAGGTACTAACATCATGTCCCGCCACGGTCGAGGGGCTACTACTCCCCCCTTGGCTAGTCTGCAAGGAATATCCACCGCGTACCAGCCGCAGCCCATTCATTCATCCATTCACACACACATTTACACAGTTCTAGTTTTGGTCCGCGGGAGCTATTTTATTTCACTCCTACCCTCCACGCACTCCGAAGAGTACGTGGCGAGCATTCCCCTATCCGCCACCTGGGGACGCGTCCGATGGGGGACTAGAAACCCCACACGGATAATATGGGTAATAATGCATGTTATATTGATAATAATATAAGTAATAAGTATAATTATTACAGTTCTAGCGATAATACCTCCATTATATGGGTAATAATGCATGTTATATTGATAATGATATAAGTAATAAGTATAATTATTACAGTTCTAGCGATAATAACTGCATAATATGGGTAATAATGCACGTTATATTGCTAATAATATAAGTAATGAGTACAATTATTACAGTTCTAGCGATAATAACTGCATAATATGGGTAATAATGCACGTTATATTGCTAATAATATAAGTAATAAGTATAATTATTACAGTTCTAGCAATAATACCTCCATTATATGGGTAATAATGCATGTTATACTGATAATAATATAAGTAATAAGTATAATTATTACAGTTCTAGCGATAATAACTGCATTATATGGGTAATAATGCATGTTATATTGATAATATTGGGAGTAATAAGTATATTTATTATAGTTCTAGCGATAATAACTGCAGAATATGGGTAATAATGCATGTTATATTGATAATAGTATAAGTAATAAGTATAATTATTACAGTTCTAGCGATAATAACTGCATTATATGGGTAATAATGCACGTTATATTGCTAATAATATAAGTAATAAGTATAATTATTACAGTTCTAGCGATAATAACTGCATTATATGGGTAATAATGCATGTTATATTGATAATATCGGGAGTAATAAGTATAATTATTATAGTTCTAGCGATAATAATAGTAAAATATGGCAAATAGTGCATGTTATATTGATAATAATAAAAGTAATAAGTATATTTATTACAGTTCTATCGATAATAACTGCATAATATGGGTAATAATGCGTGTTATATTGATGATAATAAAAGTAATACGTATATTTATTATAGTTCTAGCGATAATAACTGCATTATATGGGTAATAATGCATGTTATATTGCTAATAGTATTTAATAAGTATAATTATTACAGTTCTAGCGATAATACCTCCATTATATGGGTAATAATGCATGTTATATTGATAATGATATAAGTAATAAGTATAATTATTAGAGTTCCAGCGATAATAACTGCACTATATGGGTAATAATGCACGTTATATTGCTAACAATATAAGTAATAAGTATAATTATTACAGTTCTAGCGATAATAATAGTAAAATATGGCTAATAGTGCATGATATATTGATAATAGTAAAAGTAATAAGTATATTTATTACAGTTCTATCGATAATAACTGCATAATACGGGTAATAATGCATGTTATATTGATGATAATGAAAGTAGTAAGTATATTTATTACAGTTCTAGCGATAATAACTGCATTATATGCGTAATAATGCACGTTATATTGCTAATAATATAAGTAATGAGTATAATTATTACAGTTCTAGCGATAATAACTGCATTATATGGGTAATAATGCATGTTATATTGATGATAATAAAAGTAATACGTATATTTATTATAGTTCTAGCGATAATAACTGCATAATATGGGTAATAATGCATGTTATATTGATAATAATCTAAGTAATAAGTATAATTATTACAGTTCTAGCGATAATAACTGCATTATATGGGTAATAATGCACGTTATATTGCTAACAATATAAGTAATAAGTATATTTATTATCGTTCTATCGATAATAACTTCTTAATATGGGTAATAATGCATGTTATATTGATGATAATGAAAGTACTAAGTATATTTATTACAGTTCTAGCGATAATAACTGCATTATATGCGTAATAAGGCATGTTATATTGATAATATCTGGAGTAATAAGTATAACTATTATAGTTCTAGCGAAAATAATAGTAAAATATGGCTAATAGTGCATGATATATTGATAATAGTAAAAGTAATAAGTATATTTATTACAGTTCTAGCGATAATAACTGCATTATATGGGTAATAATGCATGTTATATTGATGATAATAAAAGTAATACGTATATTTATTATAGTTCTAGCGATAATAACTGCATAATATGGGTAATAATGCATGTTATATTGATAATAATCTAAGTAATAAGTATAATTATTACAGTTCTAGCGATAATAACTGCACTATATGGGTAATAATGCACGTTATATTGCTAACAATATAAGTAATAAGTACGATTATTACAGTTCTATCGATAATAACTTCTTAATATGGGTAATAATGCATGTTATATTGATGATAATGAAAGTAGTAAGTATATTTATTACAGTTCTAGCGTTAATAACTGCATTATATGCGTAATAAGGCATGTTATATTGATAATATCGGGAGTAATAAGTATAATTATTATAGTTCTAGCGATAATAATAGTAAAATATGGCTAATAGTGCATGTTATATTGATGATAATAAAGGTAATACGTATATTTATTATAGTTCTAGCGATAATAACTGCATAATATGGGTAATAATGCATGTTATATTGATGATAATGAAAGTAGTAAGTATATTTATTACAGCTCTAGCGATAATAACTGCATTATATGGGTAATAATGCACGTTATATTGATAATGATATAAGTAATAAGTATAATTATTAGAGTGCTAGCGATAATAACTGCATTATATAGGTAATAATGCACGTTATATTGCTAACAATATAAGTAATAAATATAATTATTACAGTTCTAGCGATAATAACTGCATAATATGGGTAATAATGCATGTTATATTGATAATAATATAAGTAATAAGTATAATTATTACAGCTCTAGCGATAATAACTGCATTATATGGGTAATAATGCATGTTATATTGATGATAATAAAAGTAATACGTATATTTATTATAGTTCTAGCAATAATAACTGCATAATATGGGTAATAATGCATGTTATATTGATAACAATATAAGTAATAAGTATAATTATTACAGTTCTAGCGATAATACCTCCATTATATGGGTAATAATGCATGTTATATTGATAATGATATAAGTAATAAGTATAATTATTACAGTTCTAGCGATAATAACTCCATAATATGGGTAATAATGCACGTTATATTGCTAATAATATAAGTAATGAGTACAATGATCACAGTTCTAGCGATAATAACTGCATAATATGGGTAATAATGCACGTTATATTGCTAATAATATAAGTAATAAGTATAATTATTACAGTTCTAGCAATAATACCTCCATTATATGGGTAATAATGCATGTTATACTGATAATAATATAAGTAATAAGTATAATTATTACAGTTCTAGCGATAATAATTGCATTATATGGGTAATAATGCATGTTATATTGATAATATTGGGAGTAATAAGTATATTTATTATAGTTCTAGCGATAATAACTGCAGAATATGGGTAATAATGCATGTTATATTGATAATAGTATAAGTAATAAGTATAATTATTACAGTTCTAGCGATAATAACTGCATTATATGGGTAATAATGCACGTTATATTGCTAATAATATAAGTAATAAGTATAATTATTACAGTTCTAGCGATAATAACTGCATTATATGGGTAATAATGCATGTTATATTGATAATATCGGGAGTAATAAGTATAATTATTATAGTTCTAGCGATAATAATAGTAAAATATGGCAAATAGTGCATGTTATATTGATAATAATAAAAGTAATAAGTATATTTATTACAGTTCTATCGATAATAACTGCATAATATGGGTAATAATGCATGTTATATTGATGATAATAAAAGTAATACGTATATTTATTATAGTTCTAGCGATAATAACTGCATAATATGGGTAATAATGCATGTTATATTGATAATAATATAAGTAATAAGTATAATTATTACAGTTCTAGCGATAATAACTGCACTATATGGGTAATAATGCACGTTATATTGCTAACAATATAAGTAATATGTATAGTTATTACAGTTCTAGCGATAATAATAGTAAAATATGGCTAATAGTGCATGATATATTGATAATAGTAAAAGTAATAAGTATATTTATTACAGTTCTATCGATAATAACTGCATAATATGGGTAATAATGCATGTTATATTGATGATAATGAAAGTAGTAAGTATATTTATTACAGTTCTAGCGATAATAACTGCATTATATGCGTAATAATGCACGTTATATTGCTAATAATATAAGTAATGAGTATAATTATTACAGTTCTAGCGATAATAACTGCATTATATGGGTAATAATGCATGTTATATTGATGATAATAAAAGTAATACGTATATTTATTATAGTTCTAGCGATAATAACTGCATAATATGGGTAATAATGCATGTTATATTGATAATAATCTAAGTAATAAGTATAATTATTACAGTTCTAGCGATAATAACTGCATTATATGGGTAATAATGCACGTTATATTGCTAACAATATAAGTAATAAGTATATTTATTATCGTTCTATCGATAATAACTTCTTAATATGGGTAATAATGCATGTTATATTGATGATAATGAAAGTACTAAGTATATTTATTACAGTTCTAGCGATAATAACTGCATTATATGCGTAATAAGGCATGTTATATTGATAATATCGGGAGTAATAAGTATAATTATTATAGTTCTAGCGATAATAATAGTAAAATATGGCTAATAGTGCATGATATATTGATAATAGTAAAAGTAATAAGTATATTTATTACAGTTCTAGCGATAATAACTGCATTATATGGGTAATAATGCATGTTATATTGATGATAATAAAAGTAATACGTATATTTATTATAGTTCCAGCGATAATAACTGCATAATATGGGTAATAATGCATGTTATATTGATAATAATCTAAGTAATAAGTATAATTATTACAGTTCTAGCGATAATAACTGCATTATGTGGGTAATAATGCACGTTATATTGCTAACAATATAAGTAATAAGTATATTTATTATCGTTCTGTCAATAATAACTTCTTAATATGGGTAATAATGCATGTTATATTGATGATAATGAAAGTACTAAGTATATTTATTACAGTTCTAGCGATAATAACTGCATTATATGCGTAATAAGGCATGTTATATTGATAATATCGGGAGTAATAAGTATAATTATTATAGTTCTAGCGATAATAATAGTAAAATATGGCTAATAGTGCATGATATATTGATAATAGTAAAAGTAATAAGTATATTTATTACAGTTCTATCGATAATAACTGCATAATATGGGTAACAATGCATGTTATATTGATGATAAAAAAGGTAATACGTATATTTATTATAGTTCTAGCGATAATAACTGCATAATATGGGTAATAATGCATGTTATATTGAGAATAATATAAGTAATAAGTATAATTATTACAGTTATGGCGATAATAACTGCATTATATGGGTAATAATGCACGTTATATTGCTAATAGTATAAGTAATAAGTATAATTATTACAATTCTAGCGATAATACCTCCATTATATGGGTAATAATGCATGTTATATTGATAATAATATAAGTAATAAGTATAATTATTACAGTTCTAGCGATAATAACTGCATAATACGGGTAATAATGCACGTTATATTGCTAATAATATAAGTAATGAGTATAATTATTACAGTTCTAGCGATAATAACTGCATTATATGGGTAATAATGCATGTTATATTGATAATAATAAAAGTAATAAGTATATTTATTATCGTTCTATCGATAATAACTTCTTAATATGGGTAATAATGCATGTTATATTGATGATAATGAAAGTAGTAAGTATATTTATTACAGTTCTAGCGATAATAACTGCATTATATGCGTAATAAGGCATGTTATATTGATAATATCGGGGGTAATAAGTATAATTATTATAGTTCTAGCGATAATAATAGTAAAATATGGCTAATAGTGCATGATATATTGATAATAGTAAAAGTAATAAGTATATTTATTACAGTTCTATCGATAATAACTGCATAATATGGGTAATAATGCATGTTATATTGATGATAATAAAGGTAATACGTATATTTATTATAGTTCTAGCGATAATAACTGCATAATATGGGTAATAATGCATGTTATATTGAGAATAATATAAGTAATAAGTATAATTATTACAGTTATGGCGATAATAACTGCATTATATGGGTAATAATGCACGTTATATTGCTAATAGTATAAGTAATAAGTATAATTATTACAATTCTAGCGATAATACCTCCATTATATGGGTAATAATGCATGTTGTATTGATAATAATATAAGTAATAAGTATAATTATTACAGTTCTAGCGATAAGAACTGCATAATATGGGTAATAATGCATGTTATATTGATGATAATAAAAGTAATACGTATATTTATTATAGTTCTAGCAATAATAACTGCATAATATGGGTAATAATGCATGTTATATTGATAATAATATAAGTAATAAGTATAATTATTACAGTTCTAGCGATAATAACTGCATTATATGGGTAATAATAGATGTTATATTGATAATATTGGGAGTAATAAGTATATTTATTATAGTTCTAGCGATAATAACTGCAGAATATGGGTAATAATGCATGTTATATTGATAATAGTATAAGTAATAAGTATAATTATTACAGTTCTAGCGATAATAACTGCATTATATGGGTAATAATGCACGTTATATTGCTAATAATATAAGTAATAAGTATAATTATTACAGTTCTAGCGATAATAACTGCAATATATGGGTAATAATGCATGTTATATTGATAATATCGGGAGTAATAAGTATAATTATTATAGTTCTAGCGATAATAATAGTAAAATATGGCAAATAGTGCATGTTATATAGATAATAATAAAAGTAATAAATATATTTATTACAGTTCTATCGATAATAAAAGTAATACGTATATTTATTATAGTTCTAGCGATAATAACTGCATAATGTGGGTAATAATGCATGTTATATTGATAATAATCTAAGTAATAAGTATAATTATTACAGTTCTAGCGATAATAACTGCACTATATGGGTAATAATGCACGTTATATTGCTAACAATATAAGTAATAAGTATAATTATTACAGTTCTAGCGATAATAATAGTAAAATATGGCTAATAGTGCATGATATATTGATAATAGTAAAAGTAATAAGTATATTTATTACAGTTCTATCGACAATAACTGCATAATATGGGTAAAAATGCATGTTATATTGATGATAATGAAAGTAATACGTATATTTATTATAGTTCTAGCGATAATAACTGCATAATATGGGTAACAATGCATGTTATATTGAGAATAATATAAGTAATAAGTATAATTATTACAGTTCTGGCGATAATAACTGCATTGTATGGGTAATAATGCACGTTATATTGCTAATAGTATAAGTAATAAGTATAATTATTACAGTTCTAGCGATAATACCTCCATTATATGGGTAATAATGCATGTTATATTGATAATAATATAAGTAATAAGTATATTTATTACAGTTATATCGATAATATTTGCATAATATGGGTAATAATGCATGTTATATTGATGATAATAAAAGTAATACGTATATTTATTATAGTTCTAGCAATAATAACTGCATAATATGGGTAATAATGCATGTTATATTGATAATAATATAAGTAATAAGTATAATTATTACAGTTCTAGCGATAATAACTGCATTATATGGGTAATAATAGATGTTATATTGATAATATTGGGAGTAATAAGTATATTTATTATAGTTCTAGCGATAATAACTGCAGAATATGGGTAATAATGCATGTTATATTGATAATAGTATAAGTAATAAGTATAATTATTACAGTTCTAGCGATAATAACTGCATTATATGGGTAATAATGCACGTTATATTGCTAATAATATAAGTAATAAGTATAATTATTACAGTTCTAGCGATAATAACTGCAATATATGGGTAATAATGCATGTTATATTGATAATATCGGGAGTAATAAGTATAATTATTATAGTTCTAGCGATAATAATAGTAAAATATGGCAAATAGTGCATGTTATATAGATAATAATAAAAGTAATAAATATATTTATTACAGTTCTATCGATAATAAAAGTAATACGTATATTTATTATAGTTCTAGCGATAATAACTGCATAATGTGGGTAATAATGCATGTTATATTGATAATAATCTAAGTAATAAGTATAATTATTACAGTTCTAGCGATAATAACTGCATTATATGGGTAATAATGCATGTTATATTGATAATATCGGGAGTAATAAGTATAATTATTATAGTTCTAGCGATAATAATAGTAAAATATGGCAAATAGTGCATGTTATATTGATAATAATAAAAGTAATAAGTATATTTATTACAGTTCTATCGATAATAACTGCATAATATGGGTAATAATGCATGTTATATTGATGATAATAAAAGTAATACGTATATTTATTATAGTTCTAGCGATAATAACTGCATAATATGGGTAATAATGCATGTTATGTTGATAATAATATAAGTAATAAGTATAATTATTACAGTTCTAGCGATAATAACTGCACTATATGGGTAATAATGCACGTTATATTGCTAACAATATAAGTAATAAGTATAATTATTACAGTTCTATCGATAATAACTTCTTAATATGGGTAATAATGCATGTTATATTGATGATAATGAAAGTAGTAAGTATATTTATTACAGTTCTAGCGATAATAACTGCATTATATGCGTAATAAGGCATGTTATATTGATAATATCGGGAGTAATAAGTATAATTATTATAGTTCTAGCGATAATAATAGTAAGGTATGGCTAATAGTGCATGTTATATTGATGATAATAAAGGTAATACGTATATTTATTATAGTTCTAGCGATAATAACTGCACTATATGGGTAATAATGCATGTTATATTGAGAATAATATAAGTAATAAGTATAATTATTACAGTCATGGCGATAATAACTGCATTATATGGGTAATAATGCACGTTATATTGCTAATAGTATAAGTAATAAGTATAATCATTACAGTTCTAGCGATAATAACTGCATAATACGGGTAATAATGCACGTTATATTGCTAATAATATAAGTAATGAGTATAATTATTACAGTTCTAGCGATAATAACTGCATTGTATGGGTAATAATGCATGTTATATTGATAATAATAAAAGTAATAAGTATATTTATTATCGTTCTATCGATAATAGCTTCTTAATATGGGTAATAATGCATGTTATATTGATGATAATGAAAGTAGTAAGTATATTTATTACAGTTCTAGCGATAATAACTGCATTATATGCGTAATAAGGCATGTTATATTGATAATATCGGGGGTAATAAGTATAATTATTATAGTTCTAGCGATAATAATAGTAAAATATGGCTAATAGTGCATGATATATTGATAATAGTAAAAGTAATAAGTATATTTATTACAGTTCTATCGATAATAACTGCATAATATGGGTAATAATGCATGATATATTGATGATAATAAAAGTAATACGTATATTTATTATAGTTCTAGCAATAATAACTGCATAATATGGGTAATAATGCATGTTATATTGACAATAATATAAGTAATAAGTATAATTATTACAGTTCTAGCGATAATAACTGCATTATATGGGTAATAATGCACGTTATATTGCTAGCAATATAAGTAATAAGTATAATTATTACAGTTCTAGCGATAATAACTGCATTATATGGGTAATAATGCATGTTATATTGCTAATAGTATTTAATAAGTATAATTATAAACAGTTCTAGCGATAATACCTCCATTATATGGGTAATAATGCATGTTATATTGATAATGATATAAGTAATAAGTATAATTATTAGAGTTCTAGCGATAATAACTGCATTATATGGGTTATAATGCACGTTATATTGCTAACAATATAAGTAATAAGTATAATTATTACAGTTCTAGCGATAATAACTGCATAATATGGGTAATAATGCATGTTATATTGATAATAATATAAGTAATAAGTATAATTATTACAGTTCTAGCGATAATAACTGCATTATATGGGTAATAATGCACGTTATATTGCTAACAATATAAGTAATAAGTATAATTATTACAGTTCTAGCGATAATAACTGCATAATATGGGTAATAATGCATGTTATATTGATAATAATATAAGTAATAAGTATAATTATTACAGTTCTAGCGATAATACCTCCATTATATGGGTAATAATGCATGTTATATTGATAATGATATAAGTAATAAGTATAATTATTACAGTTCTAGCGATAATAACTGCATAATATGGGTAATAATGCACGTTATATTGCTAATAATATAAGTAATGAGTACAATTATTACAGTTCTAGCGATAACAACTGCATAATATGGGTAATAATACACGTTATATTGCTAATAATATAAGTAATAAGTATAATTATTACAGTTCTAGCAATAATACCTCCATTATATGGGTAATAATGCATGTTATATTGATAATAATATAAGTAATAAGTATAATTATTACAGTTCTAGCGATAATAACTGCATTATATGGGTAATAATGCATGTTATATTGATAATATTGGGAGTAATAAGTATATTTATTATAGTTCTAGCGATAATAACTGCAGAATATGGGTAATAATGCATGTTATATTGATAATAGTATAAGTAATAAGTATAATTATTACAGTTCTAGCGATAATAACTGCATTATATGGGTAATAATGCACGTTATATTGCTAATAATATAAGTAATAAGTATAATTATTACAGTTCTAGCGATAATGACTGCATTATATGGGTAATAATGCATGTTATATTGATAATATCGGGAGTAATAAGTATAATTATTATAGTTCTAGCGATAATAATTGTAAAATATGGCAAATAGTGCATGTTATATTGATAATAATAAAAGTAATAAGTATATTTATTACAGTTCTATCGATAATAACTGCATAATATGGGTAATAACGCATGTTATATTGATGATAATAAAAGTAATACGTATATTTATTATAGTTCTAGCGATAATAACTGCATAATATGGGTAATAATGCATGTTATATTGATAATAATATAAGTAATAAGTATAATTATTACAGTTCTAGCGATAATAACTGCACTATATGGGTAATAATGCACGTTATATTGCTAACAATATAAGTAATAAGGATAATTATTACAGTTCTAGCGATAATAATAGTAAAATATGGCTAATAGTGCATGATATATTGATAATAGTAAAAGTAATAAGTATATTTATTACAGTTCTATCGATAATAACTGCATAATATGGGTAATAATGCATGTTATATTGATGACAATGAAAGTAGTAAGTATATTTATTACAGTTCTAGCGATAATAACTGCATTATATGCGTAATAATGCACGTTATATTGCTAATAATATAAGTAATGAGTATAATTATTACAGTTCTAGCGATAATAACTGCATTATATGGGTAATAATGCATGTTATATTGATGATAATAAAAGTAATACGTATATTTATTATAGTTCTAGCGATAATAACTGCATAATATGGGTAATAATGCATGTTATATTGATAATAATCTAAGTAATAAGTATAATTATTACAGTTCTAGCGATAATAACTGCATTATATGGGTAATCATGCACGTTATATTGCTAACAATATAAGTAATAAGTATATTTATTATCGTTCTATCGATAATAACTTCTTAATATGGGTAATAATGCATGTTATATTGATGATAATGAAAGTACTAAGTATATTTATTACAGTTCTAGCGATAATAACTGCATTATATGCGTAATAAGGCATGTTATATTGATAATATCGGGAGTAATAAGTATAATTATTATAGTTCTATCGATAATAATAGTAAAATATGGCTAATAGTGCATGATATATTGATAATAGTAAAAGTAATAAGTATATTTATTACAGTTCTAGCGATAATAACTGCATTATATGGGTAATAATGCATGTTATATTGATGATAATAAAAGTAATACGTATATTTATTATAGTTCTAGCGATAATAACTGCATAATATGGGTAATAATGCATGTTATATTGATAATAATCTAAGTAATAAGTATAATTATTACAGTTCTAGCGATAATACCTCCATTATATGGGTAATAATGCATGTTATATTGATAATAATATAAGTAATAAGTATAATTATTATCGTTCTATC
Source organism: Megachile leachella (assembly GCA_963576845.1). Lineage (NCBI taxonomy): Eukaryota > Metazoa > Arthropoda > Insecta > Hymenoptera > Megachilidae > Megachile > Megachile leachella. The sequence goes on from CAUYWW010000153.1 coordinate 703,796, forward strand.
AATAATAACTTCTTAATATGGGTAATAATGCATGTTATATTGATGATAATGAAAGTACTAAGTATATTTATTACAGTTCTAGCGATAATAACTGCATTATATGCGTAATAAGGCATGTTATATTGATAATATCGGGAGTAATAAGTATAATTATTATAGTTCTAGCGATAATAATAGTAAAATATGGCTAATAGTGCATGATATATTGATAATAGTAAAAGTAATAAGTATATTTATTACAGTTCTATCGATAATAACTGCATAATATGGGTAATAATGCATGTTATATTGATGATAATAAAGGTAATACGTATATTTATTATAGTTCTCGCGATAATAACTGCATAATATGGGTAATAATGCATGTTATATTGAGAATAATATAAGTAATAAGTATAATTATTACAGTTCTGGCGATAATAACTGCATTATATGGGCAATAGTGCACGTTATATTGCTAATAGTATAAGTAATAAGTATAATTATTACAGTTCTAGCGATAATACCTCCATTATATGGGTAATAATGCATGTTATATTGATAATAATATAAGTAATAAGTATATTTATTACAGTTATATCGATAATATTTGCATAATATGGGTAATAATGCATGTTATATTGATAATAATATAAGTAATAAGTATAATTATTACAGTTCTAGCGATAATAACTGCATTATATGGGTAATAATGCACGTTATATTGCTAGCAATATAAGTAATAAGTATAATTATTACAGTTCTAGCGATAATAACTGCATTATATGGGTAATAATGCATGTTATATTGCTAATAGTATTTAATAAGTATAATTATTACAGTTCTAGCGATAATACCTCCATTATATGGGTAATAATGCATGTTATATTGATAATGATATAAGTAATAAGTATAATTATTACAGTTCTAGCGATAATAACTGCATAATATGGGTAATAATGCACGTTATATTGCTAACAATATAAGTAATAAGTATAATTATTACAGTTCTAGCGATAATAACTGCATTATATGGGTAATAATGCATGTTATATTGATGATAATGAAAGTAATACGTATATTTATTATAGTTCTTGCGATAATAACTGCATAATATGGGTAATAATGCATGTTATACTGAGAATAATATAAGTAATAAGTATAATTATTACAGTTCTGGCGATAATAACTGCATTATATGGGTAATAATGCATGTTATATTGAGAATAATATAAGTAATAAGTATAATTATTACAGTTCTAGCGATAATACCTCCATTATATGGGTAACAATGAATGTTATATTCATAATGATATAAGTAATAAGTATAATTATTACAGTTCTAGCGATAATAACTGCATAATATGGGTAATAATGCACGTTATATTGCTAATAATATAAGTAATGAGTACAATTATTACAGTTCTAGCGATAATAACTGCATAATATGGGTAATAATGCATGTTATATTGATAATAATATAAGTAATAAGTATAATTATTACAGTTCTAGCGATAATAACTGCATTATATGGGTAATAATGCACGTTATATTGCTAACAATATAAGTAATAAGTATAATTATTACAGTTCTAGCGATAATAACTGCATTATATGGGTAATAATGCACGTTATATTGCTAACAATATAAGTAATAAGTATATTTATTATTGTTCTATCGATAATAACTTCTTAATATGGGTAATAATGCATGTTATATTGATGATAATGAAAGTACTAAGTATATTTATTACAGTTCTAGCGATAATAACTGCATTATATGCGTAATAAGGCATGTTATATTGATAATATCGGGAGTAATAAGTATAATTATTATAGTTCTACCGATAATAATAGTAAAATATGGCTAATAGTGCATGATATATTGATAATAGTAAAAGTAATAAGTATATTTATTACAGTTCTAGCGATAATAACTGCATTATATGGGTAATAATGCATGTTATATTGATGATAATAAAAGTAATACGTATATTTATTATAGTTCTAGCGATAATAACTGCATAATATGGGTAATAATGCATGTTATATTGATAATAATCTAAGTAATAAGTATAATTATTACAGTTCTAGCGATAATAACTGCATTATGTGGGTAATAATGCACGTTATATTGCTAACAATATAAGTAATAAGTATATTTATTATCGTTCTATCAATAATAACTTCTTAATATGGGTAATAATGCATGTTATATTGATGATAATGAAAGTACTAAGTATATTTATTACTGTTCTAGCGATAATAACTGCATTATATGCGTAATAAGGCATGTTATATTGATAATATCGGGAGTAATAAGTATAATTATTATAGTTCTAGCGATAATAATAGTAAAATATGGCTAAAAGTGCATGATATATTGATAATAGTAAAAGTAATAAGTATATTTATTACAGTTCTATCGATAATAACTGCATAATATGGGTAATAATGCATGTTATATTGATGATAATAAAGGTAATACGTATATTTATTATAGTTCTCGCGATAATAACTTCATAATATGGGTAATAATGCATGTTATATTGAGAATAATATAAGTAATAAGTATAATTATTACAGTTCTGGCGATAATAACTGCATTATATGGGTAATAATGCACGTTATATTGCTAATAGTATAAGTAATAAGTATAATTATTACAGTTCTAGCGATAATACCTCCATTATATGGGTAATAATGCATGTTATATTGATAATAATATAAGTAATAAGTATATTTATTACAGTTATATCGATAATATTTGCATAATATGGGTAATAATGCATGTTATATTGATGATAATAAAAGTAATACGTATATTTATTATAGTTCTAGCAATAATAACTGCATAATATGGGTAATAATGCATGTTATATTGATAATAATATAAGTAATAAGTATAATTATTACAGTTCTAGCGATAATAACTGCATTATATGGGTAATAATGCACGTTATATTGCTAATAATATAAGTAATGAGTACAATTATTACAGTTCTAGCGATAATAACTGCATTATATGGGTAATAATGCACGTTATATTGCTAACAATATAAGTAATAAGTATATTTATTATCGTTCTATCGATAATAACTTCTTAATATGGGTAATAATGCATGTTATATTGATGATAATGAAAGTACTAAGTATATTTATTACAGTTCTAGCGATAATAACTGCATTATATGCGTAATAAGGCATGTTATATTGATAATATCGGGAGTAATAAGTATAATTATTATAGTTCTGCGATAATAATAGTAAAATATGGCTAATAGTGCATGATATATTGATAATAGTAAAAGTAATAAGTATATTTATTACAGTTCTAGCGATAATAACTGCATTATATGGGTAATAATGCATGTTATATTGATGATAATAAAAGTAATACGTATATTTATTATAGTTCTAGCGATAATAACTGCATAATATGGGTAATAATGCATGTTATATTGATAATAATCTAAGTAATAAGTATAATTATTACAGTTCTAGCGATAATAACTGCATTATATGGGTAATAATGCACGTTATATTGCTAACAATATAAGTAATAAGTATATTTATTATCGTTCTATCGATAATAACTTCTTAATATGGGTAATAATGCATGTTATATTGATGATAATGAAAGTACTAAGTATATTTATTACAGTTCTAGCGATAATAACTGCATTATATGCGTAATAAGGCATGTTATATTGATAATATCGGGAGTAATAAGTATAATTATTATAGTTCTAGCGATAATAATAGTAAAATATGGCTAATAGTGCATGATATATTGATAATAGTAAAAGTAATAAGTATATTTATTACAGTTCTAGCGATAATAACTGCATTATATGGGTAATAATGCATGTTATATTGATGATAATAAAAGTAATACGTATATTTATTATAGTTCCAGCGATAATAACTGCATAATATGGGTAATAATGCATGTTATATTGATAATAATCTAAGTAATAAGTATAATTATTACAGTTCTAGCGATAATAACTGCATTATGTGGGTAATAATGCACGTTATATTGCTAACAATATAAGTAATAAGTATATTTATTATCGTTCTGTCAATAATAACTTCTTAATATGGGTAATAATGCATGTTATATTGATGATAATGAAAGTACTAAGTATATTTATTACAGTTCTAGCGATAATAACTGCATTATATGCGTAATAAGGCATGTTATATTGATAATATCGGGAGTAATAAGTATAATTATTATAGTTCTAGCGATAATAATAGTAAAATATGGCTAATAGTGCATGATATATTGATAATAGTAAAAGTAATAAGTATATTTATTACAGTTCTATCGATAATAACTGCATAATATGGGTAACAATGCATGTTATATTGATGATAAAAAAGGTAATACGTATATTTATTATAGTTCTAGCGATAATAACTGCATAATATGGGTAATAATGCATGTTATATTGAGAATAATATAAGTAATAAGTATAATTATTACAGTTATGGCGATAATAACTGCATTATATGGGTAATAATGCACGTTATATTGCTAATAGTATAAGTAATAAGTATAATTATTACAATTCTAGCGATAATACCTCCATTATATGGGTAATAATGCATGTTATATTGATAATAATATAAGTAATAAGTATAATTATTACAGTTCTAGCGATAATAACTGCATAATACGGGTAATAATGCACGTTATATTGCTAATAATATAAGTAATGAGTATAATTATTACAGTTCTAGCGATAATAACTGCATTATATGGGTAATAATGCATGTTATATTGATAATAATAAAAGTAATAAGTATATTTATTATCGTTCTATCGATAATAACTTCTTAATATGGGTAATAATGCATGTTATATTGATGATAATGAAAGTAGTAAGTATATTTATTACAGTTCTAGCGATAATAACTGCATTATATGCGTAATAAGGCATGTTATATTGATAATATCGGGGGTAATAAGTATAATTATTATAGTTCTAGCGATAATAATAGTAAAATATGGCTAATAGTGCATGATATATTGATAATAGTAAAAGTAATAAGTATATTTATTACAGTTCTATCGATAATAACTGCATAATATGGGTAATAATGCATGTTATATTGATGATAATAAAGGTAATACGTATATTTATTATAGTTCTAGCGATAATAACTGCATAATATGGGTAATAATGCATGTTATATTGAGAATAATATAAGTAATAAGTATAATTATTACAGTTATGGCGATAATAACTGCATTATATGGGTAATAATGCACGTTATATTGCTAATAGTATAAGTAATAAGTATAATTATTACAATTCTAGCGATAATACCTCCATTATATGGGTAATAATGCATGTTGTATTGATAATAATATAAGTAATAAGTATAATTATTACAGTTCTAGCGATAAGAACTGCATAATATGGGTAATAATGCATGTTATATTGATGATAATAAAAGTAATACGTATATTTATTATAGTTCTAGCAATAATAACTGCATAATATGGGTAATAATGCATGTTATATTGATAATAATATAAGTAATAAGTATAATTATTACAGTTCTAGCGATAATAACTGCATTATATGGGTAATAATAGATGTTATATTGATAATATTGGGAGTAATAAGTATATTTATTATAGTTCTAGCGATAATAACTGCAGAATATGGGTAATAATGCATGTTATATTGATAATAGTATAAGTAATAAGTATAATTATTACAGTTCTAGCGATAATAACTGCATTATATGGGTAATAATGCACGTTATATTGCTAATAATATAAGTAATAAGTATAATTATTACAGTTCTAGCGATAATAACTGCAATATATGGGTAATAATGCATGTTATATTGATAATATCGGGAGTAATAAGTATAATTATTATAGTTCTAGCGATAATAATAGTAAAATATGGCAAATAGTGCATGTTATATAGATAATAATAAAAGTAATAAATATATTTATTACAGTTCTATCGATAATAAAAGTAATACGTATATTTATTATAGTTCTAGCGATAATAACTGCATAATGTGGGTAATAATGCATGTTATATTGATAATAATCTAAGTAATAAGTATAATTATTACAGTTCTAGCGATAATAACTGCACTATATGGGTAATAATGCACGTTATATTGCTAACAATATAAGTAATAAGTATAATTATTACAGTTCTAGCGATAATAATAGTAAAATATGGCTAATAGTGCATGATATATTGATAATAGTAAAAGTAATAAGTATATTTATTACAGTTCTATCGACAATAACTGCATAATATGGGTAAAAATGCATGTTATATTGATGATAATGAAAGTAATACGTATATTTATTATAGTTCTAGCGATAATAACTGCATAATATGGGTAACAATGCATGTTATATTGAGAATAATATAAGTAATAAGTATAATTATTACAGTTCTGGCGATAATAACTGCATTGTATGGGTAATAATGCACGTTATATTGCTAATAGTATAAGTAATAAGTATAATTATTACAGTTCTAGCGATAATACCTCCATTATATGGGTAATAATGCATGTTATATTGATAATAATATAAGTAATAAGTATATTTATTACAGTTATATCGATAATATTTGCATAATATGGGTAATAATGCATGTTATATTGATGATAATAAAAGTAATACGTATATTTATTATAGTTCTAGCAATAATAACTGCATAATATGGGTAATAATGCATGTTATATTGATAATAATATAAGTAATAAGTATAATTATTACAGTTCTAGCGATAATAACTGCATTATATGGGTAATAATAGATGTTATATTGATAATATTGGGAGTAATAAGTATATTTATTATAGTTCTAGCGATAATAACTGCAGAATATGGGTAATAATGCATGTTATATTGATAATAGTATAAGTAATAAGTATAATTATTACAGTTCTAGCGATAATAACTGCATTATATGGGTAATAATGCACGTTATATTGCTAATAATATAAGTAATAAGTATAATTATTACAGTTCTAGCGATAATAACTGCAATATATGGGTAATAATGCATGTTATATTGATAATATCGGGAGTAATAAGTATAATTATTATAGTTCTAGCGATAATAATAGTAAAATATGGCAAATAGTGCATGTTATATAGATAATAATAAAAGTAATAAATATATTTATTACAGTTCTATCGATAATAAAAGTAATACGTATATTTATTATAGTTCTAGCGATAATAACTGCATAATGTGGGTAATAATGCATGTTATATTGATAATAATCTAAGTAATAAGTATAATTATTACAGTTCTAGCGATAATAACTGCATTATATGGGTAATAATGCATGTTATATTGATAATATCGGGAGTAATAAGTATAATTATTATAGTTCTAGCGATAATAATAGTAAAATATGGCAAATAGTGCATGTTATATTGATAATAATAAAAGTAATAAGTATATTTATTACAGTTCTATCGATAATAACTGCATAATATGGGTAATAATGCATGTTATATTGATGATAATAAAAGTAATACGTATATTTATTATAGTTCTAGCGATAATAACTGCATAATATGGGTAATAATGCATGTTATGTTGATAATAATATAAGTAATAAGTATAATTATTACAGTTCTAGCGATAATAACTGCACTATATGGGTAATAATGCACGTTATATTGCTAACAATATAAGTAATAAGTATAATTATTACAGTTCTATCGATAATAACTTCTTAATATGGGTAATAATGCATGTTATATTGATGATAATGAAAGTAGTAAGTATATTTATTACAGTTCTAGCGATAATAACTGCATTATATGCGTAATAAGGCATGTTATATTGATAATATCGGGAGTAATAAGTATAATTATTATAGTTCTAGCGATAATAATAGTAAGGTATGGCTAATAGTGCATGTTATATTGATGATAATAAAGGTAATACGTATATTTATTATAGTTCTAGCGATAATAACTGCACTATATGGGTAATAATGCATGTTATATTGAGAATAATATAAGTAATAAGTATAATTATTACAGTCATGGCGATAATAACTGCATTATATGGGTAATAATGCACGTTATATTGCTAATAGTATAAGTAATAAGTATAATCATTACAGTTCTAGCGATAATAACTGCATAATACGGGTAATAATGCACGTTATATTGCTAATAATATAAGTAATGAGTATAATTATTACAGTTCTAGCGATAATAACTGCATTGTATGGGTAATAATGCATGTTATATTGATAATAATAAAAGTAATAAGTATATTTATTATCGTTCTATCGATAATAGCTTCTTAATATGGGTAATAATGCATGTTATATTGATGATAATGAAAGTAGTAAGTATATTTATTACAGTTCTAGCGATAATAACTGCATTATATGCGTAATAAGGCATGTTATATTGATAATATCGGGGGTAATAAGTATAATTATTATAGTTCTAGCGATAATAATAGTAAAATATGGCTAATAGTGCATGATATATTGATAATAGTAAAAGTAATAAGTATATTTATTACAGTTCTATCGATAATAACTGCATAATATGGGTAATAATGCATGATATATTGATGATAATAAAAGTAATACGTATATTTATTATAGTTCTAGCAATAATAACTGCATAATATGGGTAATAATGCATGTTATATTGACAATAATATAAGTAATAAGTATAATTATTACAGTTCTAGCGATAATAACTGCATTATATGGGTAATAATGCACGTTATATTGCTAGCAATATAAGTAATAAGTATAATTATTACAGTTCTAGCGATAATAACTGCATTATATGGGTAATAATGCATGTTATATTGCTAATAGTATTTAATAAGTATAATTATTACAGTTCTAGCGATAATACCTCCATTATATGGGTAATAATGCATGTTATATTGATAATGATATAAGTAATAAGTATAATTATTAGAGTTCTAGCGATAATAACTGCATTATATGGGTTATAATGCACGTTATATTGCTAACAATATAAGTAATAAGTATAATTATTACAGTTCTAGCGATAATAACTGCATAATATGGGTAATAATGCATGTTATATTGATAATAATATAAGTAATAAGTATAATTATTACAGTTCTAGCGATAATAACTGCATTATATGGGTAATAATGCACGTTATATTGCTAACAATATAAGTAATAAGTATAATTATTACAGTTCTAGCGATAATAACTGCATAATATGGGTAATAATGCATGTTATATTGATAATAATATAAGTAATAAGTATAATTATTACAGTTCTAGCGATAATACCTCCATTATATGGGTAATAATGCATGTTATATTGATAATGATATAAGTAATAAGTATAATTATTACAGTTCTAGCGATAATAACTGCATAATATGGGTAATAATGCACGTTATATTGCTAATAATATAAGTAATGAGTACAATTATTACAGTTCTAGCGATAACAACTGCATAATATGGGTAATAATACACGTTATATTGCTAATAATATAAGTAATAAGTATAATTATTACAGTTCTAGCAATAATACCTCCATTATATGGGTAATAATGCATGTTATATTGATAATAATATAAGTAATAAGTATAATTATTACAGTTCTAGCGATAATAACTGCATTATATGGGTAATAATGCATGTTATATTGATAATATTGGGAGTAATAAGTATATTTATTATAGTTCTAGCGATAATAACTGCAGAATATGGGTAATAATGCATGTTATATTGATAATAGTATAAGTAATAAGTATAATTATTACAGTTCTAGCGATAATAACTGCATTATATGGGTAATAATGCACGTTATATTGCTAATAATATAAGTAATAAGTATAATTATTACAGTTCTAGCGATAATGACTGCATTATATGGGTAATAATGCATGTTATATTGATAATATCGGGAGTAATAAGTATAATTATTATAGTTCTAGCGATAATAATTGTAAAATATGGCAAATAGTGCATGTTATATTGATAATAATAAAAGTAATAAGTATATTTATTACAGTTCTATCGATAATAACTGCATAATATGGGTAATAACGCATGTTATATTGATGATAATAAAAGTAATACGTATATTTATTATAGTTCTAGCGATAATAACTGCATAATATGGGTAATAATGCATGTTATATTGATAATAATATAAGTAATAAGTATAATTATTACAGTTCTAGCGATAATAACTGCACTATATGGGTAATAATGCACGTTATATTGCTAACAATATAAGTAATAAGGATAATTATTACAGTTCTAGCGATAATAATAGTAAAATATGGCTAATAGTGCATGATATATTGATAATAGTAAAAGTAATAAGTATATTTATTACAGTTCTATCGATAATAACTGCATAATATGGGTAATAATGCATGTTATATTGATGACAATGAAAGTAGTAAGTATATTTATTACAGTTCTAGCGATAATAACTGCATTATATGCGTAATAATGCACGTTATATTGCTAATAATATAAGTAATGAGTATAATTATTACAGTTCTAGCGATAATAACTGCATTATATGGGTAATAATGCATGTTATATTGATGATAATAAAAGTAATACGTATATTTATTATAGTTCTAGCGATAATAACTGCATAATATGGGTAATAATGCATGTTATATTGATAATAATCTAAGTAATAAGTATAATTATTACAGTTCTAGCGATAATAACTGCATTATATGGGTAATCATGCACGTTATATTGCTAACAATATAAGTAATAAGTATATTTATTATCGTTCTATCGATAATAACTTCTTAATATGGGTAATAATGCATGTTATATTGATGATAATGAAAGTACTAAGTATATTTATTACAGTTCTAGCGATAATAACTGCATTATATGCGTAATAAGGCATGTTATATTGATAATATCGGGAGTAATAAGTATAATTATTATAGTTCTATCGATAATAATAGTAAAATATGGCTAATAGTGCATGATATATTGATAATAGTAAAAGTAATAAGTATATTTATTACAGTTCTAGCGATAATAACTGCATTATATGGGTAATAATGCATGTTATATTGATGATAATAAAAGTAATACGTATATTTATTATAGTTCTAGCGATAATAACTGCATAATATGGGTAATAATGCATGTTATATTGATAATAATCTAAGTAATAAGTATAATTATTACAGTTCTAGCGATAATACCTCCATTATATGGGTAATAATGCATGTTATATTGATAATAATATAAGTAATAAGTATAATTATTATCGTTCTATCAATAATAACTTCTTAATATGGGTAATAATGCATGTTATATTGATGATAATGAAAGTACTAAGTATATTTATTACAGTTCTAGCGATAATAACTGCATTATATGCGTAATAAGGCATGTTATATTGATAATATCGGGAGTAATAAGTATAATTATTATAGTTCTAGCGATAATAATAGTAAAATATGGCTAATAGTGCATGATATATTGATAATAGTAAAAGTAATAAGTATATTTATTACAGTTCTATCGATAATAACTGCATAATATGGGTAATAATGCATGTTATATTGATGATAATAAAGGTAATACGTATATTTATTATAGTTCTCGCGATAATAACTGCATAATATGGGTAATAATGCATGTTATATTGAGAATAATATAAGTAATAAGTATAATTATTACAGTTCTGGCGATAATAACTGCATTATATGGGTAATAGTGCACGTTATATTGCTAATAGTATAAGTAATAAGTATAATTATTACAGTTCTAGCGATAATACCTCCATTATATGGGTAATAATGCATGTTATATTGATAATAATATAAGTAATAAGTATATTTATTACAGTTATATCGATAATATTTGCATAATATGGGTAATAATGCATGTTATATTGATAATAATATAAGTAATAAGTATAATTATTACAGTTCTAGCGATAATAACTGCATTATATGGGTAATAATGCACGTTATATTGCTAGCAATATAAGTAATAAGTATAATTATTACAGTTCTAGCGATAATAACTGCATTATATGGGTAATAATGCATGTTATATTGCTAATAGTATTTAATAAGTATAATTATTACAGTTCTAGCGATAATACCTCCATTATATGGGTAATAATGCATGTTATATTGATAATGATATAAGTAATAAGTATAATTATTACAGTTCTAGCGATAATAACTGCATAATATGGGTAATAATGCACGTTATATTGCTAACAATATAAGTAATAAGTATAATTATTACAGTTCTAGCGATAATAACTGCATTATATGGGTAATAATGCATGTTATATTGATGATAATGAAAGTAATACGTATATTTATTATAGTTCTTGCGATAATAACTGCATAATATGGGTAATAATGCATGTTATACTGAGAATAATATAAGTAATAAGTATAATTATTACAGTTCTGGCGATAATAACTGCATTATATGGGTAATAATGCATGTTATATTGAGAATAATATAAGTAATAAGTATAATTATTACAGTTCTAGCGATAATACCTCCATTATATGGGTAACAATGAATGTTATATTCATAATGATATAAGTAATAAGTATAATTATTACAGTTCTAGCGATAATAACTGCATAATATGGGTAATAATGCACGTTATATTGCTAATAATATAAGTAATGAGTACAATTATTACAGTTCTAGCGATAATAACTGCATAATATGGGTAATAATGCATGTTATATTGATAATAATATAAGTAATAAGTATAATTATTACAGTTCTAGCGATAATAACTGCATTATATGGGTAATAATGCACGTTATATTGCTAACAATATAAGTAATAAGTATAATTATTACAGTTCTAGCGATAATAACTGCATTATATGGGTAATAATGCACGTTATATTGCTAACAATATAAGTAATAAGTATATTTATTATCGTTCTATCGATAATAACTTCTTAATATGGGTAATAATGCATGTTATATTGATGATAATGAAAGTACTAAGTATATTTATTACAGTTCTAGCGATAATAACTGCATTATATGCGTAATAAGGCATGTTATATTGATAATATCGGGAGTAATAAGTATAATTATTATAGTTCTACCGATAATAATAGTAAAATATGGCTAATAGTGCATGATATATTGATAATAGTAAAAGTAATAAGTATATTTATTACAGTTCTAGCGATAATAACTGCATTATATGGGTAATAATGCATGTTATATTGATGATAATAAAAGTAATACGTATATTTATTATAGTTCTAGCGATAATAACTGCATAATATGGGTAATAATGCATGTTATATTGATAATAATCTAAGTAATAAGTATAATTATTACAGTTCTAGCGATAATAACTGCATTATGTGGGTAATAATGCACGTTATATTGCTAACAATATAAGTAATAAGTATATTTATTATCGTTCTATCAATAATAACTTCTTAATATGGGTAATAATGCATGTTATATTGATGATAATGAAAGTACTAAGTATATTTATTACTGTTCTAGCGATAATAACTGCATTATATGCGTAATAAGGCATGTTATATTGATAATATCGGGAGTAATAAGTATAATTATTATAGTTCTAGCGATAATAATAGTAAAATATGGCTAAAAGTGCATGATATATTGATAATAGTAAAAGTAATAAGTATATTTATTACAGTTCTATCGATAATAACTGCATAATATGGGTAATAATGCATGTTATATTGATGATAATAAAGGTAATACGTATATTTATTATAGTTCTCGCGATAATAACTTCATAATATGGGTAATAATGCACGTTATATTGAGAATAATATAAGTAATAAGTATAATTATTACAGTTCTGGCGATAATAACTGCATTATATGGGTAATAATGCACGTTATATTGCTAATAGTATAAGTAATAAGTATAATTATTACAGTTCTAGCGATAATACCTCCATTATATGGGTAATAATGCATGTTATATTGATAATAATATAAGTAATAAGTATATTTATTACAGTTATATCGATAATATTTGCATAATATGGGTAATAATGCATGTTATATTGATGATAATAAAAGTAATACGTATATTTATTATAGTTCTAGCAATAATAACTGCATAATATGGGTAATAATGCATGTTATATTGATAATAATATAAGTAATAAGTATAATTATTACAGTTCTAGCGATAATAACTGCATTATATGGGTAATAATGCACGTTATATTGCTAATAATATAAGTAATGAGTACAATTATTACAGTTCTAGCGATAATAACTGCATTATATGGGTAATAATGCACGTTATATTGCTAACAATATAAGTAATAAGTATATTTATTATCGTTCTATCGATAATAACTTCTTAATATGGGTAATAATGCATGTTATATTGATGATAATGAAAGTACTAAGTATATTTATTACAGTTCTAGCGATAATAACTGCATTATATGCGTAATAAGGCATGTTATATTGATAATATCGGGAGTAATAAGTATAATTATTATAGTTCTGCGATAATAATAGTAAAATATGGCTAATAGTGCATGATATATTGATAATAGTAAAAGTAATAAGTATATTTATTACAGTTCTAGCGATAATAACTGCATTATATGGGTAATAATGCATGTTATATTCATGATAATAAAAGTAATACGTATATTTATTATAGTTCTAGCGATAATAACTGCATAATATGGGTAATAATGCATGTTATATTGATAATAATCTAAGTAATAAGTATAATTATTACAGTTCTAGCGATAATAACTGCATTATGTGGGTAATAATGCACGTTATATTGCTAACAATATAAGTAATAAGTATATTTATTATCGTTCTATCAATAATAACTTCTTAATATGGGTAATAATGCATGTTATATTGATGATAATGAAAGTACTAAGTATATTTATTACTGTTCTAGCGATAATAACTGCATTATATGCGTAATAAGGCATGTTATATTGATAATATCGGGAGTAATAAGTATAATTATTATAGTTCTAGCGATAATAATAGTAAAATATGGCTAATAGTGCATGATATATTGATAATAGTAAAAGTAATAAGTATATTTATTACAGTTCTATCGATAATAACTGCATAATATGGGTAATAATGCATGTTATATTGATGATAATAAAGGTAATACGTATATTTATTATAGTTCTCGCGATAATAACTGCATAATATGGGTAATAATGCATGTTATATTGAGAATAATATAAGTAATAAGTATAATTATTACAGTTCTAGCGATAATAACTGCATTATATGGGTAATAATGCACGTTATATTGCTAACAATATAAGTAATAAGTATATTTATTATCGTTCTATCGATAATAACTTCTTAATATGGGTAATAATGCACGTTATATTGCTAGCAATATAAGTAATAAGTATAATTATTACAGTTCTAACGATAATAACTGCATTATATGGGTAATAATGCATGTTGTATTGCTAATAGTATTTAATAAGTATAATTATTACAGTTCTAGCGATAATACCTCCATTATATGGGTAATAATGCATGTTATATTGATAATGATATAAGTAATAAGTATAATTATTACAGTGCTAGCGATAATAACTGCATAATATGGGTAATAATGCACGTTATATTGCTAACAATATAAGTAATAAGTATAATTATTACAGTTCTAGCGATAATAACTGCATTATATGGGTAATAATGCATGTTATATTGATGATAATGAAAGTAATACGTATATTTATTATAGTTCTTGCGATAATAACTGCATAATATGGGTAATAATGCATGTTATATTGAGAATAATATAAGTAATAAGTATAATTATTACAGTTCTGGCGATAATAACTGCATTATATGGGTAATAATGCATGTTATATTGAGAATAATATAAGTAATAAGTATAATTATTACAGTTCTAGCGATAATACCTCCATTATATGGGTAACAATGAATGTTATATTCATAATGATATAAGTAATAAGTATAATTATTACAGTTCTAGCGATAATAACTGCATAATATGGGTAATAATGCACGTTATATTGCTAATAATATAAGTAATGAGTACAATTATTACAGTTCTAGCGATAATAACTGCATAATATGGGTAATAATGCATGTTATATTGATAATAATATAAGTAATAAGTATAATTATTACAGTTCTAGCGATAATAACTGCATTATATGGGTAATAATGCACGTTATATTGCTAACAATATAAGTAATAAGTATAATTATTACAGTTCTAGCGATAATAACTGCATTATATGGGTAATAATGCACGTTATATTGCTAACAATATAAGTAATAAGTATATTTATTATCGTTCTATCGATAATAACTTCTTAATATGGGTAATAATGCATGTTATATTGATGATAATGAAAGTACTAAGTATATTTATTACAGTTCTAGCGATAATAACTGCATTATATGCGTAATAAGGCATGTTATATTGATAATATCGGGAGTAATAAGTATAATTATTATAGTTCTAGCGATAATAATAGTAAAATATGGCTAATAGTGCATGATATATTGATAATAGTAAAAGTAATAAGTATATTTATTACAGTTCTAGCGATAATAACTGCATTATATGGGTAATAATGCATGTTATATTGATGATAATAAAAGTAATACGTATATTTATTATAGTTCTAGCGATAATAACTGCATAATATGGGTAATAATGCATGTTATATTGATAATAATCTAAGTAATAAGTATAATTATTACAGTTCTAGCGATAATAACTGCATTATGTGGGTAATAATGCACGTTATATTGCTAACAATATAAGTAATAAGTATATTTATTATCGTTCTATCAATAATAACTTCTTAATATGGGTAATAATGCATGTTATATTGATGATAATGAAAGTACTAAGTATATTTATTACTGTTCTAGCGATAATAACTGCATTATATGCGTAATAAGGCATGTTATATTGATAATATCGGGAGTAATAAGTATAATTATTATAGTTCTAGCGATAATAATAGTAAAATATGGCTAAAAGTGCATGATATATTGATAATAGTAAAAGTAATAAGTATATTTATTACAGTTCTATCGATAATAACTGCATAATATGGGTAATAATGCATGTTATATTGATGATAATAAAGGTAATACGTATATTTATTATAGTTCTCGCGATAATAACTTCATAATATGGGTAATAATGCATGTTATATTGAGAATAATATAAGTAATAAGTATAATTATTACAGTTCTGGCGATAATAACTGCATTATATGGGTAATAATGCACGTTATATTGCTAATAGTATAAGTAATAAGTATAATTATTACAGTTCTAGCGATAATACCTCCATTATATGGGTAATAATGCATGTTATATTGATAATAATATAAGTAATAAGTATATTTATTACAGTTATATCGATAATATTTGCATAATATGGGTAATAATGCATGTTATATTGATGATAATAAAAGTAATACGTATATTTATTATAGTTCTAGCAATAATAACTGCATAATATGGGTAATAATGCATGTTATATTGATAATAATATAAGTAATAAGTATAATTATTACAGTTCTAGCGATAATAACTGCATTATATGGGTAATAATGCACGTTATATTGCTAATAATATAAGTAATGAGTACAATTATTACAGTTCTAGCGATAATAACTGCATTATATGGGTAATAATGCACGTTATATTGCTAACAATATAAGTAATAAGTATATTTATTATCGTTCTATCGATAATAACTTCTTAATATGGGTAATAATGCATGTTATATTGATGATAATGAAAGTACTAAGTATATTTATGACAGTTCTAGCGATAATAACTGCATTATATGCGTAATAAGGCATGTTATATTGATAATATCGGGAGTAATAAGTATAATTATTATAGTTCTAGCGATAATAATAGTAAAATATGGCTAATAGTGCATGATATATTGATAATAGTAAAAGTAATAAGTATATTTATTACAGTTCTAGCGATAATAACTGCATTATATGGGTAATAATGCATGTTATATTGATGATAATAAAAGTAATACGTATATTTATTATAGTTCTAGCGATAATAACTGCATAATATGGGTAATAATGCATGTTATATTGATAATAATCTAAGTAATAAGTATAATTATTACAGTTCTAGCGATAATAACTGCATTATGTGGGTAATAATGCACGTTATATTGCTAACAATATAAGTAATAAGTATATTTATTATCGTTCTATCAATAATAACTTCTTAATATGGGTAATAATGCATGTTATATTGATGATAATGAAAGTACTAAGTATATTTATTACTGTTCTAGCGATAATAACTGCATTATATGCGTAATTAGGCATGTTATATTGATAATATCGGGAGTAATAAGTATAATTATTATAGTTCTAGCGATAATAATAGTAAAATATGGCTAATAGTGCATGATATATTGATAATAGTAAAAGTAATAAGTATATTTATTACAGTTCTATCGATAATAACTGCATAATATGGGTAATAATGCATGTTATATTGATGATAATAAAGGTAATACGTATATTTATTATAGTTCTCGCGATAATAACTGCATAATATGGGTAATAATGCATGTTATATTGAGAATAATATAAGTAATAAGTATAATTATTACAGTTCTGGCGATAATAACTGCATTATATGGGTAATAATGCACGTTATATTGCTAATAGTATAAGTAATAAGTATAATTATTACAGTTCTAGCGATAATACCTCCATTATATGGGTAATAATGCATGTTATATTGATAATAATATAAGTAATAAGTATATTTATTACAGTTATATCGATAATATTTGCATAATATGGGTAATAATGCATGTTATATTGATGATAATAAAAGTAATACGTATATTTATTATAGTTCTAGCAATAATAACTGCATAATATGGGTAATAATGCATGTTATATTGATAATAATATAAGTAATAAGTATAATTATTACAGTTCTAGCGATAATAACTGCATTATATGGGTAATAATGCACGTTATATTGCTAATAATATAAGTAATGAGTACAATTATTACAGTTCTAGCGATAATAACTGCATTATATGGGTAATAATGCACGTTATATTGCTAACAATATAAGTAATAAGTATATTTATTATCGTTCTATCGATAATAACTTCTTAATATGGGTAATAATGCATGTTATATTGATGATAATGAAAGTACTAAGTATATTTATTACAGTTCTAGCGATAATAACTGCATTATATGCGTAATAAGGCATGTTATATTGATAATATCGGGAGTAATAAGTATAATTATTATAGTTCTAGCGATAATAATAGTAAAATATGGCTAATAGTGCATGATATATTGATAATAGTAAAAGTAATAAGTATATTTATTACAGTTCTAGCGATAATAACTGCATTATATGGGTAATAATGCATGTTATATTGATGATAATAAAAGTAATACGTATATTTATTATAGTTCTAGCGATAATAACTGCATAATATGGGTAATAATGCATGTTATATTGATAATAATCTAAGTAATAAGTATAATTATTACAGTTCTAGCGATAATAACTGCATTATGTGGGTAATAATGCACGTTATATTGCTAACAATATAAGTAATAAGTATATTTATTATCGTTCTATCAATAATAACTTCTTAATATGGGTAATAATGCATGTTATATTGATGATAATGAAAGTACTAAGTATATTTATTACTGTTCTAGCGATAATAACTGCATTATATGCGTAATAAGGCATGTTATATTGATAATATCGGGAGTAATAAGTATAATTATTATAGTTCTAGCGATAATAATAGTAAAATATGGCTAAAAGTGCATGATATATTGATAATAGTAAAAGTAATAAGTATATTTATTACAGTTCTATCGATAATAACTGCATAATATGGGTAATAATGCATGTTATATTGATGATAATAAAGGTAATACGTATATTTATTATAGTTCTCGCGATAATAACTTCATAATATGGGTAATAATGCATGTTATATTGAGAATAATATAAGTAATAAGTATAATTATTACAGTTCTGGCGATAATAACTGCATTATATGGGTAATAATGCACGTTATATTGCTAATAGTATAAGTAATAAGTATAATTATTACAGTTCTAGCGATAATACCTCCATTATATGGGTAATAATGCATGTTATATTGATAATAATATAAGTAATAAGTATATTTATTACAGTTATATCGATAATATTTGCATAATATGGGTAATAATGCATGTTATATTGATGATAATAAAAGTAATACGTATATTTATTATAGTTCTAGCAATAATAACTGCATAATATGGGTAATAATGCATGTTATATTGATAATAATATAAGTAATAAGTATTATTATTACAGTTCTAGCGATAATAACTGCATTATATGGGTAATAATGCACGTTATATTGCTAATAATATAAGTAATGAGTACAATTATTACAGTTCTAGCGATAATAACTGCATTATATGGGTAATAATGCACGTTATATTGCTAACAATATAAGTAATAAGTATATTTATTATCGTTCTATCGATAATAACTTCTTAATATGGGTAATAATGCATGTTATATTGATGATAATGAAAGTACTAAGTATATTTATGACAGTTCTAGCGATAATAACTGCATTATATGCGTAATAAGGCATGTTATATTGATAATATCGGGAGTAATAAGTATAATTATTATAGTTCTAGCGATAATAATAGTAAAATATGGCTAATAGTGCATGATATATTGATAATAGTAAAAGTAATAAGTATATTTATTACAGTTCTAGCGATAATAACTGCATTATATGGGTAATAATGCATGTTATATTGATGATAATAAAAGTAATACGTATATTTATTATAGTTCTAGCGATAATAACTGCATAATATGGGTAATAATGCATGTTATATTGATAATAATCTAAGTAATAAGTATAATTATTACAGTTCTAGCGATAATAACTGCATTATATGGGTAATAATGCATGTTATATTGATGATAATGAAAGTAATACGTATATTTATTATAGTTCTTGCGATAATAACTGCATAATATGGGTAATAATGCATGTTATATTGAGAATAATATAAGTAATAAGTATAATTATTACAGTTCTGGCGATAATAACTGCATTATATGGGTAATAATGCACGTTATATTGCTAATAGTATTTAATAAGTATAATTATTACAGTTCTAGCGATAATACCTCCATTATATGGGTAATAATGCATGTTATATTGATAATGATATAAGTAATAAGTATAATTATTACAGTTCTAGCGATAATAACTGCATAATATGGGTAATAATGCACGTTATATTGCTAATAATATAAGTAATGAGTACAATTATTACAGTTCTAGCGATAATAACTGCATAATATGGGTAATAATGCACGTTATATTGCTAACAATATAAGTAATAAGTATATTTATTATCGTTCTATCGATAATAACTTCTTAATATGGGTAATAATGCATGTTATATTGATGATAATGAAAGTACTAAGTATATTTATGACAGTTCTAGCGATAATAACTGCATTATATGCGTAATAAGGCATGTTATATTGATAATATCGGGAGTAATAAGTATAATTATTATAGTTCTAGCGATAATAATAGTAAAATATGGCTAATAGTGCATGATATATTGATAATAGTAAAAGTAATAAGTATATTTATTACAGTTCTAGCGATAATAACTGCATTATATGGGTAATAATGCATGTTATATTGATGATAATAAAAGTAATACGTATATTTATTATAGTTCTAGCGATAATAACTGCATAATATGGGTAATAATGCATGTTATATTGATAATAATCTAAGTAATAAGTATAATTATTACAGTTCTAGCGATAATAACTGCATTATGTGGGTAATAATGCACGTTATATTGCTAACAATATAAGTAATAAGTATATTTATTATCGTTCTATCAATAATAACTTCTTAATATGGGTAATAATGCATGTTATATTGATGATAATGAAAGTACTAAGTATATTTATTACTGTTCTAGCGATAATAACTGCATTATATGCGTAATAAGGCATGTTATATTGATAATATCGGGAGTAATAAGTATAATTATTATAGTTCTAGCGATAATAATAGTAAAATATGGCTAATAGTGCATGATATATTGATAATAGTAAAAGTAATAAGTATATTTATTACAGTTCTATCGATAATAACTGCATAATATGGGTAATAATGCATGTTATATTGATGATAATAAAGGTAATACGTATATTTATTATAGTTCTCGCGATAATAACTGCATAATATGGGTAATAATGCATGTTATATTGAGAATAATATAAGTAATAAGTATAATTATTACAGTTCTGGCGATAATAACTGCATTATATGGGTAATAATGCACGTTATATTGCTAATAGTATAAGTAATAAGTATAATTATTACAGTTCTAGCGATAATACCTCCATTATATGGGTAATAATGCATGTTATATTGATAATAATATAAGTAATAAGTATATTTATTACAGTTATATCGATAATATTTGCATAATATGGGTAATAATGCATGTTATATTGATGATAATAAAAGTAATACGTATATTTATTATAGTTCTAGCAATAATAACTGCATAATATGGGTAATAATGCATGTTATATTGATAATAATATAAGTAATAAGTATAATTATTACAGTTCTAGCGATAATAACTGCATTATATGGGTAATAATGCACGTTATATTGCTAATAATATAAGTAATGAGTACAATTATTACAGTTCTAGCGATAATAACTGCATTATATGGGTAATAATGCACGTTATATTGCTAACAATATAAGTAATAAGTATATTTATTATCGTTCTATCGATAATAACTTCTTAATATGGGTAATAATGCATGTTATATTGATGATAATGAAAGTACTAAGTATATTTATTACAGTTCTAGCGATAATAACTGCATTATATGCGTAATAAGGCATGTTATATTGATAATATCGGGAGTAATAAGTATAATTATTATAGTTCTAGCGATAATAATAGTAAAATATGGCTAATAGTGCATGATATATTGATAATAGTAAAAGTAATAAGTATATTTATTACAGTTCTAGCGATAATAACTGCATTATATGGGTAATAATGCATGTTATATTGATGATAATAAAAGTAATACGTATATTTATTATAGTTCTAGCGATAATAACTGCATAATATGGGTAATAATGCATGTTATATTGATAATAATCTAAGTAATAAGTATAATTATTACAGTTCTAGCGATAATAACTGCATTATGTGGGTAATAATGCACGTTATATTGCTAACAATATAAGTAATAAGTATATTTATTATCGTTCTATCAATAATAACTTCTTAATATGGGTAATAATGCATGTTATATTGATGATAATGAAAGTACTAAGTATATTTATTACTGTTCTAGCGATAATAACTGCATTATATGCGTAATAAGGCATGTTATATTGATAATATCGGGAGTAATAAGTATAATTATTATAGTTCTAGCGATAATAATAGTAAAATATGGCTAAAAGTGCATGATATATTGATAATAGTAAAAGTAATAAGTATATTTATTACAGTTCTATCGATAATAACTGCATAATATGGGTAATAATGCATGTTATATTGATGATAATAAAGGTAATACGTATATTTATTATAGTTCTCGCGATAATAACTTCATAATATGGGTAATAATGCATGTTATATTGAGAATAATATAAGTAATAAGTATAATTATTACAGTTCTGGCGATAATAACTGCATTATATGGGTAATAATGCACGTTATATTGCTAATAGTATAAGTAATAAGTATAATTATTACAGTTCTAGCGATAATACCTCCATTATATGGGTAATAATGCATGTTATATTGATAATAATATAAGTAATAAGTATATTTATTACAGTTATATCGATAATATTTGCATAATATGGGTAATAATGCATGTTATATTGATGATAATAAAAGTAATACGTATATTTATTATAGTTCTAGCAATAATAACTGCATAATATGGGTAATAATGCATGTTATATTGATAATAATATAAGTAATAAGTATTATTATTACAGTTCTAGCGATAATAACTGCATTATATGGGTAATAATGCACGTTATATTGCTAATAATATAAGTAATGAGTACAATTATTACAGTTCTAGCGATAATAACTGCATTATATGGGTAATAATGCACGTTATATTGCTAACAATATAAGTAATAAGTATATTTATTATCGTTCTATCGATAATAACTTCTTAATATGGGTAATAATGCATGTTATATTGATGATAATGAAAGTACTAAGTATATTTATGACAGTTCTAGCGATAATAACTGCATTATATGCGTAATAAGGCATGTTATATTGATAATATCGGGAGTAATAAGTATAATTATTATAGTTCTAGCGATAATAATAGTAAAATATGGCTAATAGTGCATGATATATTGATAATAGTAAAAGTAATAAGTATATTTATTACAGTTCTAGCGATAATAACTGCATTATATGGGTAATAATGCATGTTATATTGATGATAATAAAAGTAATACGTATATTTATTATAGTTCTAGCGATAATAACTGCATAATATGGGTAATAATGCATGTTATATTGATAATAATCTAAGTAATAAGTATAATTATTACAGTTCTAGCGATAATAACTGCATTATGTGGGTAATAATGCACGTTATATTGCTAACAATATAAGTAATAAGTATATTTATTATCGTTCTATCAATAATAACTTCTTAATATGGGTAATAATGCATGTTATATTGATGATAATGAAAGTACTAAGTATATTTATTACTGTTCTAGCGATAATAACTGCATTATATGCGTAATAAGGCATGTTATATTGATAATATCGGGAGTAATAAGTATAATTATTATAGTTCTAGCGATAATAATAGTAAAATATGGCTAATAGTGCATGATATATTGATAATAGTAAAAGTAATACGTATATTTATTATAGTTCTCGCGATAATAACTGCATAATATGGGTAATAATGCATGTTATATTGAGAATAATATAAGTAATAAGTATAATTATTACAGTTCTGGCGATAATAACTGCATTATATGGGTAATAATGCACGTTATATTGCTAATAGTATAAGTAATAAGTATAATTATTACAGTTCTAGCGATAATACCTCCATTATATGGGTAATAATGCATGTTATATTGATAATAATATAAGTAATAAGTATATTTATTACAGTTATATCGATAATATTTGCATAATATGGGTAATAATGCATGTTATATTGATGATAATAAAAGTAATACGTATATTTATTATAGTTCTAGCAATAATAACTGCATAATATGGGTAATAATGCATGTTATATTGATAATAATATAAGTAATAAGTATAATTATTACAGTTCTAGCGATAATAACTGCATTATATGGGTAATAATGCACGTTATATTGCTAGCAATATAAGTAATAAGTATAATTATTACAGTTCTAGCGATAATAACTGCATTATATGGGTAATAATGCATGTTATATTGCTAATAGTATTTAATAAGTATAATTATTACAGTTCTAGCGATAATACCTCCATTATATGGGTAATAATGCATGTTATATTGATAATGATATAAGTAATAAGTATAATTATTACAGTTCTAGCGATAATAACTGCATAATATGGGTAATAATGCACGTTATATTGCTAACAATATAAGTAATAAGTATAATTATTACAGTTCTAGCGATAATAACTGCATTATATGGGTAATAATGCATGTTATATTGATGATAATGAAAGTAATACGTATATTTATTATAGTTCTTGCGATAATAACTGCATAATATGGGTAATAATGCATGTTATATTGAGAATAATATAAGTAATAAGTATAATTATTACAGTTCTGGCGATAATAACTGCATTATATGGGTAATAATGCACGTTATATTGCTAATAGTATTTAATAAGTATAATTATTACAGTTCTAGCGATAATACCTCCATTATATGGGTAATAATGCATGTTATATTGATAATGATATAAGTAATAAGTATAATTATTACAGTTCTAGCGATAATAACTGCATAATATGGGTAATAATGCACGTTATATTGCTAATAATATAAGTAATGAGTACAATTATTACAGTTCTAGCGATAATAACTGCATAATATGGGTAATAATGCATGTTATATTGATAATAATATAAGTAATAAGTACAATTATTACAGTTCTAGCGATAATAACTGCATTATATGGGTAATAATGCACGTTATATTGCTAACAATATAAGTAATAAGTATAATTATTACAGTTCTAGCGATAATAACTGCATAATATGGGTAATAATGCATGTTATATTGATAATAATATAAGTAATAAGTATAATTATTACAGTTCTAGCGATAATAACTGCATTATATGGGTAATAATGCATGTTATATTGATAATATCGGGAGTAATAAGTATAATTATTATAGTTCTAGCGATAATAATAGTAAAATATGGCAAATAGTGCATGTTATATTGATAATAATAAAAGTTATAAATATATTTATTACAGTTCTATCGATAATAAAAGTAATACGTATATTTATTATAGTTCTAGCGATAATAACTGCATAATGTGGGTAATAATGCATGTTATATTGATAATAATCTAAGTAATAAGTATAATTATTACAGTTCTAGCGATAATAACTGCATTATATGGGTAATAATGCATGTTATATTGATAATATCGGGAGTAATAAGTATAATTATTATAGTTCTAGCGATAATAATAGTAAAATATGGCAAATAGTGCATGTTATATTGATAATAATAAAAGTAATAAGTATATTTATTACAGTTCTATCGATAATAACTGCATAATATGGCTAATAATGCATGTCATATTGATGATAATAAAAGTAATACGTATATTTATTATAGTTCTAGCGATAATAACTGCATAATATGGGTAATAATGCATGTTACGTTGATAATAATATAAGTAATAAGTATAATTATTACAGTTCTGGCGATAATAACTGCACTATATGGGTAATAATGCACGTTATATTGCTAACAATATAAGTAATAAGTATGATTATTACAGTTCTATCGATAATAACTGCTTAATATGGGTAATAATGCATGTTATATTGATGATAATGAAAGTAGTAAGTATATTTATTACAGTTCTAGCGATAATAACTGCATTATATGCGTAATAAGGCATGTTATATTGATAATATCGGGAGTAATAAGTATAATTATTATAGTTCTAGCGATAATAATAGTAAAATATGGCTAATAGTGCATGTTATATTGATGATAATAAAGGTAATACGTATATTTATTATAGTTCTAGCGATAATAACTGCATAATATGGGGAATAATGCATGTTATATTGAGAATAATATAAGTAATAAGTATAATTATTACAGTCATGGCGATAATAACTGCATTATATGGGTAATAATGCACGTTATATTGCTAATAGTATAAGTAATCAGTATAATTATCACAGTTCTAGCGATAATAACTGCATAATACGGGTAATAATGCACGTTATATTGCTAATAATATAAGTAATGAGTATAATTATTACAGTTCTAGCGATAATAACTGCATTATATGGGTAATAATGCATGTTATATTGATAATAGTAAAAGTAATAAGTATATTTATTATCGTTCTATCGATAATAACTTCTTAATATGGGTAATAATGCATGTTATATTGATGATAATGAAAGTAGTAAGTATATTTATTACAGTTCTAGCGATAATAACTGCATTATATGCGTAATAAGGCATGTTATATTGATAATATCGGGGGTAATAAGTATAATTATTATAGTTCTAGCGATAATAATAGTAAAATATGGCTAATAGTGCATGATATATTGATAATAGTAAAAGTAATAAGTATATTTATTACAGTTCTATCGATAATAACTGCATAATATGGGTAATAATGCATGATATATTGATGATAATAAAAGTAATACGTATATTTATTATAGTTCTAGCAATAATAACTGCATAATATGGGTAATAATGCATGTTATATTGATAACAATATAAGTAATAAGTATAATTATTACAGTTCTAGCGATAATAACTGCATTATATGGGTAATAATGCACGTTATATTGCTAGCAATATAAGTAATAAGTATAATTATTACAGTTCTAGCGATAATAACTGCATTATATGGGTAATAATGCACGTTATATTGCTAACAATATAAGTAATAAGTATAATTATTACAGTTCTAGCGATAATAACTGCATAATATGGGTAATAATGCATGTTATATTGATAATAATATAAGTAATAAGTATAATTATTACAGTTCTAGCGATAATACCTCCATTATATGGGTAATAATGCATGTTATATTGATAATGATATAAGTAATAAGTATAATTATTACAGTTCTAGCGATAATAACTGCATAATATGGGTAATAATGCACGTTATATTGCTAATAATATAAGTAATGAGTACAATTATTACAGTTCTAGCGATAATAACTGCATAATATGGGTAATAATGCACGTTATATTGCTAATAATATAAGTAATAAGTATAATTATTACAGTTCTTGCAATAATACCTCCATTATATGGGTAATAATGCATGTTATACTGATAATAATATAAGTAATAAGTATAATTATTACAGTTCTAGCGATAATAACTGCATTATATGGGTAATAATGCACGTTATATTGCTAACAATATAAGTAATAAGTATAATTATTACAGTTCTAGCGATAATAATAGTAAAATATGGCTAATAGTGCATGATATATTGATAATAGTAAAAGTAATAAGTATATTTATTACAGTTCTATCGATAATAACTGCATAATATGGGTAATAATGCATGTTATATTGATGATAATGAAAGTAGTAAGTATATTTATTACAGTTCTAGCGATAATAACTGCATTATATGCGTAATAATGCACGTTATATTGCTAATAATATAAGTAATGAGTATAATTATTACAGTTCTAGCGATAATAACTGCATTATATGGGTAATAATGCACGTTATATTGCTAACAATATAAGTAATAAGTATATTTATTATCGTTCTATCGATAATAACTTCTTAATATGGGTAATAATGCATGTTATATTGATGATAATGAAAGTACTAAGTATATTTATTACAGTTCTAGCGATAATAACTGCATTATATGCGTAATAAGGCATGTTATATTTATAATATCGGGAGTAATAAGTATAATTATTATAGTTCTAGCGATAATAATAGTAAAATATGGCTAATAGTGCATGATATATTGATAATAGTAAAAGTAATCAGTATATTTATTACAGTTCTAGCGATAATAACTGCATTATATGGGTAATAATGCATGTTATATTGATAATATCGGGAGTAATAAGTATAATTATTATAGTTCTAGCGATAATAATAGTAAAATATGGCAAATAGTGCATGTTATATTGATAATAATAAAAGTAATAAGTATATTTATTACAGTTCTATCGATAATAACTGCATAATATGGGTAATAATGCGTGTTATATTGATGATAATAAAAGTAATACGTATATTTATTATAGTTCTAGCGATAATAACTGCATTATATGGGTAATAATGCATGTTATATTGCTAATAGTATTTAATAAGTATAATTATTACAGTTCTAGCGATAATACCTCCATTATATGGGTAATAATGCATGTTATATTGATAATGATATAAGTAATAAGTATAATTATTCGAGTTCCAGCGATAAGAACTGCACTATATGGGTAATAATGCACGTTATATTGCTAACAATATAAGTAATATGTATAATTATTACAGTTCTAGCGATAATAATAGTAAAATATGGCTAATAGTGCATGATATATTGATAATAGTAAAAGTAATAAGTATATTTATTACAGTTCTATCGATAATAACTGCATAATATGGGTAATAATGCATGTTATATTGATGATAATGAAAGTAGTAAGTATATTTATTACAGTTCTAGCG
Organism: Megachile leachella; assembly: GCA_963576845.1. Classification (NCBI taxonomy): domain Eukaryota; kingdom Metazoa; phylum Arthropoda; class Insecta; order Hymenoptera; family Megachilidae; genus Megachile; species Megachile leachella. The sequence goes on from CAUYWW010000153.1 coordinate 733,859, forward strand.
ATAATAACTGCATTATATGCGTAATAATGCACGTTATGTTGCTAATAATATAAGTAATGAGTATAATTATTACAGTTCTAGCGATAATAACTGCATTATATGGGTAATAATGCACGTTATATTGCTAACAATATAAGTAATAAGTATATTTATTATCGTTCTGTCGATAATAACTTCTTAATATGGGTAATAATGCATGTTATATTGATGATAATGAAAGTACTAAGTATATTTATTACAGTTCTAGCGATAATAACTGCATTATATGCGTAATAAGGCATGTTATATTTATAATATCGGGAGTAATAAGTATAATTATTATAGTTCTAGCGATAATAATAGTAAAATATGGCTAATAGTGCATGATATATTGATAATAGTAAAAGTAATAAGTATATTTATTACAGTTCTAGCGATAATAACTGCATTATATGGGTAATAATGCATGTTATATTGATGATAATAAAAGTAATACGTATATTTATTACAGTTCTAGCGATAATAACTGCATAATATGGGTAATAATGCATGTTATATTGATAATAATCTAAGTAATAAGTATAATTATTACAGTTCTAGCGATAATAACTGCACTATATGGGTAATAATGCACGTTATATTGCTAACAATATAAGTAATAAGTACGATTATTACAGTTCTATCGATAATAACTTCTTAATATGGGTAATAATGCATGTTATATTGATGATAATGAAAGTAGTAAGTATATTTATTACAGTTCTAGCGTTAATAACTGCATTATATGCGTAATAAGGCATGTTATATTGATAATATCGGGAGTAATAAGTATAATTATTATAGTTCTAGCGATAATAATAGTAAAATATGGCTAACAGTGCATGTTATATTGATGATAATAAAGGTAATACGTATATTTATTATAGTTCTAGCGGTAATAACTGCATAATATGGGGAATAATGCATGTTATATTGAGAATAATATAAGTAATAAGTATAATTATTACAGTCATGGCGATAATAACTGCATTATATGGGTAATAATGCACGTTATATTGCTAATAATATAAGTAATGAGTATAATTATTACAGTTCTAGCGATAATAACTGCATTATATGGGTAATAATGCATGTTATATTGATAATAATAAAAGTAATAACTATTTATTATCGTTCTATCGATAATAACTTCTTAATATGGGTAATAATGCATGTTATATTGATGATAATGAAAGTAGTAAGTATATTTATTACAGTTCTAGCGATAATAACTGCATTATATGCGTAATAAGGCATGTTATATTGATAATATCGGGGGTAATAAGTATAATTATTATAGTTCTAGCGATAATAATAGTAAAATATGGCTAATAGTGCATGATATATTGATAATAGTAAAAGTAATAAGTATATTTATTACAGTTCTATCGATAATAACTGCATAATATGGGTAATAATGCATGTTATATTGATAATAATATAAGTAATAAGTATAATTATTACAGTTCTAGCGATAATACCTCCATTATATGGGTAATAATGCATGTTATATTGATAATGATATAAGTAATAAGTATAATTATTACAGTTCTAGCGATAATAACTGCATAATATGGGTAATAATGCACGTTATATTGCTAATAATATAAGTAATGAGTACAATTATTACAGTTCTAGCGATAATAACTGCATAATATGGGTAATAATGCACGTTATATTGCTAATAATATAAGTAATAAGTATAATTATTACAGTTCTAGCAATAATACCTCCATTATATGGGTAATAATGCATGTTATACTGATAATAATATAAGTAATAAGTATAATTATTACAGTTCTAGCGATAATAACTGCATTATATGGGTAATAATGCATGTTATATTGATAATATTGGGAGTAATAAGTATATTTATTATAGTTCTAGCGATAATAACTGCAGAATATGGGTAATAATGCATGTTATATTGATAATAGTATAAGTAATAAGTATAATTATTACAGTTCTAGCGATAATAACTGCATTATATGGGTAATAATGCACGTTATATTGCTAATAATATAAGTAATAAGTATAATTATTACAGTTCTAGCGATAATAACTGCACTATATGGGTAATAATGCACGTTATATTGCTAACAATATAAGTAATAAGTATAATTATTACAGTTCTAGCGATAATAATAGTAAAATATGGCTAATAGTGCATGATATATTGATAATAGTAAAAGTAATAAGTATATTTATTACAGTTCTATCGATAATAACTGCATAATATGGGTAATAATGCATGTTATATTGATGATAATGAAAGTAGTAAGTATATTTATTACAGTTATAGCGATAATAACTGCATTATATGCGTAATAATGCACGTTATATTGCTAATAATATAAGTAATGAGTATAATTATTACAGTTCTAGCGATAATAACTGCATTATATGGGTAATAATGCATGTTATATTGATGATAATAAAAGTAATACGTATATTTATTATAGTTCTAGCGATAATAACTGCATAATATGGGTAATAATGCATGTTATATTGATAATAATCTAAGTAATAAGTATAATTATTACAGTTCTAGCGATAATAACTGCATTATGTGGGTAATAATGCACGTTATATTGCTAACAATATAAGTAATAAGTATATTTATTATCGTTCTGTCAATAATAACTTCTTAATATGGGTAATAATGCATGTTATATTGATGATAATGAAAGTACTAAGCATATTTATTACAGTTCTAGCGATAATAACTGCATTATATGCGTAATAAGGCATGTTATATTGATAATATCGGGAGTAATAAGTATAATTATTATAGTTCTAGCGATAATAATAGTAAAATATGGCTAATAGTGCATGATATATTGATAATAGTAAAAGTAATAAGTATATTTATTACAGTTCTATCGATAATAACTGCATAATATGGGTAATAATGCATGTTATATTGATGATAATAAAGGTAATACGTATATTTATTATAGTTCTAGCGATAATAACTGCATAATATGGGTAATAATGCATGTTATATTGAGAATAATATAAGTAATAAGTATAATTATTACAGTTATGGCGATAATAACTGCATTATATGGGTAATAATGCACGTTATATTGCTAATAGTATAAGTAATAAGTATAATTATTACAATTCTAGCGATAATACCTCCATTATATGGGTAATAATGCATGTTATATTGATAATAATATAAGTAATAAGTATAATTATTACAGTTCTAGCGATAATAACTGCATAATACGGGTAATAATGCACGTTATATTGCTAATAATATAAGTAATGAGTATATTTATTACAGTTCTAGCGATAATAACTGCATTATATGCGTAATAAGGCATGTTATATTGATAATATCGGGGGTAATAAGTATAATTATTATAGTTCTAGCGATAATAATAGTAAAATATGGCTAATAGTGCATGATATATTGATAATAGTAAAAGTAATAAGTATATTTATTACAGTTCTATCGATAATAACTGCATAATATGGGTAATAATGCATGTTGTATTGATGATAATGAAAGTAATACGTATATTTATTATAGTTCTATCGATAATAACTGCATAATATGGGTAATAATGCATGTTATATTGATGATAATGAAAGTACTAAGTATATTTATTACAGTTCTAGCGATAATAACTGCATTATATGCGTAATAAGGCATGTTATATTTATAATATCGGGAGTAATAAGTATAATTATTATAGTTCTAGCGATAATAATAGTAAAATATGGCTAATAGTGCATGATATATTGATAATAGTAAAAGTAATCAGTATATTTATTACAGTTCTAGCGATAATAACTGCATTATATGGGTAATAATGCATGTTATATTGATAATATCGGGAGTAATAAGTATAATTATTATAGTTCTAGCGATAATAATAGTAAAATATGGCAAATAGTGCATGTTATATTGATAATAATAAAAGTAATAAGTATATTTATTACAGTTCTATCGATAATAACTGCATAATATGGGTAATAATGCGTATTATATTGATGATAATAAAAGTAATACGTATATTTATTATAGTTCTAGCGATAATAACTGCATTATATGGGTAATAATGCATGTTATATTGCTAATAGTATTTAATAAGTATAATTATTACAGTTCTAGCGATAATACCTCCATTATATGGGTAATAATGCATGTTATATTGATAATGATATAAGTAATAAGTATAATTATTCGAGTTCCAGCGATAAGAACTGCACTATATGGGTAATAATGCACGTTATATTGCTAACAATATAAGTAATATGTATAATTATTACAGTTCTAGCGATAATAATAGTAAAATATGGCTAATAGTGCATGATATATTGATAATAGTAAAAGTAATAAGTATATTTATTACAGTTCTATCGATAATAACTGCATAATATGGGTAATAATGCATGTTATATTGATGATAATGAAAGTAGTAAGTATATTTATTACAGTTCTAGCGATAATAACTGCATTATATGCGTAATAATGCACGTTATGTTGCTAATAATATAAGTAATGAGTATAATTATTACAGTTCTAGCGATAATAACTGCATTATATGGGTAATAATGCACGTTATATTGCTAACAATATAAGTAATAAGTATATTTATTATCGTTCTATCGATAATAACTTCTTAATATGGGTAATAATGCATGTTATATTGATGATAATGAAAGTACTAAGTATATTTATTACAGTTCTAGCGATAATAACTGCATTATATGCGTAATAAGGCATGTTATATTTATAATATCGGGAGTAATAAGTATAATTATTATAGTTCTAGCGATAATAATAGTAAAATATGGCTAATAGTGCATGATATATTGATAATAGTAAAAGTAATAAGTATAATTATTACAGTTCTAGCGATAATAACTGCACTATATGGGTAATAATGCACGTTATATTGCTAACAATATAAGTAATAAGTACGATTATTACAGTTCTATCGATAATAACTTCTTAATATGGGTAATAATGCATGTTATATTGATGATAATGAAAGTAGTAAGTATATTTATTACAGTTCTAGCGTTAATAACTGCATTATATGCGTAATAAGGCATGTTATATTGATAATATCGGGAGTAATAAGTATAATTATTATAGTTCTAGCGATAATAATAGTAAAATATGGCTAACAGTGCATGTTATATTGATGATAATAAAGGTAATACGTATATTTATTATAGTTCTAGCGGTAATAACTGCATAATATGGGGAATAATGCATGTTATATTGAGAATAATATAAGTAATAAGTATAATTATTACAGTCATGGCGATAATAACTGCATTATATGGGTAATAATGCACGTTATATTGCTAATAATATAAGTAATGAGTATAATTATTACAGTTCTAGCGATAATAACTGCATTATATGGGTAATAATGCATGTTATATTGATAATAATAAAAGTAATAACTATTTATTATCGTTCTATCGATAATAACTTCTTAATATGGGTAATAATGCATGTTATATTGATGATAATGAAAGTAGTAAGTATATTTATTACAGTTCTAGCGATAATAACTGCATTATATGCGTAATAAGGCATGTTATATTGATAATATCGGGGGTAATAAGTATAATTATTATAGTTCTAGCGATAATAATAGTAAAATATGGCTAATAGTGCATGATATATTGATAATAGTAAAAGTAATAAGTATATTTATTACAGTTCTATCGATAATAACTGCATAATATGGGTAATAATGCATGTTATATTGATAATAATATAAGTAATAAGTATAATTATTACAGTTCTAGCGATAATACCTCCATTATATGGGTAATAATGCATGTTATATTGATAATGATATAAGTAATAAGTATAATTATTACAGTTCTAGCGATAATAACTGCATAATATGGGTAATAATGCACGTTATATTGCTAATAATATAAGTAATGAGTACAATTATTACAGTTCTAGCGATAATAACTGCATAATATGGGTAATAATGCACGTTATATTGCTAATAATATAAGTAATAAGTATAATTATTACAGTTCTAGCAATAATACCTCCATTATATGGGTAATAATGCATGTTATACTGATAATAATATAAGTAATAAGTATAATTATTACAGTTCTAGCGATAATAACTGCATTATATGGGTAATAATGCATGTTATATTGATAATATTGGGAGTAATAAGTATATTTATTATAGTTCTAGCGATAATAACTGCAGAATATGGGTAATAATGCATGTTATATTGATAATAGTATAAGTAATAAGTATAATTATTACAGTTCTAGCGATAATAACTTCTTAATATGGGTAATAATGCATGTTATATTGATGATAATGAAAGTACTAAGTATATTTATTACAGTTCTAGCGATAATAACTGCATTATATGCGTAATAAGGCATGTTATATTGATAATATCGGGAGTAATAAGTATAATTATTATAGTTCTAGCGATAATAATAGTAAAATATGGCTAATAGTGCATGATATATTGATAATAGTAAAAGTAATAAGTATATTTATTACAGTTCTATCGATAATAACTGCATAATATGGGTAATAATGCATGTTATATTGATGATAATAAAGGTAATACGTATATTTATTATAGTTCTAGCGATAATAACTGCATAATATGGGTAATAATGCATGTTATATTGAGAATAATATAAGTAATAAGTATAATTATTACAGTTATGGCGATAATAACTGCATTATATGGGTAATAATGCACGTTATATTGCTAATAGTATAAGTAATAAGTATAATTATTACAATTCTAGCGATAATACCTCCATTATATGGGTAATAATGCATGTTATATTGATAATAATATAAGTAATAAGTATAATTATTACAGTTCTAGCGGTAATAACTGCATTATATGGGTAATAATGCACGTTATATTGCTAGCAATATAAGTAATAAGTATAATTATTACAGTTCTAGCGATAATAACTGCATTATATGGGTAATAATGCATGTTATATTGATAATGATATAAGTAATAAGTATAATTATTAGAGTGCTAGCGATAATAACTGCATTATATGGGTAATAATGCACGTTATATTGCTAACAATATAAGTAATAAATATAATTATTACAGTTCTAGCGATAATAACTGCATAATATGGGTAATAATGCATGTTATATTGATAATAATATAAGTAATAAGTATAATTATTACAGTTCTAGCGATAATAACTGCATTATATGGGTAATAATGCACGTTATATTGCTAACAATATAAGTAATAAGTATAATTATTACAGTTCTAGCGATAATAACTGCATAATATGGGTAATAATGCATGTTATATTGATAATAATATAAGTAATAAGTATAATTATTACAGTTCTAGCGATAATACCTCCATTATATGGGTAATAATGCATGTTATATTGATAATGATATAAGTAATAAGTATAATTATTACAGTTCTAGCGATAATAACTGCATAATATGGGTAATAATGCACGTTATATTGCTAATAATATAAGTAATGAGTACAATTATTACAGTTCTAGCGATAATAACTGCATAATATGGGTAATAATGCACGTTATATTGCTAATAATATAAGTAATAAGTATAATTATTACAGTTCTTGCAATAATACCTCCATTATATGGGTAATAATGCATGTTATACTGATAATAATATAAGTAATAAGTATAATTATTACAGTTCTAGCGATAATAACTGCATTATATGGGTAATAATGCACGTTATATTGCTAACAATATAAGTAATAAGTATAATTATTACAGTTCTAGCGATAATAATAGTAAAATATGGCTAATAGTGCATGATATATTGATAATAGTAAAAGTAATAAGTATATTTATTACAGTTCTATCGATAATAACTGCATAATATGGGTAATAATGCATGTTATATTGATGATAATGAAAGTAGTAAGTATATTTATTACAGTTCTAGCGATAATAACTGCATTATATGCGTAATAATGCACGTTATATTGCTAATAATATAAGTAATGAGTATAATTATTACAGTTCTAGCGATAATAACTGCATTATATGGGTAATAATGCACGTTATATTGCTAACAATATAAGTAATAAGTATATTTATTATCGTTCTATCGATAATAACTTCTTAATATGGGTAATAATGCATGTTATATTGATGATAATGAAAGTACTAAGTATATTTATTACAGTTCTAGCGATAATAACTGCATTATATGCGTAATAAGGCATGTTATATTTATAATATCGGGAGTAATAAGTATAATTATTATAGTTCTAGCGATAATAATAGTAAAATATGGCTAATAGTGCATGATATATTGATAATAGTAAAAGTAATCAGTATATTTATTACAGTTCTAGCGATAATAACTGCATTATATGGGTAATAATGCATGTTATATTGATAATATCGGGAGTAATAAGTATAATTATTATAGTTCTAGCGATAATAATAGTAAAATATGGCAAATAGTGCATGTTATATTGATAATAATAAAAGTAATAAGTATATTTATTACAGTTCTATCGATAATAACTGCATAATATGGGTAATAATGCGTGTTATATTGATGATAATAAAAGTAATACGTATATTTATTATAGTTCTAGCGATAATAACTGCATTATATGGGTAATAATGCATGTTATATTGCTAATAGTATTTAATAAGTATAATTATTACAGTTCTAGCGATAATACCTCCATTATATGGGTAATAATGCATGTTATATTGATAATGATATAAGTAATAAGTATAATTATTCGAGTTCCAGCGATAAGAACTGCACTATATGGGTAATAATGCACGTTATATTGCTAACAATATAAGTAATATGTATAATTATTACAGTTCTAGCGATAATAATAGTAAAATATGGCTAATAGTGCATGATATATTGATAATAGTAAAAGTAATAAGTATATTTATTACAGTTCTATCGATAATAACTGCATAATATGGGTAATAATGCATGTTATATTGATGATAATGAAAGTAGTAAGTATATTTATTACAGTTCTAGCGATAATAACTGCATTATATGCGTAATAATGCACGTTATGTTGCTAATAATATAAGTAATGAGTATAATTATTACAGTTCTAGCGATAATAACTGCATTATATGGGTAATAATGCACGTTATATTGCTAACAATATAAGTAATAAGTATATTTATTATCGTTCTATCGATAATAACTTCTTAATATGGGTAATAATGCATGTTATATTGATGATAATGAAAGTACTAAGTATATTTATTACAGTTCCAGCGATAATAACTGCATTATATGCGTAATAAGGCATGTTATATTTATAATATCGGGAGTAATAAGTATAATTATTATAGTTCTAGCGATAATAATAGTAAAATATGGCTAATAGTGCATGATATATTGATAATAGTAAAAGTAATAAGTATATTTATTACAGTTCTAGCGATAATAACTGCATTATATGGGTAATAATGCATGTTATATTGATGATAATAAAAGTAATACGTATATTTATTACAGTTCTAGCGATAATAACTGCATAATATGGGTAATAATGCATGTTATATTGATAATAATCTAAGTAATAAGTATAATTATTACAGTTCTAGCGATAATAACTGCACTATATGGGTAATAATGCACGTTATATTGCTAACAATATAAGTAATAAGTACGATTATTACAGTTCTATCGATAATAACTTCTTAATATGGGTAATAATGCATGTTATATTGATGATAATGAAAGTAGTAAGTATATTTATTACAGTTCTAGCGTTAATAACTGCATTATATGCGTAATAAGGCATGTTATATTGATAATATCGGGAGTAATAAGTATAATTATTATAGTTCTAGCGATAATAATAGTAAAATATGGCTAACAGTGCATGTTATATTGATGATAATAAAGGTAATACGTATATTTATTATAGTTCTAGCGGTAATAACTGCATAATATGGGGAATAATGCATGTTATATTGAGAATAATATAAGTAATAAGTATAATTATTACAGTCATGGCGATAATAACTGCATTATATGGGTAATAATGCACGTTATATTGCTAATAATATAAGTAATGAGTATAATTATTACAGTTCTAGCGATAATAACTGCATTATATGGGTAATAATGCATGTTATATTGATAATAATAAAAGTAATAACTATTTATTATCGTTCTATCGATAATAACTTCTTAATATGGGTAATAATGCATGTTATATTGATGATAATGAAAGTAGTAAGTATATTTATTACAGTTCTAGCGATAATAACTGCATTATATGCGTAATAAGGCATGTTATATTGATAATATCGGGGGTAATAAGTATAATTATTATAGTTCTAGCGATAATAATAGTAAAATATGGCTAATAGTGCATGATATATTGATAATAGTAAAAGTAATAAGTATATTTATTACAGTTCTATCGATAATAACTGCATAATATGGGTAATAATGCATGTTATATTGATAATAATATAAGTAATAAGTATAATTATTACAGTTCTAGCGATAATACCTCCATTATATGGGTAATAATGCATGTTATATTGATAATGATATAAGTAATAAGTATAATTATTACAGTTCTAGCGATAATAACTGCATAATATGGGTAATAATGCACGTTATATTGCTAATAATATAAGTAATGAGTACAATTATTACAGTTCTAGCGATAATAACTGCATAATATGGGTAATAATGCACGTTATATTGCTAATAATATAAGTAATAAGTATAATTATTACAGTTCTAGCAATAATACCTCCATTATATGGGTAATAATGCATGTTATACTGATAATAATATAAGTAATAAGTATAATTATTACAGTTCTAGCGATAATAACTGCATTATATGGGTAATAATGCATGTTATATTGATAATATTGGGAGTAATAAGTATATTTATTATAGTTCTAGCGATAATAACTGCAGAATATGGGTAATAATGCATGTTATATTGATAATAGTATAAGTAATAAGTATAATTATTACAGTTCTAGCGATAATAACTGCATTATATGGGTAATAATGCACGTTATATTGCTAATAATATAAGTAATAAGTATAATTATTACAGTTCTAGCGATAATAACTGCACTATATGGGTAATAATGCACGTTATATTGCTAACAATATAAGTAATAAGTATAATTATTACAGTTCTAGCGATAATAATAGTAAAATATGGCTAATAGTGCATGATATATTGATAATAGTAAAAGTAATAAGTATATTTATTACAGTTCTATCGATAATAACTGCATAATATGGGTAATAATGCATGTTATATTGATGATAATGAAAGTAGTAAGTATATTTATTACAGTTATAGCGATAATAACTGCATTATATGCGTAATAATGCACGTTATATTGCTAATAATATAAGTAATGAGTATAATTATTACAGTTCTAGCGATAATAACTGCATTATATGGGTAATAATGCATGTTATATTGATGATAATAAAAGTAATACGTATATTTATTATAGTTCTAGCGATAATAACTGCATAATATGGGTAATAATGCATGTTATATTGATAATAATCTAAGTAATAAGTATAATTATTACAGTTCTAGCGATAATAACTGCATTATGTGGGTAATAATGCACGTTATATTGCTAACAATATAAGCAATAAGTATATTTATTATCGTTCTGTCAATAATAACTTCTTAATATGGGTAATAATGCATGTTATATTGATGATAATGAAAGTACTAAGCATATTTATTACAGTTCTAGCGATAATAACTGCATTATATGCGTAATAAGGCATGTTATATTGATAATATCGGGAGTAATAAGTATAATTATTATAGTTCTAGCGATAATAATAGTAAAATATGGCTAATAGTGCATGATATATTGATAATAGTAAAAGTAATAAGTATATTTATTACAGTTCTATCGATAATAACTGCATAATATGGGTAATAATGCATGTTATATTGATGATAATAAAGGTAATACGTATATTTATTATAGTTCTAGCGATAATAACTGCATAATATGGGTAATAATGCATGTTATATTGAGAATAATATAAGTAATAAGTATAATTATTACAGTTATGGCGATAATAACTGCATTATATGGGTAATAATGCACGTTATATTGCTAATAGTATAAGTAATAAGTATAATTATTACAATTCTAGCGATAATACCTCCATTATATGGGTAATAATGCATGTTATATTGATAATAATATAAGTAATAAGTATAATTATTACAGTTCTAGCGATAATAACTGCATAATACGGGTAATAATGCACGTTATATTGCTAATAATATAAGTAATGAGTATATTTATTACAGTTCTAGCGATAATAACTGCATTATATGCGTAATAAGGCATGTTATATTGATAATATCGGGGGTAATAAGTATAATTATTATAGTTCTAGCGATAATAATAGTAAAATATGGCTAATAGTGCATGATATATTGATAATAGTAAAAGTAATAAGTATATTTATTACAGTTCTATCGATAATAACTGCATAATATGGGTAATAATGCATGTTATATTGATGATAATGAAAGTAATACGTATATTTATTATAGTTCTAGCGATAATAACTGCATAATATGGGTAATAATGCATGTTATATTGATAATAATCGAAGTAATAAGTATAATTATTACAGTTCTAGCCATAATAACTGCATTATATGGGTAATAATGCACGTTATATTGCTAACAATATAAGTAATAAGTATATTTATTATCGTTCTATCGATAATAACTTCTTAATATGGGTAATAATGCATGTTATATTGATGATAATGAAAGTACTAAGTATATTTATTACAGTTCTAGCGATAATAACTGCATTATATGCGTAATAAGGCATGTTATATTGATAATATCGGGAGTAATAAGTATAATTATTATAGTTCTAGCGATAATAATAGTAAAATATGGCTAATAGTGCATGATATATTGATAATAGTAAAAGTAATAAGTATATTTATTACAGTTCTAGCGATAATAACTGCATTATATGGGTAATAATGCATGTTATATTGATGATAATAAAAGTAATACGTATATTTATTATAGTTCTAGCGATAATAACTGCATAATATGGGTAATAATGCATGTTATATTGATAATAATCTAAGTAATAAGTATAATTATTACAGTTCTAGCGATAATAACTGCATTATGTGGGTAATAATGCACGTTATATTGCTAACAATATAAGTAATAAGTATATTTATTATCGTTCTATCAATAATAACTTCTTAATATGGGTAATAATGCATGTTATATTGATGATAATGAAAGTACTAAGTATATTTATTACAGTTCTAGCGATAATAACTGCATTATATGCGTAATAAGGCATGATATATTGATGATAATAAAAGTAATACGTATATTTATTATAGTTCTAGCAATAATAACTGCATAATATGGGTAATAATGCATGTTATATTGATAACAATATAAGTAATAAGTATAATTATTACAGTTCTAGCGATAATAACTGCATTATATGGGTAATAATGCACGTTATATTGCTAGCAATATAAGTAATAAGTATAATTATTACAGTTCTAGCGATAATAACTGCATAATATGGGTAATAATGCATGTTATATTGATAATAATATAAGTAATAAGTATAATTATTACAGTTCTAGCGATAATACCTCCATTATATGGGTAATAATGCATGTTATATTGATAATGATATAAGTAATAAGTATAATTATTACAGTTCTAGCGATAATAACTGCATAATATGGGTAATAATGCACGTTATATTGCTAATAATATAAGTAATGAGTACAATTATTACAGTTCTAGCGATAATAACTGCATAATATGGGTAATAATGCACGTTATATTGCTAATAATATAAGTAATAAGTATAATTATTACAGTTCTAGCAATAATACCTCCATTATATGGGTAATAATGCATGTTATACTGATAATAATATAAGTAATAAGTATAATTATTACAGTTCTAGCGATAATAACTGCATTATATGGGTAATAATGCATGTTATATTGATAATATTGGGAGTAATAAGTATATTTATTATAGTTCTAGCGATAATAACTGCAGAATATGGGTAATAATGCATGTTATATTGATAATAGTATAAGTAATAAATATAATTATTACAGTTCTAGCGATAATAACTGCATAATATGGGTAATAATGCATGTTATATTGATAATAATATAAGTAATAAGTATAATTATTACAGTTCTAGCGATAATAACTGCATTATATGGGTAATAATGCACGTTATATTGCTAACAATATAAGTAATAAGTATAATTATTACAGTTCTAGCGATAATAACTGCATAATATGGGTAATAATGCATGTTATATTGATAATAATATAAGTAATAAGTATAATTATTACAGTTCTAGCGATAATACCTCCATTATATGGGTAATAATGCATGTTATATTGATAATGATGTGAGTAATAAGTATAATTATTACAGTTCTAGCGATAATAACTGCATAATATGGGTAATAATGCACGTTATATTGCTAATAATATAAGTAATGAGTACAATTATTACAGTTCTAGCGATAATAACTGCATAATATGGGTAATAATGCACGTTATATTGCTAATAATATAAGTAATAAGTATAATTATTACAGTTCTAGCAATAATACCTCCATTATATGGGTAATAATGCATGTTATACTGATAATAATATAAGTAATAAGTATAATTATTACAGTTCTAGCGATAATAACTGCATTATATGGGTAATAATGCATGTTATATTGATAATATTGGGAGTAATAAGTATATTTATTATAGTTCTAGCGATAATAACTGCAGAATATGGGTAATAATGCATGTTATATTGATAATAGTATAAGTAATAAGTATAATTATTACAGTTCTAGCGATAATAACTGCATTATATGGGTAATAATGCACGTTATATTGCTAATAATATAAGTAATAAGTATAATTATTACAGTTCTAGCGATAATAACTGCATTATATGGGTAATAATGCATGTTATATTGATAATATCGGGAGTAATAAGTATAATTATTATAGTTCTAGCGATAATAATAGTAAAATATGGCAAATAGTGCATGTTATATTGATAATAATAAAAGTAATAAGTATATTTATTACAGTTCTATCGATAATAACTGCATAATATGGGTAATAATGCATGTTATATTGATGATAATAAAAGTAATACGTATATTTATTATAGTTCTAGCGATAATAACTGCATAATATGGGTAATAATGCATGTTATATTGATAATAATATAAGTAATAAGTATAATTATTACAGTTCTAGCGATAATAACTGCACTATATGGGTAATAATGCACGTTATATTGCTAACAATATAAGTAATAAGTATAATTATTACAGTTCTAGCGATAATAATAGTAAAATATGGCTAATAGTGCATGATATATTGATAATAGTAAAAGTAATAAGTATATTTATTACAGTTCTATCGATAATAACTGCATAATATGGGTAATAATGCATGTTATATTGATGATAATGAAAGTAGTAAGTATATTTATTACAGTTCTAGCGATAATAACTGCATTATATGCGTAATAATGCACGTTATATTGCTAATAATATAAGTAATGAGTATAATTATTACAGTTCTAGCGATAATAACTGCATTATATGGGTAATAATGCATGTTATATTGATGATAATAAAAGTAATACGTATATTTATTATAGTTCTAGCGATAATAACTGCATAATATGGGTAATAATGCATGTTATATTGATAATAATCGAAGTAATAAGTATAATTATTACAGTTCTAGCCATAATAACTGCATTATATGGGTAATAATGCACGTTATATTGCTAACAATATAAGTAATAAGTATATTTATTATCGTTCTATCGATAATAACTTCTTAATATGGGTAATAATGCATGTTATATTGATGATAATGAAAGTACCAAGTATATTTATTACAGTTCTAGCGATAATAACTGCATTATATGCGTAATAAGGCATGTTATATTGATAATATCGGGAGTACTAAGTATAATTATTATAGTTCTAGCGATAATAATAGTAAAATATGGCTAATAGTGCATGATATATTGATAATAGTAAAAGTAATAAGTATATTTATTACAGTTCTAGCGATAATAACTGCATTATATGGGTAATAATGCATGTTATATTGATGATAATAAAAGTAATACGTATATTTATTATAGTTCTAGCGATAATAACTGCATAATATGGGTAATAATGCATGTTATATTGATAATAATCTAAGTAATAAGTATAATTATTACAGTTCTAGCGATAATAACTGCATTATGTGGGTAATAATGCACGTTATATTGCTAACAATATAAGTAATAAGTATATTTATTATCGTTCTATCAATAATAACTTCTTAATATGGGTAATAATGCATGTTATATTGATGATAATGAAAGTACTAAGTATATTTATTACAGTTCTAGCGATAATAACTGCATTATATGCGTAATAAGGCATGTTATATTGATAATATCGGGAGTAATAAGTATAATTATTATAGTTCTAGCGATAATAATAGTAAAATATGGCTAATAGTGCATGATATATTGATAATAGTAAAAGTAATAAGTATATTTATTACAGTTCTATCGATAATAACTGCATAATATGGGTAATAATGCATGTTATATTGATGATAATAAAGGTAATACGTATATTTATTATAGTTCTAGCGATAATAACTGCATAATATGGGTAATAATGCATGTTATATTGAGAATAATATAAGTAATAAGTATAATTATTACAGTTATGGCGATAATAACTGCATTATAAGGGTAATAATGCACGTTATATTGCTAATAGTATAAGTAATAAGTATAATTATTACAATTCTAGCGATAATACCTTCATTATATGGGTAATAATGCATGTTGTATTGATAATAATATAAGTAATAAGTATAATTATTGCAGTTCTAGCGATAATAACTGCATAATATGGGTAATAATGCATGTTATATTGATAATAATATAAGTAATAAGTATAATTATTACAGTTCTAGCGATAATAACTGCACTATATGGGTAATAATGCACGTTCTATTGCTAACAATATAAGTAATAAGTATAATTATTACAGTTCTAGCGATAATAATAGTAAAATATGGCTAATAGTGCATGATATATTGATAATAGTAAAAGTAATAAGTATATTTATTACAGTTCTATCGACAATAACTGCATAATATGGGTAAAAATGCATGTTATATTGATGATAATGAAAGTAATACGTATATTTATTATAGTTCTAGTGATAATAACTGCATAATATGGGTAACAATGCATGTTATATTGAGAATAATATAAGTAATAAGTATAATTATTACAGTTCTGGCGATAATAACTGCATTGTATGGGTAATAATGCACGTTATATTGCTAATAGTATAAGTAATAAGTATAATTATTACAATTCTAGCGATAATACCTTCATTATATGGGTAATAATGCATGTTGTATTGATAATAATATAAGTAATAAGTATAATTATTACAGTTCTAGCGATAATAACTGCATTATATGGGTAATAATGCATGTTATATTGATAATATTGGGAGTAATAAGTATATTTATTATAGTTCTAGCGATAATAACTGCAGAATATGGGTAATAATGCATGTTATATTGATAATAGTATAAGTAATAAGTATAATTATTACAGTTCTAGCGATAATAACTGCATTATATGGGTAATAATGCACGTTATATTGCTAATAATATAAGTAATAAGTATAATTATTACAGTTCTAGCGATAATAACTGCACTATATGGGTAATAATGCACGTTATATTGCTAACAATATAAGTAATAAGTATAATTATTACAGTTCTAGCGATAATAATAGTAAAATATGGCTAATAGTGCATGATATATTGATAATAGTAAAAGTAATAAGTATATTTATTACAGTTCTATCGATAATAACTGCATAATATGGGTAATAATGCACGTTATATTGCTAATAATATAAGTAATGAGTATATTTATTACAGTTCTAGCGATAATAACTGCATTATATGCGTAATAAGGCATGTTATATTGATAATATCGGGGGTAATAAGTATAATTATTATAGTTCTAGCGATAATAATAGTAAAATATGGCTAATAGTGCATGATATATTGATAATAGTAAAAGTAATAAGTATATTTATTACAGTTCTATCGATAATAACTGCATAATATGGGTAATAATGCATGTTATATTGATGATAATGAAAGTAATACGTATATTTATTATAGTTCTAGCGATAATAACTGCATAATATGGGTAATAATGCATGTTATATTGATAATAATCGAAGTAATAAGTATAATTATTACAGTTCTAGCCATAATAACTGCATTATATGGGTAATAATGCACGTTATATTGCTAACAATATAAGTAATAAGTATATTTATTATCGTTCTATCGATAATAACTTCTTAATATGGGTAATAATGCATGTTATATTGATGATAATGAAAGTACTAAGTATATTTATTACAGTTCTAGCGATAATAACTGCATTATATGCGTAATAAGGCATGTTATATTGATAATATCGGGAGTAATAAGTATAATTATTATAGTTCTAGCGATAATAATAGTAAAATATGGCTAATAGTGCATGATATATTGATAATAGTAAAAGTAATAAGTATATTTATTACAGTTCTAGCGATAATAACTGCATTATATGGGTAATAATGCATGTTATATTGATGATAATAAAAGTAATACGTATATTTATTATAGTTCTAGCGATAATAACTGCATAATATGGGTAATAATGCATGTTATATTGATAATAATCTAAGTAATAAGTATAATTATTACAGTTCTAGCGATAATAACTGCATTATGTGGGTAATAATGCACGTTATATTGCTAACAATATAAGTAATAAGTATATTTATTATCGTTCTATCAATAATAACTTCTTAATATGGGTAATAATGCATGTTATATTGATGATAATGAAAGTACTAAGTATATTTATTACAGTTCTAGCGATAATAACTGCATTATATGCGTAATAAGGCATGATATATTGATGATAATAAAAGTAATACGTATATTTATTATAGTTCTAGCAATAATAACTGCATAATATGGGTAATAATGCATGTTATATTGATAACAATATAAGTAATAAGTATAATTATTACAGTTCTAGCGATAATAACTGCATTATATGGGTAATAATGCACGTTATATTGCTAGCAATATAAGTAATAAGTATAATTATTACAGTTCTAGCGATAATAACTGCATAATATGGGTAATAATGCATGTTATATTGATAATAATATAAGTAATAAGTATAATTATTACAGTTCTAGCGATAATACCTCCATTATATGGGTAATAATGCATGTTATATTGCTAACAATATAAGTAATAAGTATAATTATTACAGTTCTAGCGATAATAACTGCATTATATGGGTAATAATGCACGTTATATTGCTAGCAATATAAGTAATAAGTATAATTATTACAGTTCTAGCGATAATAACTGCATAATATGGGTAATAATGCATGTTATATTGCTAATAATATAAGTAATAAGTATAATTATTACAGTTCTAGCGATAATAACTGCATTATATGGGTAATAATGCATGTTATATTGATAATATCGGGAGTAATAAGTATAATTATTATAGTTCTAGCGATAATAATAGTAAAATATGGCAAATAGTGCATGTTATATTGATAATAATAAAAGTAATAAGTATATTTATTACAGTTCTATCGATAATAACTGCATAATATGGGTAATAATGCATGTTATATTGATGATAATAAAAGTAATACGTATATTTATTATAGTTCTAGCGATAATAACTGCATAATATGGGTAATAATGCATGTTATATTGATAATAATATAAGTAATAAGTATAATTATTACAGTTCTAGCGATAATAACTGCACTATATGGGTAATAATGCACGTTATATTGCTAACAATATAAGTAATAAGTATAATTATTACAGTTCTAGCGATAATAATAGTAAAATATGGCTAATAGTGCATGATATATTGATAATAGTAAAAGTAATAAGTATATTTATTACAGTTCTATCGATAATAACTGCATAATATGGGTAATAATGCACGTTATATTGCTAATAATATAAGTAATGAGTATATTTATTACAGTTCTAGCGATAATAACTGCATTATATGCGTAATAAGGCATGTTATATTGATAATATCGGGGGTAATAAGTATAATTATTATAGTTCTAGCGATAATAATAGTAAAATATGGCTAATAGTGCATGATATATTGATAATAGTAAAAGTAATAAGTATATTTATTACAGTTCTATCGATAATAACTGCATAATATGGGTAATAATGCATGTTATATTGATGATAATGAAAGTAATACGTATATTTATTATAGTTCTAGCGATAATAACTGCATAATATGGGTAATAATGCATGTTATATTGATAATAATCGAAGTAATAAGTATAATTATTACAGTTCTAGCCATAATAACTGCATTATATGGGTAATAATGCACGTTATATTGCTAACAATATAAGTAATAAGTATATTTATTATCGTTCTATCGATAATAACTTCTTAATATGGGTAATAATGCATGTTATATTGATGATAATGAAAGTACTAAGTATATTTATTACAGTTCTAGCGATAATAACTGCATTATATGCGTAATAAGGCATGTTATATTGATAATATCGGGAGTAATAAGTATAATTATTATAGTTCTAGCGATAATAATAGTAAAATATGGCTAATAGTGCATGATATATTGATAATAGTAAAAGTAATAAGTATATTTATTACAGTTCTAGCGATAATAACTGCATTATATGGGTAATAATGCATGTTATATTGATGATAATAAAAGTAATACGTATATTTATTATAGTTCTAGCGATAATAACTGCATAATATGGGTAATAATGCATGTTATATTGATAATAATCTAAGTAATAAGTATAATTATTACAGTTCTAGCGATAATAACTGCATTATGTGGGTAATAATGCACGTTATATTGCTAACAATATAAGTAATAAGTATATTTATTATCGTTCTATCAATAATAACTTCTTAATATGGGTAATAATGCATGTTATATTGATGATAATGAAAGTACTAAGTATATTTATTACAGTTCTAGCGATAATAACTGCATTATATGCGTAATAAGGCATGATATATTGATGATAATAAAAGTAATACGTATATTTATTATAGTTCTAGCAATAATAACTGCATAATATGGGTAATAATGCATGTTATATTGATAACAATATAAGTAATAAGTATAATTATTACAGTTCTAGCGATAATAACTGCATTATATGGGTAATAATGCACGTTATATTGCTAGCAATATAAGTAATAAGTATAATTATTACAGTTCTAGCGATAATAACTGCATAATATGGGTAATAATGCATGTTATATTGATAATAATATAAGTAATAAGTATAATTATTACAGTTCTAGCGATAATACCTCCATTATATGGGTAATAATGCATGTTATATTGATAATGATATAAGTAATAAGTATAATTATTACAGTTCTAGCGATAATAACTGCATAATATGGGTAATAATGCACGTTATATTGCTAATAATATAAGTAATGAGTACAATTATTACAGTTCTAGCGATAATAACTGCATAATATGGGTAATAATGCACGTTATATTGCTAATAATATAAGTAATAAGTATAATTATTACAGTTCTAGCAATAATACCTCCATTATATGGGTAATAATGCATGTTATACTGATAATAATATAAGTAATAAGTATAATTATTACAGTTCTAGCGATAATAACTGCATTATATGGGTAATAATGCATGTTATATTGATAATATTGGGAGTAATAAGTATATTTATTATAGTTCTAGCGATAATAACTGCAGAATATGGGTAATAATGCATGTTATATTGATAATAGTATAAGTAATAAGTATAATTATTACAGTTCTAGCGATAATAACTGCATTATATGGGTAATAATGCACGTTATATTGCTAATAATATAAGTAATAAGTATAATTATTACAGTTCTAGCGGTAATAACTGCATTATATGGGTAATAATGCACGTTATATTGCTAGCAATATAAGTAATAAGTATAATTATTACAGTTCTAGCGATAATAACTGCATTATATGGGTAATAATGCATGTTATATTGATAATGATATAAGTAATAAGTATAATTATTAGAGTGCTAGCGATAATAACTGCATTATATAGGTAATAATGCACGTTATATTGCTAACAATATAAGTAATAAATATAATTATTACAGTTCTAGCGATAATAACTGCATAATATGGGTAATAATGCATGTTATATTGATAATAATATAAGTAATAAGTATAATTATTACAGTTCTAGCGATAATAACTGCATTATATGGGTAATAATGCACGTTATATTGCTAACAATATAAGTAATAAGTATAATTATTACAGTTCTAGCGATAATAACTGCATAATATGGGTAATAATGCATGTTATATTGATAATAATATAAGTAATAAGTATAATTATTACAGTTCTAGCGATAATACCTCCATTATATGGGTAATAATGCATGTTATATTGATAATGATGTGAGTAATAAGTATAATTATTACAGTTCTAGCGATAATAACTGCATAATATGGGTAATAATGCACGTTATATTGCTAATAATATAAGTAATGAGTACAATTATTACAGTTCTAGCGATAATAACTGCATAATATGGGTAATAATGCACGTTATATTGCTAATAATATAAGTAATAAGTATAATTATTACAGTTCTAGCAATAATACCTCCATTATATGGGTAATAATGCATGTTATACTGATAATAATATAAGTAATAAGTATAATTATTACAGTTCTAGCGATAATAACTGCATTATATGGGTAATAATGCATGTTATATTGATAATATTGGGAGTAATAAGTATATTTATTATAGTTCTAGCGATAATAACTGCAGAATATGGGTAATAATGCATGTTATATTGATAATAGTATAAGTAATAAGTATAATTATTACAGTTCTAGCGATAATAACTGCATTATATGGGTAGTAATGCACGTTATATTGCTAATAATATAAGTAATAAGTATAATTATTACAGTTCTAGCGATAATAACTGCATTATATGGGTAATAATGCATGTTATATTGATAATATCGGGAGTAATAAGTATAATTATTATAGTTCTAGCGATAATAATAGTAAAATATGGCAAATAGTGCATGTTATATTGATAATAATAAAAGTAATAAGTATATTTATTACAGTTCTATCGATAATAACTGCATAATATGGGTAATAATGCATGTTATATTGATGATAATAAAAGTAATACGTATATTTATTATAGTTCTAGCGATAATAACTGCATAATATGGGTAATAATGCATGTTATATTGATAATAATATAAGTAATAAGTATAATTATTACAGTTCTAGCGATAATAACTGCACTATATGGGTAATAATGCACGTTATATTGCTAACAATATAAGTAATAAGTATAATTATTACAGTTCTAGCGATAATAATAGTAAAATATGGCTAATAGTGCATGATATATTGATAATAGTAAAAGTAATAAGTATATTTATTACAGTTCTATCGATAATAACTGCATAATATGGGTAATAATGCATGTTATATTGATGATAATGAAAGTAGTAAGTATATTTATTACAGTTCTAGCGATAATAACTGCATTATATGCGTAATAATGCACGTTATATTGCTAATAATATAAGTAATGAGTATAATTATTACAGTTCTAGCGATAATAACTGCATTATATGGGTAATAACGCATGTTATATTGATGATAATAAAAGTAATACGTATATTTATTATAGTTCTAGCGATAATAACTGCATAATATGGGTAATAATGCATGTTATATTGATAATAATCGAAGTAATAAGTATAATTATTACAGTTCTAGCCATAATAACTGCATTATATGGGTAATAATGCACGTTATATTGCTAACAATATAAGTAATAAGTATATTTATTATCGTTCTATCGATAATAACTTCTTAATATGGGTAATAATGCATGTTATATTGATGATAATGAAAGTACTAAGTATATTTATTATAGTTCTAGCGATAATAACTGCAGAATATGGGTAATAATGCATGTTATATTGATAATAGTATAAGTAATAAGTATAATTATTACAGTTCTGGCGATAATAACTGCATTATATGGGTAGTAATGCACGTTATATTGCTAATAATATAAGTAATGAGTACAATTATTACAGTTCTAGCGATAATAACTGCATAATATGGGTAATAATGCACGTTATATTGCTAATAATATAAGTAATAAGTATAATTATTACAGTTCTAGCAATAATACCTCCATTATATGGGTAATAATGCATGTTATACTGATAATAATATAAGTAATAAGTATAATTATTACAGTTCTAGCGATAATAACTGCATTATATGGGTAATAATGCATGTTATATTGATAATATTGGGAGTAATAAGTATATTTATTATAGTTCTAGCGATAATAACTGCAGAATATGGGTAATAATGCATGTTATATTGATAATAGTATAAGTAATAAGTATAATTATTACAGTTCTAGCGATAATAACTGCATTATATGGGTAATAATGCACGTTATATTGCTAATAATATAAGTAATAAGTATAATTATTACAGTTCTAGCGGTAATAACTGCATTATATGGGTAATAATGCACGTTATATTGCTAGCAATATAAGTAATAAGTATAATTATTACAGTTCTAGCGATAATAACTGCATTATATGGGTAATAATGCATGTTATATTGATAATGATATAAGTAATAAGTATAATTATTAGAGTGCTAGCGATAATAACTGCATTATATGGGTAATAATGCACGTTATATTGCTAACAATATAAGTAATAAGTATAATTATTACAGTTCTAGCGATAATAACTGCATAATATGGGTAATAATGCATGTTATATTGATAATAATATAAGTAATAAGTATAATTATTACAGTTCTAGCGATAATACCTCCATTATATGGGTAATAATGCATGTTATATTGATAATGATGTGAGTAATAAGTATAATTATTACAGTTCTAGCGATAATAACTGCATAATATGGGTAATAATGCACGTTATATTGCTAATAATATAAGTAATGAGTACAATTATTACAGTTCTAGCGATAATAACTGCATAATATGGGTAATAATGCACGTTATATTGCTAATAATATAAGTAATAAGTATAATTATTACAGTTCTAGCAATAATACCTCCATTATATGGGTAATAATGCATGTTATACTGATAATAATATAAGTAATAAGTATAATTATTACAGTTCTAGCGATAATAACTGCATTATATGGGTAATAATGCATGTTATATTGATAATATTGGGAGTAATAAGTATATTTATTATAGTTCTAGCGATAATAACTGCAGAATATGGGTAATAATGCATGTTATATTGATAATAGTATAAGTAATAAGTATAATTATTACAGTTCTAGCGATAATAACTGCATTATATGGGTAGTAATGCACGTTATATTGCTAATAATATAAGTAATAAGTATAATTATTACAGTTCTAGCGATAATAACTGCATTATATGGGTAATAATGCATGTTATATTGATAATATCGGGAGTAATAAGTATAATTATTATAGTTCTAGCGATAATAATAGTAAAATATGGCAAATAGTGCATGTTATATTGATAATAATAAAAGTAATAAGTATATTTATTACAGTTCTATCGATAATAACTGCATAATATGGGTAATAATGCATGTTATATTGATGATAATAAAAGTAATACGTATATTTATTATAGTTCTAGCGATAATAACTGCATAATATGGGTAATAATGCATGTTATATTGATAATAATATAAGTAATAAGTATAATTATTACAGTTCTAGCGATAATAACTGCACTATATGGGTAATAATGCACGTTATATTGCTAACAATATAAGTAATAAGTATAATTATTACAGTTCTAGCGATAATAATAGTAAAATATGGCTAATAGTGCATGATATATTGATAATAGTAAAAGTAATAAGTATATTTATTACAGTTCTATCGATAATAACTGCATAATATGGGTAATAATGCATGTTATATTGATGATAATGAAAGTAGTAAGTATATTTATTACAGTTCTAGCGATAATAACTGCATTATATGCGTAATAATGCACGTTATATTGCTAATAATATAAGTAATGAGTATAATTATTACAGTTCTAGCGATAATAACTGCATTATATGGGTAATAATGCATGTTATATTGATGATAATAAAAGTAATACGTATATTTATTATAGTTCTAGCGATAATAACTGCATAATATGGGTAATAATGCATGTTATATTGATAATAATCGAAGTAATAAGTATAATTATTACAGTTCTAGCCATAATAACTGCATTATATGGGTAATAATGCACGTTATATTGCTAACAATATAAGTAATAAGTATATTTATTATCGTTCTATCGATAATAACTTCTTAATATGGGTAATAATGCATGTTATATTGATGATAATGAAAGTACTAAGTATATTTATTACAGTTCTAGCGATAATAACTGCATTATATGCGTAATAAGGCATGTTATATTGATAATATCGGGAGTACTAAGTATAATTATTATAGTTCTAGCGATAATAATAGTAAAATATGGCTAATAGTGCATGATATATTGATAATAGTAAAAGTAATAAGTATATTTATTACAGTTCTAGCGATAATAACTGCATTATATGGGTAATAATGCATGTTATATTGATGATAATAAAAGTAATACGTATATTTATTATAGTTCTAGCGATAATAACTGCATAATATGGGTAATAATGCATGTTATATTGATAATAATCTAAGTAATAAGTATAATTATTACAGTTCTAGCGATAATAACTGCATTATGTGGGTAATAATGCACGTTATATTGCTAACAATATAAGTAATAAGTATATTTATTATCGTTCTATCAATAATAACTTCTTAATATGGGTAATAATGCATGTTATATTGATGATAATGAAAGTACTAAGTATATTTATTACAGTTCTAGCGATAATAACTGCATTATATGCGTAATAAGGCATGTTATATTGATAATATCGGGAGTAATAAGTATAATTATTATAGTTCTAGCGATAATAATAGTAAAATATGGCTAATAGTGCATGATATATTGATAATAGTAAAAGTAATAAGTATATTTATTACAGTTCTATCGATAATAACTGAATAATATGGGTAATAATGCATGTTATATTGATGATAATAAAGGTAATACGTATATTTATTATAGTTCTAGCGGTAATAACTGCATAATATGGGTAATAATGCATGTTATATTGAGAATAATATAAGTAATAAGTATAATTATTACAGTTATGGCGATAATAACTGCATTATAAGGGTAATAATGCACGTTATATTGCTAATAGTATAAGTAATAAGTATAATTATTACAATTCTAGCGATAATACCTTCATTATATGTCTAATAATGCATGTTGTATTGATAATAATATAAGTAATAAGTATAATTATTACAGTTCTAGCGATAATAACTGCATAATATGGGTAATAATGCATGTTATATTGATAATAATATAAGTAATAAGTATAATTATTACAGTTCTAGCGATAATAACTGCACTATATGGGTAATAATGCACGTTATATTGCTAACAATATAAGTAATAAGTATAATTATTACAGTTCTAGCGATAATAATAGTAAAATATGGCTAATAGTGCATGAT
>CAUYWW010000154.1:0-41000 GCA_963576845.1 Megachile leachella
TGCAGTTATTATCGCTAGAACTGTAATAATTATACTTATTACTTATATTATTAGCAATATAACGTGCATTATTACCCATATAATGGAGTTATTATCGCTAGAACTGTAATAATTATACTTATTACTTATGTTATTCTCAATATAACATGCATTATTACCCATATTATGCAGTTATTATCGCTAGAACTGTAATAATTATACTTATTACGCCCGATATTATCAATATAACATCGATTATTACCCATATAATGCAGTTATTATTGCTAGAACTGTAATAATTATACGTATTACTTATATTATCAGAAATATAACGTGCATTATTACCCATATAATGCAGTTCTTATCGCTAGAACTGTAATAATTATACTTATTACTTATATTATTATCAATATAACATGCATTATTACCCATATTATGCAGTTATTATCGATAGAACTATAATAAATATTCTTATTACTTTTATTATTATCAATATAACATGCACTATTAGCCATATTGTACTATTATTATCGCTAGAACTATAATAATTATAATTATTGCTCCCGATTTTATCAATATAACATGCATGATTGCCCATACAATGCAGTTATTATCGCTAGAACTGTAATAATTAAACTTATTACTTATATTATTAGCAATATAACGTGCATTATTACCCATATTATGCAGTTATTATCGCTAGAACTATAATAAATATACTTATTACTTTTATTATTATCAATATAACATGCACTATTAGCCATATTTTACTATTATTATCGCTAGAACTATAATAATTATACTTATTACTCCCGATATTATCAATATAACATGCATTATTACCCATATTATGCAGTTATAATCGCTAGAACTATAATAAATATACTTACTACTTTTATTATCATCAATATAACATGCATTATTACCCATATTATGCAGTTATTATCGATAGAACTATAATAAATATACTTATTACTTTTATTATTATCAATATAACATGCACTATTAGCCATATTTTACTATTATTATCGCTAGAACTATAATAATTATACTTATTACTCCCGATATTATCAATATAACATGCATTATTACCCATATAAAGCAGTTATTATCGCTAGAACTGTAATAATTATACTTATTACTTACATTATTAGCAATATAACGTGCATTATTACCCACATAATGCAGTTATTATCGCTAGAACTGTAATAATTATACTTATTACTTATATTATTAGCAATATAACGTGCATTATTACCCATATTATGCAGTTATTATCGCTAGAACTGTAATAATTATACTTATTACTTATATTATTAGCAATATAACGTGCATTATTACCCATATAATGGAGTTATTATCGCTAGAACTGTAATAATTATACTTACTACGTATATTATTATCAATATAACATGCACTATTAGCCATATTGTACTGTTGATATCGCTAGAACTATAATAATTATACTTATTGCACACGATATTATCGATATAACATGCATTATTACCCATATAATGCAGTTATTATCGCTAGAACTGTAATAATTATACTTATTACTTATATTATTAGCAATATAACGTGCATTATTACCCACATAATGGAGTTATTATCGCTAGAACTGTAATAATTATACTTATTACTTATATTATTCTCAATATAACATGCATTATTACCCATATTATGCAGTTATTATCGCTAGAACTGTAATAATTATACTTATTACGCCCGATATTATCAATATAACATCGATTATTACCCATATAATGCAGTTATTATTGCTAGAACTGTAATAATTATACTTATTACTTATATTATCAGAAATATAACGTGCATTATTACCCATATAATGCAGTTCTTATCACTAGAACTGTAATAATTATACTTATTACTTATATTATTATCAATATAACATGCATTATTACCCATATTATGCAGTTATTATCGCTAGAACTATAATAAATATACGTATTACTTTTATTATCATCAATATAACATGCATTATTACCCATATTATGCAGTTATTATCGCTAGAACTATAATAAATATACTTACTACTTTTATTATCATCAATATAACATGCATTATAACCCATATTATGCAGTTATTATCGATAGAACTATAATAAATATACTTATTACTTTTATTATTATCAATATAACATGCACTATTAGCCATATTTTACTATTATTATCGCTAGAACTATAATAATTATACTTACTACTCCCGATATTATCAATATAACATGCATTATTACCCATATAATGGAGTTATTATCGCTAGAACTATAATAAATATACGTATTACTTTTATTATCATCAATATAACATGCATTATTACCCATATTATTCAGTTATTATCGCTAGAACTATAATAAATATACTTACTACTTTTATTATCATCAATATAACATGCATTATAACCCATATTATGCAGTTATTATCGATAGAACTATAATAAATATACTTATTACTTTTATTATTATCAATATAACATGCACTATTAGCCATATTTTGCTATTACTATCGCTAGAACTATAATAATTATACTTCTTACTCCCGATATTATCAATATAACATGCATTATTACCCATATAATGCAGTTATTATCGCTAGAACTGTAATAATTATACTTATTACTTTTATTATTATCAATATAACATGCACTATTAGCCATATTTTACTATTATTATCGCTAGAACTATAATAATTATACTTATTACTCCCGATATTATCAATATAACATGCATTATTACCCATATAATGTAGTTATTATCGCTAGAACTGTAATAATTATACTTATTACTTACATTATTAGCAATATAACGTGCATTATTACCCACATAATGCAGTTATTATCGCTAGAACTGTAATAATTATACTTATTACTTATATTATTAGCAATATAACGTGCATTATTACCCATATTATGCAGTTATTATCGCTAGAACTGTAATAATTATACTTATTACTTATATTATTAGCAATATAACGTGCATTATTACCCATATAATGGAGTTATTATCGCTAGAACTGTAATAATTATACTTATTAGTTATGTTATTCTCAATATAACATGCATTATTACCCATATTATGCAGTTATTATCGCTAGAACTGTAATAATTATACTTATTACGCCCGATATTATCAATATAACATCGATTATTACCCATATAATGCAGTTATTATTGCTAGAACTGTAATAATTATGCGTATTACTTATATTATCAGAAATATAACGTGCATTATTACCCATATAATGCAGTTCTTATCGCTAGAACTGTAATAATTATACTTATTACTTATATTATTATCAATATAACATGCATTATTACCCATATTATGCAGTTATTATCGATAGAACTATAATAAATATACTTATTACTTTTATTATTATCAATATAACATGCACTTTTAGCCATATTGTACTATTATTATCGCTAGAACTATAATAATTATAATTATTGCTCCCGATTTTATCAATATAACATGCATGATTGCCCATACAATGCAGTTATTATCGCTAGAACTGTAATAATTATACTTATTACTTATATTATTAGCAATATAACGTGCATTATTACCCATATTATGCAATTATTATCGCTAGAACTATAATAAATATACTTATTACTTTTATTATTATCAATATAACATGCACTATTAGCCATATTTTACTATTATTATCGCTAGAACTATAATAATTATACTTATTACTTTTATTATTATCAATATAACATGCACTATTAGCTATATTTTACTATTATTATCGCTAGAACTATATTAATTATACTTATTACTCCCGATATTATCAATATAACATGCATTATTACCCATATTATGCAGTTATTATCGCTAGAACTGTAATAATTGTACTTATTACTTACATTATTAGCAATATAACGTGCATTATTACCCATATAATGGAGTTATTATCGCTAGAACTGTAATAATTATACTTATTACTTATATCATTATCAATATAACATGCATTATTACCCATATTATGCAGTTATTATCGCTAGAACTATAATAAATATACGTATTACTTTTATTATCATCAATATAACATGCATTATTACCCATATTATGCAGTTATTATCGATAGAACTATAATAAATATACTTATTACTTTTATTATTATCAATATAACATGCACTATTAGCCATATTTTACTATTATTATCGCTAGAACTATAATAATTATACTTATTACTCCCGATATTATCAATATAACATGCATTATTACGCATATTATGCAGTTATAATCGCTAGAACTATAATAAATATACTTACTACTTTTATTATCATCAATTTAACATGCATTATTACCCATATTATGCAGTTATTATCGATAGAACTATAATAAATATACTTATTACTTTTATTATTATCAATATAACATGCACTATTAGCCATATTTTGCTATTACTATCGCTAGAACTATAATAATTATACTTCTTACTCCCGATATTATCAATATAACATGCATTATTACCCATATAATGGAGATATTATCGCTAGAACTATAATAAATATA
This sequence comes from Megachile leachella, assembly GCA_963576845.1. NCBI lineage: Eukaryota > Metazoa > Arthropoda > Insecta > Hymenoptera > Megachilidae > Megachile > Megachile leachella. The sequence goes on from CAUYWW010000154.1 coordinate 4,517, forward strand.
CGTATTACTTTTATTATCATCAATATAACATGCATTATTACCCATATTATGCAGTTATTATCGCTAGAACTATAATAAATATACTTACTACTTTTATTATCATCAATATAACATGCATTATAACCCATATTATGCAGTTATTATCGATAGAACTATAATAAATATACTTATTACTTTTATTATTATCAATATAACATGCACTATTAGCCATATTTTACTATTATTATCGCTAGAACTATAATAATTATACTTACTACTCCCGATATTATCAATATAACATGCATTATTACCCATATAATGCAGTTATTATCGCTAGAACTGTAATAATTATACTTATTACTTACATTATTAGCAATATAACGTGCATTATTACCCACATAATGCAGTTATTATCGCTAGAACTGTAATAATTATACTTATTACTTATATTTTTAGCAATATAACGTGCATTATTACCCATATAATGGAGTTATTATCGCTAGAACTGTAATAATTATACTTATTACGTATATTATTATCAATATAACATGCACCATTAGCCATATTGTACTGTTGATATCGCTAGAACTATAATAATTATACTTATTGCACACGATATTATCGATATAACATGTATTATTACCCATATAATGCAGTTATTATCGCTAGAACTGTAATAATTATACTTATTACTTATATTATTAGCAATATAACGTGCATTATTACCCATATAATGGAGTTATTATCGCTAGAACTGTAATAATTATACTTATTACTTATATTATTCTCAATATAACATGCATTATTACCCATATTATGCGGTTATTATCGCTAGAACTGTAATAATTATACTTATTACGCCCGATATTATCAATATAACATCGATTATTACCCATATAATGCAGTTATTATTGCTAGAACTGTAATAATTATACTTATTACTTATATTATCAGAAATATAACGTGCATTATTACCCATATAATGCAGTTCTTATCACTAGAACTGTAATAATTATACTTATTACTTATATTATTATCAATATAACATGCATTATTACCCATATTATGCAGTTATTATCGCTAGAACTATAATAAATATACGTATTACTTTTATTATCATCAATATAACATGCATTATTACCCATATTATGCAGTTATTATCGATAGAACTATAATAAATATACTTATTACTTTTATTATTATCAATATAACATGCACTTTTAGCCATATTGTACTATTATTATCGCTAGAACTATAATAATTATAATTATTGCTCCCGATTTTATCAATATAACATGCATGATTGCCCATACAATGCAGTTATTATCGCTAGAACTGTAATAATTATACTTATTACTTATATTATTAGCAATATAACGTGCATTATTACCCATATTATGCAGTTATTATCGCTAGAACTATAATAAATATACTTATTACTTTTATTATTATCAATATAACATGCACTATTAGCCATATTTTACTATTATAATCGCTAGAACTATAATAATTATACTTATTACTTTTATTATTATCAATATAACATGCACTATTAGCTATATTTTACTATTATTATCGCTAGAACTATATTAATTATACTTATTACTCCCGATATTATCAATATAACATGCATTATTACCCATATTATGCAGTTATTATCGCTAGAACTGTAATAATTGTACTTACTACTTACATTATTAGCAATATAACGTGCATTATTACCCATATAATGGAGTTATTATCGCTAGAACTGTAATAATTATACTTATTACTTATATCATTATCAATATAACATGCATTATTACCCATATTATGCAGTTATTATCGCTAGAACTATAATAAATATACGTATTACTTTTATTATCATCAATATAACATGCATTATTACCCATATTATGCAGTTATTATCGATAGAGCTATAATAAATATACTTATTACTTTTATTATTATCAATATAACATGCACTATTAGCCATATTTTACTATTATTATCGCTAGAACTATAATAATTATACTTATTACTCCCGATATTATCAATATAACATGCATTATTACCCATATTATGCAGTTATAATCGCTAGAACTATAATAAATATACTTACTACTTTTATTATCATCAATTTAACATGCATTATTACCCATATTATGCAGTTATTATCGATAGAACTATAATAAATATACTTATTACTTTTATTATTATCAATATAACATGCACTATTAGCCATATTTTGCTATTACTATCGCTAGAACTATAATAATTATACTTCTTACTCCCGATATTATCAATATAACATGCATTATTACCCATATAATGGAGATATTATCGCTAGAACTATAATAAATATACGTATTACTTTTATTATCATCAATATAACATGCATTATTACCCATATTATGCAGTTATTATCGCTAGAACTATAATAAATATACTTACTACTTTTATTATCATCAATATAACATGCATTATAACCCATATTATGCAGTTATTATCGATAGAACTATAATAAATATACTTATTACTTTTATTATTATCAATATAACATGCACTATTAGCCATATTTTACTATTATTATCGCTAGAACTATAATAATTATACTTACTACTCCCGATATTATCAATATAACATGCATTATTACCCATATAATGCAGTTATTATCGCTAGAACTGTAATAATTATACTTATTACTTACATTATTAGCAATATAACGTGCATTATTACCCACATAATGCAGTTATTATCGCTAGAACTGTAATAATTATACTTATTACTTATATTTTTAGCAATATAACGTGCATTATTACCCATATAATGGAGTTATTATCGCTAGAACTATAATAAATATACTTACTACTTTTATTATCATCAATTTAACATGCATTATTACCCATATTATGCAGTTATTATCGATAGAACTATAATAAATATACTTATTACTTTTATTATTATCAATATAACATGCACTATTAGCCATATTTTGCTATTACTATCGCTAGAACTATAATAATTATACTTCTTACTCCCGATATTATCAATATAACATGCATTATTACCCATATAATGGAGATATTATCGCTAGAACTATAATAAATATACGTATTACTTTTATTATCATCAATATAACATGCATTATTACCCATATTATGCAGTTATTATCGCTAGAACTATAATAAATATACTTACTACTTTTATTATCATCAATATAACATGCATTATAACCCATATTATGCAGTTATTATCGATAGAACTATAATAAATATACTTATTACTTTTATTATTATCAATATAACATGCACTATTAGCCATATTTTACTATTATTATCGCTAGAACTATAATAATTATACTTACTACTCCCGATATTATCAATATAACATGCATTATTACCCATATAATGCAGTTATTATCGCTAGAACTGTAATAATTATACTTATTACTTTTATTATTATCAATATAACATGCACTATTAGCCATATTTTACTATTATTATCGCTAGAACTATAATAATTATACTTATTACTCCCGATATTATCAATATAACATGCATTATTACCCATATAATGCAGTTATTATCGCTAGAACTGTAATAATTATACTTATTACTTACATTATTAGCAATATAACGTGCATTATTACCCACATAATGCAGTTATTATCGCTAGAACTGTAATAATTATACTTATTACTTATGTTATTCTCAATATAACATGCATTATTACCCATATTATGCAGTTATTATCGCTAGAACTGTAATAATTATACTTATTACTTATATTATTAGCAATATAACGTGCATTATTACCCATATAATGGAGTTATTATCGCTAGAACTGTAATAATTATACTTATTACTTATGTTATTCTCAATATAACATGCATTATTACCCATATTATGCAGTTATTATCGCTAGAACTGTAATAATTATACTTATTACGCCCGATATTATCAATATAACATCGATTATTACACATATAATGCAGTTATTATTGCTAGAACTGTAATAATTATACGTATTACTTATATTATCAGAAATATAACGTGCATTATTACCCATATAATGCAGTTCTTATCGCTAGAACTGTAATAATTATACATATTACTTATATTATTATCAATATAACATGCATTATTACCCATATTATGCAGTTATTATCGATAGAACTATAATAAATATACTTATTACTTTTATTATTATCAATATAACATGCACTATTAGCCATATTGTACTATTATTATCGCTAGAACTATAATAATTATAATTATTGCTCCCGATTTTATCAATATAACATGCATGATTGCCCATACAATGCAGTTATTATCGCTAGAACTGTAATAATTATACTTATTACTTATATTATTAGCAATATAACGTGCATTATTACCCATATTATGCAGTTATAATCGATAGAACTATAATAAATATACTTACTACTTTTATTATCATCAATGTAACATGCATTATTACCCATATTATGCAGTTATTATCGATAGAACTATAATAAATATACTTATTACTTTTATTATTATCAATATAACATGCACTATTAGCCATATTTTACTATTATTATCGCTAGAACTATAATAATTATACTTATTACTCCCGATATTATCAATATAACATGCATTATTACCCATATAATGCAGTTATTATCGCTAGAACTGTAATAATTATACTTATTCCTTACATTATTAGCTATATAACGTGCATTATTACCCACATAATGCAGTTATTATCGCTAGAACTGTAATAATTATACTTATTACTTATATTATTAGCAATATAACGTGCATTATTACCCATATTATGCAGTTATTATCGCTAGAACTGTAATAATTATACTTATTACTTATATTATTAGCAATATAACGTGCATTATTACCCATATAATGGAGTTATTATCGCTAGAACTGTAATAATTATACTTATTACGTATATTATTATCAATATAACATGCACTATTAGCCATATTGTACTGTTGATATCGCTAGAACTATAATAATTATACTTATTGCACACGATATTATCGATATAACATGCATTATTACCCATATAATGCAGTTATTATCGCTAGAACTGTAATAATTATACTTATTACTTATATTATTAGCAATATAACGTGCATTATTACCCATATAATGGAGTTATTATCGCTAGAACTGTAATAATTATACTTATTACTTATATTATCAGAAATATAACGTGCATTATTACCCATATTATGCAGTTATTATCGCTAGAACTATAATAAATATACGTATTACTTTTATTATCATCAATATAACTTGCATTATTACAAATATTATGCAGTTATTATCGATAGAACTGTAATAAATGTACTTATTACTTTTATTATTATCAATATAACATGCACTATTAGCCATATTGTACTGTTGATATCGCTAGAACTATAATAATTATACATATTGCACACGATATTATCGATATAACATGCATTATTACCCATATAATGCAGTTATTATCGCTAGAACTGTAATAAGTATACTTATTACTTATATTATCAGCAATATAACGTGCATTATTACCCATATAATGCAGTTATTATCGCTAGAACTGTAATAATTATACTTATTACTTATATTATCAGCAATATAACGTGCATTATTACCCATATAATGGAGTTATTATCGCTAGAACTGTAATAATTATACTTATTACTTATATTATTCTCAATATAACATGCATTATTACCCATATTATGCAGTTATAATCGCTAGAACTATAATAAGTATGCTTACTACTTTTATTATCATCAATATAACATGCATTATTACCCATATTATGCAGTTATTATCGCTAGAACTGTAATAATTATACTTATTACTTACAATATTAGCAATATAACGTGCATTATTACCCACATAATGCAGTTATTATCGCTAGAACTGTAATAATTATACTTATTACTTATATTATTAGCAATATAACGTGCATTATTACCCATATAATGGAGTTATTATCGCTAGAACTGTAATAATTATACTTATTACGTATATTATTATCAATATAACATGCACTATTAGCCATATTGTACTGTTGATATCGCTAGAACTATAATAATTATACTTATTGCACACGATATTATCGATATAACATGTATTATTACCCACATAATGCAGTTATTATCGCTAGAACTGTAATAATTATACTTATTACTTATATTATTATCAATATAACATGCATTATTACCCATATTATGCAGTTATTATCGCTAGAACTATAATAAATATACGTATTACTTTTATTATCATCAATATAACATGCACTATTAGCCATATTGTACTGTTGATATCGCTAGAACTATAATAATTATACATATTGCACACGATATTATCGATATAACATGCATTATTACCCATATAATGCAGTTATTATCGCTAGAACTGTAATAATTATACTTATTGCTTATATTATTGTCAATATAACATGCATTATTACCCATATAATGGAGTTATTATCGCTAGAACTGTCCTAATTATACTTATTACTTATATTATTAGCAATATAACGTGCATTGTTAAGCATATTATGCAGTTATTATCGCTAGAACTGTAATAATTATACTTACTACTTATATTATTATCAATATAACATGCACTATTACCCATATAATGCAGTTATTATCGACAGAAGTATAATAAATATACTTATTACTTTTATTATTATCAATATAACAGGCACCCTTAGCAATATTTTAGTAGTATTATCGCTAGAACTGTAATAATTAAACTTATTACGCCCGATATTATCAATATAACATCGATTATTACCCATATAAAGCAGTTATTATTGCTAGAACTGTAATAATTATACTTATTACTTATATTATCAGAAATATAACGTGCATTATTACCCATATAATGCAGTTCTTATCGCTAGAACTGTAATAATTATACTTATTACTTATATTATTATCAATATAACATGCATTATTACCCATATTATGCAGTTATTATCGCTAGAACTATAATAAATATACTTATTACTTTTATTATTATCAATATAACATGCACTATTAGCCATATTTTACTATCATTATTTCTAGAACTATAATAATTACACTTATTACTCCCAATATTATCAATATAACATACATTATTACCCATATAATGCAGTTATTATCGCTAGAACTGTAATAATTATACTTATTACTTATATTATTATCAATATAACATGCATTATTATCCATATAATGGAGTTATTATCGCTAGAACTGTAATAATTATACTTATTACTTATATTATTCTCAATATAACATGCATTATTACCCATATTATGCAGTTATAATCGCTAGAACTATAATAAATATACTTACTACTTTTATTATCATCAATATAACGTGCATTATTACCCATATTATGCAGTTGTTATCGATAGAACTATAATAATTATACTTATTACTTACATTATTAGCAATATAACGTGCATTATTACCCACATAATGCAGTTATTATCGCTAGAACTGTAATAATTATACTTATTACTTATATTATCAGCAATATAACGTGCATTATTACCCATATAATGCAGTTCTTATCGCTAGAACTGTAATAATTATACTTATTACGCCCGATATTATCAATATAACATCGATTATTACCCATATAATGCAGTTATTATTGCTAGAACTGTAATAATTATACTTATTACTTATATTATCAGAAATATAACGTGCATTATTACCCATATTATGCAGTTATTATCGCTAGAACTATAATAAATATACGTATTACTTTTATTATCATCAATATAACTTGCATTATTACAAATATTATGCAGTTATTATCGATAGAACTGTAATAAATGTACTTATTACTTTTATTATTATCAATATAACATGCACTATTAGCCATATTGTACTGTTGATATCGCTAGAACTATAATAATTATACATATTGCACACGATATTATCGATATAACATGCATTATTACCCATATAATGCAGTTATTATCGCTAGAACTGTAATAAGTATACTTATTACTTATATTATCAGCAATATAACGTGCATTATTACCCATATAATGCAGTTATTATCGCTAGAACTGTAATAATTATACTTATTACTTATATTATCAGCAATATAACGTGCATTATTACCCATATAATGGAGTTATTATCGCTAGAACTGTAATAATTATACTTATTACTTATATTATTCTCAATATAACATGCATTATTACCCATATTATGCAGTTATAATCGCTAGAACTATAATAAGTATGCTTACTACTTTTATTATCATCAATATAACATGCATTATTACCCATATTATGCAGTTATTATCGCTAGAACTGTAATAATTATACTTATTACTTACATTATTAGCAATATAACGTGCATTATTACCCACATAATGCAGTTATTATCGCTAGAACTGTAATAATTATACTTATTACTTATATTATTAGCAATATAACGTGCATTATTACCCATATAATGGAGTTATTATCGCTAGAACTGTAATAATTATACTTATTACGTATATTATTATCAATATAACATGCACTATTAGCCATATTGTACTGTTGATATCGCTAGAACTATAATAATTATACTTATTGCACACGATATTATCGATGTAACATGTATTATTACCCACATAATGCAGTTATTATCGCTAGAACTGTAATAATTATACTTATTACTTATATTATTATCAATATAACATGCATTATTACCCATATTATGCAGTTATTATCGCTAGAACTATAATAAATATACGTATTACTTTTATTATCATCAATATAACTTGCATTATTACAAATATTATGCAGTTATTATCGATAGAACTGTAATAAATGTACTTATTACTTTTATTATTATCAATATAACATGCACTATTAGCCATATTGTACTGTTGATATCGCTAGAACTATAATAATTATACATATTACACACGATATTATCGATATAACATGCATTATTACCCATATAATGCAGTTATTATCGCTAGAACTGTAATAAGTATACTTATTACTTATATTATCAGCAATATAACGTGCATTATTACCCATATAATGCAGTTATTATCGCTAGAACTGTAATAATTATACTTATTACTTATATTATCAGCAATATAACGTGCATTATTACCCATATAATGGAGTTATTATCGCTAGAACTGTAATAATTATACTTATTACTTATATTATTCTCAATATAACATGCATTATTACCCATATTATGCAGTTATAATCGCTAGAACTATAATAAGTATGCTTACTACTTTTATTATCATCAATATAACATGCATTATTGCCCATATTATGCAGTTATTATCGATAGAACTATAATAAATATACTTATTACTTTTATTATTATCAATATAACATGCACTATTAGTCATATTTTACTATTATTATCGCTAGAACTATAATAATTATACTTATTACTCCCGATATTATCAATATAACATGCATTGTTACCCACATAATGCAGTTATTATCGCTAGAACTGTAATAATTATACTTATTACTTACATTATTAGCAATATAACGTGCATTATTACCCACATAATGCAGTTATTATCGCTAGAACTGTAATAATTATACTTATTACTTATATTATTAGCAATATAACGTGCATTATTACCCATATAATGGAGTTATTATCGCTAGAACTGTAATAATTATACTTATTACTTATATTATTCTCAATATAACACGCATTATTACCCATATTATGCAGGTATTATCGCTAGAACTGTAATAATTATACTTATTACTCCCAATATTATCAATATAACATGCATTATTACCCATATAATGCAGTTATTATCGCTAGAACTGTAATAATTATACTTATTACTTATATTATTATCAATATAACATGCATTACTACCCATATTATGCAGTTATTATCGATAGAACTATAATAAATATACGTATTACTTTTACTATCATCAATATAACATGCATTATTACCCATATTATGCAGTTATTATCGATAGAACTATAATAAATATACTTATTACTTATATTATCAGCAATATAACGTGCATTATTACCCATATAATGGAGTTATTATCGCTAGAACTGTAATAATTATACTTATTACATATATTATTCTCAATATAACATGCATTATTACCCATATTATGCAGTTATAATCGCTAGAACTATAATAAGTATGCTTACTACTTTTATTATCATCAATATAACATGCATTATTACCCATATTATGCAGTTATTATCGCTAGAACTGTAATAATTATACTTATTACTTACATTATTAGCAATATAACGTGCATTATTACCCACATAATGCAGTTATTATCGCTAGAACTGTAATAATTATACTTATTACTTATATTATTAGCAATATAACGTGCATTATTACCCATATAATGGAGTTATTATCGCTAGAACTGTAATAATTATACTTATTACGTATATTATTATCAATATAACATGCACTATTAGCCATATTGTACTGTTGATATCGCTAGAACTATAATAATTATACTTATTGCACACGATATTATCGATGTAACATGTATTATTACCCACATAATGCAGTTATTATCGCTAGAACTGTAATAATTATACTTATTACTTATATTATTATCAATATAACATGCATTATTACCCATATTATGCAGTTATTATCGCTAGAACTATAATAAATATACGTATTACTTTTATTATCATCAATATAACTTGCATTATTACAAATATTATGCAGTTATTATCGATAGAACTGTAATAAATGTACTTATTACTTTTATTATTATCAATATAACATGCACTATTAGCCATATTGTACTGTTGATATCGCTAGAACTATAATAATTATACATATTACACACGATATTATCGATATAACATGCATTATTACCCATATAATGCAGTTATTATCGCTAGAACTGTAATAAGTATACTTATTACTTATATTATCAGCAATATAACGTGCATTATTACCCATATAATGCAGTTATTATCGCTAGAACTGTAATAATTATACTTATTACTTATATTATCAGCAATATAACGTGCATTATTACCCATATAATGGAGTTATTATCGCTAGAACTGTAATAATTATACTTATTACTTATATTATTCTCAATATAACATGCATTATTACCCATATTATGCAGTTATAATCGCTAGAACTATAATAAGTATGCTTACTACTTTTATTATCATCAATATAACATGCATTATTGCCCATATTATGCAGTTATTATCGATAGAACTATAATAAATATACTTATTACTTTTATTATTATCAATATAACATGCACTATTAGTCATATTTTACTATTATTATCGCTAGAACTATAATAATTATACTTATTACTCCCGATATTATCAATATAACATGCATTGTTACCCACATAATGCAGTTATTATCGCTAGAACTGTAATAATTATACTTATTACTTACATTATTAGCAATATAACGTGCATTATTACCCACATAATGCAGTTATTATCGCTAGAACTGTAATAATTATACTTATTACTTATATTATTAGCAATATAACGTGCATTATTACCCATATTATGCAGTTATTATCGCTAGAACTGTAATAATTATACTTATTACTTATATTATTAGCAATATAACGTGCATTATTACCCATATAATGGAGTTATTATCGCTAGAACTGTAATAATTATACTTATTACTTATATTATTCTCAATATAACACGCATTATTACCCATATTATGCAGGTATTATCGCTAGAACTGTAATAATTATACTTATTACTCCCAATATTATCAATATAACATGCATTATTACCCATATAATGCAGTTATTATCGCTAGAACTGTAATAATTATACTTATTACTTATATTATTATCAATATAACATGCATTACTACCCATATTATGCAGTTATTATCGATAGAACTATAATAAATATACGTATTACTTTTACTATCATCAATATAACATGCATTATTACCCATATTATGCAGTTATTATCGATAGAACTATAATAAATATACTTATTACTTTTATTATTATCAATATAACATGCACTATTAGCCATATTGTACTATTATTATCGCTAGAACTATAATAATTATACTTATTGCTCCCGATATTATCAATATAACATGCATGATTGCCCATATAATGCAGTTATTATCGCTAGAACTGTAATAATTATACTTATTACTTATATTATTAGCAATATAACGTGCATTATTACCCATATTATGCAGTTATTATCGCTAGAACTATAATAAATATACTTACTACTTTTATTATCATCAATATAACATGCATTATAACCCATATTATGCAGTTATTATCGATAGAACTATAATAAATATACTTATTACTTTTATTATTATCAATATAACATGCACTATTAGCCATATTTTACTATAATTATCGCTAGAACTATAATAATTATACTTATTACTTTTATTATTATCAATATAACATGCACTATTAGCCATATTTTACTATTATTATCGCTAGAACTATATTAATTATACTTATTACTCCCGATATTATCAATATAACATGCATTATTACCCATATTATGCAGTCATTATCGCTAGAACTGTAATAATTATACTTATTACTTACATTATTAGCAATATAACGTGCATTATTACCCATATAATGGAGTTATTATCGCTAGAACTGTAATAATTATACTTATTACTTATATCACTATCAATATAACATGCATTATTACCCATATTATGCAGTTATTATCGCTAGAACTATAATAAATATACGTATTACTTTTATTATCATCAATATAACATGCATTATTACCCATATTATGCAGTTATTATCGATAGAACTATAATAAATATACTTATTACTTTTATTATTATCAATATAACATGCACTATTAGCCATATTTTACTATTATTATCGCTAGAACTATAATAATTATACTTATTACTTTTATTATTATCAATATAACATGCACTATTAGCCATATTTTACTATTATTATCGCTAGAACTATATTAATTATACTTATTACTCCCGATATTATCAATATAACATGCATTATTACCCATATTATGCAGTCATTATCGCTAGAACTGTAATAATTATACTTATTACTTACATTATTAGCAATATAACGTGCATTATTACCCATATAATGGAGTTATTATCGCTAGAACTGTAATAATTATACTTACTACTTATATTATTATCAATATAACATGCACTATTACCCATATAATGCAGTTATTATCGACAGAAGTATAATAAATATACTTATTACTTATATTATTAGCAATATAACGTGCATTATTACCCATATAATGGAGTTATTATCGCTAGAACTGTAATAATTATACTTATTACGTATATTATTATCAATATAACATGCACTATTAGCCATATTGTACTGTTGATATCGCTAGAACTATAATAATTATACTTATTGCACACGATATTATCGATGTAACATGTATTATTACCCACATAATGCAGTTATTATCGCTAGAACTGTAATAATTATACTTATTACTTATATTATTATCAATATAACATGCATTATTACCCATATTATGCAGTTATTATCGCTAGAACTATAATAAATATACGTATTACTTTTATTATCATCAATATAACTTGCATTATTACCCATATTATGCAGTTATAATCGCTAGAACTATAATAAATATACTTACTACTTTTATTATCATCAATATAACGTGCATTATTACCCATATTATGCAGTTGTTATCGATAGAACTATAATAATCATACTTATTACTTACATTATTAGCAATATAACGTGCATTATTACCCACATAATGCAGTTATTATCGCTAGAACTGTAATAATTATACTTATTACTTATATTATCAGCAATATAACGTGCATTATTACCCATATAATGCAGTTCTTATCGCTAGAACTGTAATAATTATACTTATTACGCCCGATATTATCAATATAACATCGATTATTACCCATATAATGCAGTTATTATTGCTAGAAATGTAATAATTATACTTATTACTTATATTATCAGAAATATAACGAGCATTATTACCCATATTATGCAGTTATTATCGCTAGAACTATAATAAATATACGTATTACTTTTATTATCATCAATATAACTTGCATTATTACAAATATTATGCAGTTATTATCGATAGAACTGTAATAAATGTACTTATTACTTTTATTATTATCAATATAACATGCACTATTAGCCATATTGTACTGTTGATATCGCTAGAACTATAATAATTATACATATTGCACACGATATTATCGATATAACATGCATTATTACCCATATAATGCAGTTATTATCGCTAGAACTGTAATAAGTATACTTATTACTTATATTATCAGCAATATAACGTGCATTATTACCCATATAATGCAGTTATTATCGCTAGAACTGTAATAATTATACTTATTACTTATATTATCAGCAATATAACGTGCATTATTACCCATATAATGGAGTTATTATCGCTAGAACTGTAATAATTATACTTATTACTTATATTATTCTCAATATAACATGCATTATTACCCATATTATGCAGTTATAATCGCTAGAACTATAATAAGTATGCTTACTACTTTTATTATCATCAATATAACATGCATTATTACCCATATTATGCAGTTATTATCGCTAGAACTGTAATAATTATACTTATTACTTACATTATTAGCAATATAACGTGCATTATTACCCACATAATGCAGTTATTATCGCTAGAACTGTAATAATTATACTTATTACTTATATTATTAGCAATATAACGTGCATTATTACCCATATAATGGAGTTATTATCGCTAGAACTGTAATAATTATACTTATTACGTATATTATTATCAATATAACATGCACTATTAGCCATATTGTACTGTTGATATCGCTAGAACTATAATAATTATACTTATTGCACACGATATTATCGATGTAACATGTATTATTACCCACATAATGCAGTTATTATCGCTAGAACTGTAATAATTATACTTATTACTTATATTATTATCAATATAACATGCATTATTACCCATATTATGCAGTTATTATCGCTAGAACTATAATAAATATACGTATTACTTTTATTATCATCAATATAACTTGCATTATTACAAATATTATGCAGTTATTATCGATAGAACTGTAATAAATGTACTTATTACTTTTATTATTATCAATATAACATGCACTATTAGCCATATTGTACTGTTGATATCGCTAGAACTATAATAATTATACATATTACACACGATATTATCGATATAACATGCATTATTACCCATATAATGCAGTTATTATCGCTAGAACTGTAATAAGTATACTTATTACTTATATTATCAGCAATATAACGTGCATTATTACCCATATAATGCAGTTATTATCGCTAGAACTGTAATAATTATACTTATTACTTATATTATCAGCAATATAACGTGCATTATTACCCATATAATGGAGTTATTATCGCTAGAACTGTAATAATTATACTTATTACTTATATCACTATCAATATAACATGCATTATTACCCATATTATGCAGTTATTATCGCTAGAACTATAATAAATATACGTATTACTTTTATTATCATCAATATAACATGCATTATTACCCATATTATGCAGTTATTATCGATAGAACTATAATAAATATACTTATTACTTTTATTATTATCAATATAACATGCACTATTAGCCATATTTTACTATTATTATCGCTAGAACTATAATAATTATACTTATTACTCCCGATATTATCAATATAACATGCATTATTACCCATATTATGCAGTTATAATCGCTAGAACTATAATAAATATACTTACTACTTTTATTATCATCAATTTAACATGCATTATTACCCATATAATGCAGTTATTATCGCTAGAACTGTAATAATTATACTTATTACTTTTATTATTATCAATATAACATGCACTATTAGCCATATTGTACTATTATTATCGCTAGAACTATAATAATTATACTTATTGCTCCCGATATTATCAATATAACATGCATTATTACCCATATATTGGAGTTATTATCGCTAGAACTGTCCTAATTATACTTATTACTGATATTATTAGCAATATAACGTGCATTGTTAAGCATATTATGCAGTTATTATCGCTAGAACTGTAATAATTATACTTACTACTTATATTATTATCAATATAACATGCACTATTACCCATATAATGCAGTTATTATCGACAGAAGTATAATAAATATACTTATTACTTATATTATTAGCAATATAACGTGCATTATTACCCATATAATGGAGTTATTATCGCTAGAACTGTAATAATTATACTTATTACGTATATTATTATCAATATAACATGCACTATTAGCCATATTGTACTGTTGATATCGCTAGAACTATAATAATTATACTTATTGCACACGATATTATCGATGTAACATGTATTATTACCCACATAATGCAGTTATTATCGCTAGAACTGTAATAATTATACTTATTACTTATATTATTATCAATATAACATGCATTATTACCCATATTATGCAGTTATTATCGCTAGAACTATAATAAATATACGTATTACTTTTATTATCATCAATATAACTTGCATTATTACCCATATTATGCAGTTATAATCGCTAGAACTATAATAAATATACTTACTACTTTTATTATCATCAATATAACGTGCATTATTACCCATATTATGCAGTTGTTATCGATAGAACTATAATAATCATACTTATTACTTACATTATTAGCAATATAACGTGCATTATTACCCACATAATGCAGTTATTATCGCTAGAACTGTAATAATTATACTTATTACTTATATTATCAGCAATATAACGTGCATTATTACCCATATAATGCAGTTCTTATCGCTAGAACTGTAATAATTATACTTATTACGCCCGATATTATCAATATAACATCGATTATTACCCATATAATGCAGTTATTATTGCTAGAAATGTAATAATTATACTTATTACTTATATTATCAGAAATATAACGTGCATTATTACCCATATTATGCAGTTATTATCGCTAGAACTATAATAAATATACGTATTACTTTTATTATCATCAATATAACTTGCATTATTACAAATATTATGCAGTTATTATCGATAGAACTGTAATAAATGTACTTATTACTTTTATTATTATCAATATAACATGCACTATTAGCCATATTGTACTGTTGATATCGCTAGAACTATAATAATTATACATATTGCACACGATATTATCGATATAACATGCATTATTACCCATATAATGCAGTTATTATCGCTAGAACTGTAATAAGTATACTTATTACTTATATTATCAGCAATATAACGTGCATTATTACCCATATAATGCAGTTATTATCGCTAGAACTGTAATAATTATACTTATTACTTATATTATCAGCAATATAACGTGCATTATTACCCATATAATGGAGTTATTATCGCTAGAACTGTAATAATTATACTTATTACTTATATTATTCTCAATATAACATGCATTATTACCCATATTATGCAGTTATAATCGCTAGAACTATAATAAGTATGCTTACTACTTTTATTATCATCAATATAACATGCATTATTACCCATATTATGCAGTTATTATCGCTAGAACTGTAATAATTATACTTATTACTTACATTATTAGCAATATAACGTGCATTATTACCCACATAATGCAGTTATTATCGCTAGAACTGTAATAATTATACTTATTACTTATATTATTAGCAATATAACGTGCATTATTACCCATATAATGGAGTTATTATCGCTAGAACTGTAATAATTATACTTATTACGTATATTATTATCAATATAACATGCACTATTAGCCATATTGTACTGTTGATATCGCTAGAACTATAATAATTATACTTATTGCACACGATATTATCGATGTAACATGTATTATTACCCACATAATGCAGTTATTATCGCTAGAACTGTAATAATTATACTTATTACTTATATTATTATCAATATAACATGCATTATTACCCATATTATGCAGTTATTATCGCTAGAACTATAATAAATATACGTATTACTTTTATTATCATCAATATAACTTGCATTATTACAAATATTATGCAGTTATTATCGATAGAACTGTAATAAATGTACTTATTACTTTTATTATTATCAATATAACATGCACTATTAGCCATATTGTACTGTTGATATCGCTAGAACTATAATAATTATACATATTACACACGATATTATCGATATAACATGCATTATTACCCATATAATGCAGTTATTATCGCTAGAACTGTAATAAGTATACTTATTACTTATATTATCAGCAATATAACGTGCATTATTACCCATATAATGCAGTTATTATCGCTAGAACTGTAATAATTATACTTATTACTTATATTATCAGCAATATAACGTGCATTATTACCCATATAATGGAGTTATTATCGCTAGAACTGTAATAATTATACTTATTACTTATATTATTCTCAATATAACATGCATTATTACCCATATTATGCAGTTATAATCGCTAGAACTATAATAAGTATGCTTACTACTTTTATTATCATCAATATAACATGCATTATTGCCCATATTATGCAGTTATTATCGATAGAACTATAATAAATATACTTATTACTTTTATTATTATCAATATAACATGCACTATTAGTCATATTTTACTATTATTATCGCTAGAACTATAATAATTATACTTATTACTCCCGATATTATCAATATAACATGCATTGTTACCCACATAATGCAGTTATTATCGCTAGAACTGTAATAATTATACTTATTACTTACATTATTAGCAATATAACGTGCATTATTACCCACATAATGCAGTTATTATCGCTAGAACTGTAATAATTATACTTATTACTTATATTATTAGCAATATAACGTGCATTATTACCCATATTATGCAGTTATTATCGCTAGAACTGTAATAATTATACTTATTACTTATATTATTAGCAATATAACGTGCATTATTACCCATATAATGGAGTTATTATCGCTAGAACTGTAATAATTATACTTATTACTTATATTATTCTCAATATAACACGCATTATTACCCATATTATGCAGGTATTATCGCTAGAACTGTAATAATTATACTTATTACTCCCAATATTATCAATATAACATGCATTATTACCCATATAATGCAGTTATTATCGCTAGAACTGTAATAATTATACTTATTACTTATATTATTATCAATATAACATGCATTACTACCCATATTATGCAGTTATTATCGATAGAACTATAATAAATATACGTATTACTTTTACTATCATCAATATAACATGCATTATTACCCATATTATGCAGTTATTATCGATAGAACTATAATAAATATACTTATTACTTTTATTATTATCAATATAACATGCACTATTAGCCATATTGTACTATTATTATCGCTAGAACTATAATAATTATACTTATTGCTCCCGATATTATCAATATAACATGCATGATTGCCCATATAATGCAGTTATTATCGCTAGAACTGTAATAATTATACTTATTACTTATATTATTAGCAATATAACGTGCATTATTACCCATATTATGCAGTTATTATCGCTAGAACTATAATAAATATACTTACTACTTTTATTATCATCAATATAACATGCATTATAACCCATATTATGCAGTTATTATCGATAGAACTATAATAAATATACTTATTACTTTTATTATTATCAATATAACATGCACTATTAGCCATATTTTACTATAATTATCGCTAGAACTATAATAATTATACTTATTACTTTTATTATTATCAATATAACATGCACTATTAGCCATATTTTACTATTATTATCGCTAGAACTATATTAATTATACTTATTACTCCCGATATTATCAATATAACATGCATTATTACCCATATTATGCAGTCATTATCGCTAGAACTGTAATAATTATACTTATTACTTACATTATTAGCAATATAACGTGCATTATTACCCATATAATGGAGTTATTATCGCTAGAACTGTAATAATTATACTTATTACTTATATCACTATCAATATAACATGCATTATTACCCATATTATGCAGTTATTATCGCTAGAACTATAATAAATATACGTATTACTTTTATTATCATCAATATAACATGCATTATTACCCATATTATGCAGTTATTATCGATAGAACTATAATAAATATACTTATTACTTTTATTATTATCAATATAACATGCACTATTAGCCATATTTTACTATTATTATCGCTAGAACTATAATAATTATACTTATTACTCCCGATATTATCAATATAACATGCATTATTACCCATATTATGCAGTTATAATCGCTAGAACTATAATAAATATACTTACTACTTTTATTATCATCAATTTAACATGCATTATTACCCATATAATGCAGTTATTATCGCTAGAACTGTAATAATTATACTTATTACTTTTATTATTATCAATATAACATGCACTATTAGCCATATTGTACTATTATTATCGCTAGAACTATAATAATTATACTTATTGCTCCCGATATTATCAATATAACATGCATTATTACCCATATATTGGAGTTATTATCGATAGAACTGTAATAAATATACTTATTACTATTATTATTATCAATATAACATGCACTATTAGCCATATTTTACTATTATTATCGCTAGAACTATAATAATTATACTTATTACTCCCGATATTATCAATATAATATGCATTATTACCCATATAATGCAGTTATTATCGCTAGAACTGTAATAATTATACTTATTACTTATATTATTATCAATATAACATGCATTATTACCCATATAATGGAGTTATTATCGCTAGAAGTGTAATAATTATACTTATTACTTATATTATTATCAATATAACATGCATTATTACCCATATAATGCAGTTATTATCGACAGAAGTATAATAAATATACTTATTACTTTTATTATTATCAATATAACAGGCACTCTTAGCCATATTTTACTAGTATTATCGCTAGAACTGTAATAATTATACTTATTACTCCCCATATTATCAATATAACATCCATTATTACCCATATAATGCAGTTATTATCGCTAGAACTATAATAATTATACTTATTACTCCCAATATTATCAATATAACATGCATTATTACCCATATAATGCAGTTATTAACGCTAGAACTGTAGTAATTATACTTATTACTTACATTATTAGCAATATAACGAGCATTATTACCCATATAATGCAGTTATTATCGCTAGAACTGTAATAATTATACTTATTACTTATATTATTATAAATATAACATGCATTATTACCCATATTATGCAGTTATTATCGCTAGAACTATAATAAATATACGTATTACTTTTATTATCATCAATATAACATGCATTATTACCCATATTATGCAGTTATTATCGATAGAACTATAATAAATATACTTATTACTTTTATTATTATCAATATAACATGCACTATTAGCCATATTGTACTGTTGATATCGCTAGAACTATAATAATTATACTTATTGCACACGATATTATCGATATAACATGCATTATTACCCATATAATGCAGTTATTATCGCTAGAACTGTAATAATTATACTTATTACTTATATTATTAGCAATATAACGTGCATTATTACCCATGTTATGCAGTTATTATCGCTAGAACTGTAATAATTATACTTATTACTTATATTATTATCAATATAACATGCATTATTACCCATATAATGGAGTTATTATCGCTAGAAGTGTAATAATTATACTTATTACTTATATTATTATCAATATAACATGCATTATTACCCATATAATGCAGCTATTATCGACAGAAGTATAATAAATATACTTATTACTTTTATTATTATCAATATAACAGGCACTCTTAGCCATATTTTACTAGTATTATCGCTAGAACTGTAATAATTATACTTATTACTCCCGATATTACCAATATAACATCCATTATTACCCATATAATGCAGTTATTATCGCTAGAACAATTATAATTATACTTATTACTCCCAATATTATCAATATAACATGCATTATTACCCATATAATGCAGTTATTATCGCTAGAACTGTAATAATTATACTTATTACTTATATTATTCTCAATATAACATGCATTATTACCCATATTATGCAGTTATAATCGCTAGAACTATAATAAATATACTTACTACTTTTATTATCATCAATATAACATGCATTATTACCCATATTATGCAGTTATTATCGCTAGAACTATAATAAATATACGTATTACTTTTATTATCATCAATATAACATGCATTATTACCCATATTATGCAGTTATTATCGATAGAACTGTAATAAATATACTTACTACTTTTATTATTATCAATATAACATGCACTATTAGCCATATTGTACTGTTGATATCGCTAGAACTGTAATAATTATACTTATTGCACACGATATTATCGATATAACATGCATTATTACCCATATAATGCAGTTATTATCGCTAGAACTGTAATAATTATACTTATTACTTATATTATTATCAATATAACATGCATTATTACCCATATAATGGAGTTATTATCGATAGAACTGTAATAATTATACTTATTACTCCCGATATTATCAATATAACATCCATTATTACCCATATAATGCAGTTATTATCGCTAGAACTATAATAATTCTACTTATTACTTATATTATTATCAATATAACATGCATTATTACCCATATAATGGAGTTATTATCGATAGAACTGTAATAATTATACTTATTACTCCCGATATTATCAATATAACATCCATTATTACCCATATAATGCAGTTATTATCGCTAGAACTATAATAATTATACTTATTACTCCCAATATTATCAATATAACATGCATTATTACCCATATAATGCAGTTATTATCGCTAGAACTGTAATAATTATACTTATTACTTATATTATTCTCAATATAACATGCATTATTACCCATATTATGCAGTTATAATCGCTAGAACTATAATAAATATACTTACTACTTTTATTATCATCAATATAACATGCATTATTACCCATATTATGCAGTTATTATCGCTAGAACTATAATAAATATACGTATTACTTTTATTATCATCAATATAACATGCATTATTACCCATATTATGCAGTTATTATCGATAGAACTGTAATAAATATACTTACTACTTTTATTATTATCAATATAACATGCACTATTAGCCATATTGTACTGTTGATATCGCTAGAACTATAATAATTATACTTCTTACTCCCGATATTATCAATATAACATGCATTATTACCCATATAATGCAGTTATTATCGCTAGAACTGTAATAATTATACTTATTACTTATATTATCAGCAATATAACGTGCATTATTACCCATATAATGCAGTTCTTATCGCTAGAACTGTAATAATTATACTTATTACTTATATTATTATCAATATAACATGCATTATTACCCATATTATGCAGTTATTATCGCTAGAACTATAATAAATATACGTATTACTTTTATTATCATCAATATAACATGCATTATTACCCATATTATGCAGTTATTATTGCTAGAACTATAATAAATATAGGTATTACTTTTATTATCATCAATATAACATGCATTATTACCCATATTATGCAGTTATTATCGATAGAACTGTAATAAATATACTTATTACTATTATTATTATCAATATAACATGCACTATTAGCCATATTTTACTATTATTATCGCTAGAACTATAATAATTATACTTATTACTCCCGATATTATCAATATAACATGCATTATTACCCATATAATGCAGTTATTATCGCTAGAACTGTAATAATTATACTTATTACTTATATTATTAGCAATATAACGTGCATTATTAGCCATATTATGCAGTTATTATCGCTAGAACTATAATAAGTATACATATTACTTTTATTATCATCAATATAACATGCATTATTACCCATATTATGCAGTTATTATCGATAGAACTGTAATAAATATACTTACTACTTTTATTATTATCAATTTAACATGCACTATTAGCCATATTGTAATATTGATATCGCTAGAACTATAATAATTATACATATTGCACACGATATTATCGATATAACATGCATTATTACCCATATAATGCAGTTATTATCGCTAGAACTGTAATAATTATACTTATTGCTTATATTATTGTCAATATAACATGCATTATTACCCATATAATGGAGTTATTATCGCTAGAACTGTCCTAATTATACTTATTACTTATATTATTAGCAATATAACGTGCATTGTTAAGCATATTATGCAGTTATTATCGCTAGAACTGTAATAATTATACTTACTACTTATATTATTATCAATATAACATGCACTATTACCCATATAATGCAGTTATTATCGACAGAAGTATAATAAATATACTTATTACTTTTATTATTATCAATATAACAGGCACCCTTAGCAATATTTTAGTAGTATTATCGCTAGAACTGTAATAATTAAACTTATTACGCCCGATATTATCAATATAACATCGATTATTACCCATATAAAGCAGTTATTATTGCTAGAACTGTAATAATTATACTTATTACTTATATTATCAGAAATATAACGTGCATTATTACCCATATAATGCAGTTCTTATCGCTAGAACTGTAATAATTATACTTATTACTTATATTATTATCAATATAACATGCATTATTACCCATATTATGCAGTTATTATCGCTAGAACTATAATAAATATACTTATTACTTTTATTATTATCAATATAACATGCACTATTAGCCATATTTTACTATCATTATTTCTAGAACTATAATAATTACACTTATTACTCCCAATATTATCAATATAACATGCATTATTACCCATATAATGCAGTTATTATCGCTAGAACTGTAATAATTATACTTATTACTTATATTATTATCAATATAACATGCATTATTATCCATATAATGGAGTTATTATCGCTAGAACTGTAATAATTATACTTATTACTTATATTATTCTCAATATAACATGCATTATTACCCATATTATGCAGTTATAATCGCTAGAACTATAATAAATATACTTACTACTTTTATTATCATCAATATAACGTGCATTATTACCCATATTATGCAGTTGTTATCGATAGAACTATAATAATTATACTTATTACTTACATTATTAGCAATATAACGTGCATTATTACCCACATAATGCAGTTATTATCGCTAGAACTGTAATAATTATACTTATTACTTATATTATCAGCAATATAACGTGCATTATTACCCATATAATGCAGTTCTTATCGCTAGAACTGTAATAATTATACTTATTACTTATATTATTATCAATATAACATGCATTATTACCCATATTATGCAGTTATTATCGCTAGAACTATAATAAATATACTTACTACTTTTATTATTATCAATATAACATGCACTATTAGCCATATTGTACTGTTGATATCGCTAGAGCTATAATAATTATACTTATTGCACACGATATTATCGATATAACATGCATTATTACCCATATAATGCAGTTATTATCGCTAGAACTGTAATAATTATACTTATTACTTATATTATTAGCAATATAACGTGCATTATTACCCATGTTATGCAGTTATTATCGCTAGAACTGTAATAATTATACTTATTACTTATATTATTATCAATATAACATGCATTATTACCCATATAATGGAGTTATTATCGCTAGAAGTGTAATAATTATACTTATTACTTATATTATTATCAATATAACATGCATTATTACCCATATAATGCAGTTATTATCGACAGAAGTATAATAAATATACTTATTACTTTTATTATTATCAATATAACAGGCACTCTTAGCCATATTTTACTAGTATTATCGCTAGAACTGTAATAATTATACTTATTACTCCCGATATTATCAATATAACATCCATTATTACCCATATAGTGCAGTTATTATCGCTAGAACTATAATAATTATACTTATTACTCCCAATATTATCAATATAACATGCATTATTACCCATATAATGCAGTTATTATCGCTAGAACTGTAATAATTATACTTATTACTTATATTATTCTCAATATAACATGCATTATTACCCATATTATGCAGTTATAATCGCTAGAACTATAATAAATATACTTACTACTTTTATTATCATCAATATAACATGCATTATTACCCATATTATGCAGTTATTATCGCTAGAACTATAATAAATATACGTATTACTTTTATTATCATCAATATAACATGCATTATTACCCATATTATGCAGTTATTATCGATAGAACTGTAATAAATATACTTACTACTTTTATTATTATCAATATAACATGCACTATTAGCCATATTGTACTGTTGATATCGCTAGAACTATAATAATTATACTTATTGCACACGATATTATCGATATAACATGCATTATTACCCATATAATGCAGTTATTATCGCTAGAACTGTAATAATTATACTTATTACTTATATTATTCTCAATATAACATGCATTATTACCCATATTATGCAGTTATAATCGCTAGAACTATAATAAATATACTTACTACTTTTATTATCATCAATATAACATGCATTATTACCCATATTATGCAGTTATTATCGATAGAACTATAATAAATATACTTATTACTTTTATTATTATCAATATAACATGCACTATTAGCCATATTTTACTATTATTATCGCTAGAACTATAATAATTATACTTCTTACTCCCGATATTATCAATATAACATGCATTATTACCCATATAATGCAGTTATTATCGCTAGAACTGTAATAATTATACTTATTACTTATATTATCAGCAATATAACGTGCATTATTACCCATATAATGCAGTTCTTATCGCTAGAACTGTAATAATTATACTTATTACTTATATTATTATCAATATAACATGCATTATTACCCATATTATGCAGTTATTATCGATAGAACTGTAATAAATATACTTATTACTATTATTATTATCAATATAACATGCACTATTAGCCATATTTTACTATTATTATCGCTAGAACTATAATAATTATACTTATTACTCCCGATATTATCAATATAACATGCATTATTACCCATATAATGCAGTTATAATCGCTAGAACTGTAATAATTATACTTATTACTTATATTATTAGCAATATAACGTGCATTATTAGCCATATTATGCAGTTATTATCGCTAGAACTATAATAAGTATACATATTACTTTTATTATCATCAATATAACATGCATTATTACCCATATTATGCAGTTATTATCGATAGAACTGTAATAAATATACTTACTACTTTTATTATTATCAATTTAACATGCACTATTAGCCATATTGTACTGTTGATATCGCTAGAACTATAATAATTATACTTATTGCACACGATATTATCGATATAACATGCATTATTACCCATATAATGCAGTTATTATCGCTAGAACTGTAATAATTATACTTATTACTTATATTATTCTCAATATAACATGCATTATTACCCATATTATGCAGTTATAATCGCTAGAACTATAATAAATATACTTACTACTTTTATTATCATCAATATAACATGCATTATTACCCATATTATGCAGTTATTATCGATAGAACTATAATAAATATACTTATTACTTTTATTATTATCAATATAACATGCACTATTAGCCATATTTTACTATTATTATCGCTAGAACTATAATAATTATACTTCTTACTCCCGATATTATCAATATAACATGCATTATTACCCATATAATGCAGTTATTATCGCTAGAACTGTAATAATTATACTTATTACTTATATTATCAGCAATATAACGTGCATTATTACCCATATAATGCAGTTCTTATCGCTAGAACTGTAATAATTATACTTATTACTTATATTATTATCAATATAACATGCATTATTACCCATATTATGCAGTTATTATCGATAGAACTGTAATAAATATACTTATTACTATTATTATTATCAATATAACATGCACTATTAGCCATATTTTACTATTATTATCGCTAGAACTATAATAATTATACTTATTACTCCCGATATTATCAATATAACATGCATTATTACCCATATAATGCAGTTATAATCGCTAGAACTGTAATAATTATACTTATTACTTATATTATTAGCAATATAACGTGCATTATTACCCATATTATGCAGTTATTATCGATAGAACTATAATAAATATACTTATTACTTTTATTATTATCAATATAACATGCACTATTAGACATATTTTACTATTATTATCGCTAGAACTATAATAATTATACTTCTTACTCCCGATATTATCAATATAACATGCATTATTACCCATATAATGCAGTTATTATCGCTAGAACTGTCATAATTATACTTATTACTTATATTATCAGCAATATAACGTGCATTATTACCCATAGAATGCAGTTCTTATCGCTAGAACTGTAATAATTATACTTATTACTTATATTATTATCAATATAACATGCATTATTACCCATATTATGCAGTTATTAACGCTAGAACTATAATAAATATACGTATTACTTTTATTATCATCAATATAACATGCATTATTACCCATATTATGCAGTTATTATCGATAGAACTGTAATAAATATACTTACTACTTTTATTATTATCAATATAACATGCACTATTAGCCATATTGTACTGTTGATATCGCTAGAACTATAATAATTATACTTATTGCACACGATATTATCGATATAACATGCATTATTACCCATATAATGCAGTTATTATCGCTAGAACTGTAATAATTATACTTATTACTTATATTATTAGCAATATAACGTGCATTATTACCCATATAATGGAGTTATTATCGCTAGAACTGTAATAATTATACTTATTACTTATATTATTCTCAATATAACATGCATTATTACCCATATTATGCAGTTATAATCGTTAGAACTATAATAAATATACTTACTACTTTTATTATCATCAATATAACATGCATTATTACCCATATTATGCAGTTATTATCGATAGAACTATAATAAATATACTTATTACTTTTATTATTATCAATATAACATGCACTATTAGCCATATTTTACTATTATTATCGCTAGAACTATAATAATTATACTTCTTACTCCCGATATTATCAATATAACATGCATTATTACCCATAATATGCAGTTATTATCGCTAGAACTATAATAATTATACTTATTACTCCCGATATTATCAATATAACATGCATTATTACCCATATAATGCAGTTATTATCGCTAGAACTGTAATAATTATACTTATTACTTATATTATCAGCAATATAACGTGCATTATTACCCATATAATGCAGTTCTTATCGCTAGAACTATAATAAGTATACTTACTACTTTTATTATCATCAATATAGCATGCATTACTACCCATATTATGCAGTTATTATCGATAGAACTATAATAAATATACTTATTACTTTTATTATTATCAATATAACATGCACTATTAGCCATATTTTACTATTATTATCGCTAGAACTATAATAATTATACTTCTTACTCCCGATATTATCAATATAACATGCATTATTACCCATATAATGCAGTTATTATCGCTAGAACTGTCATAATTATACTTATTACTTATATTATCAGCAATATAACGTGCATTATTACCCATATAATGCAGTTCTTATCGCTAGAACTGTAATAATTATACTTATTACTTATATTATTATCAATATAACATGCATTATTACCCATATTATGCAGTTATTAACGCTAGAACTATAATAAATATACGTATTACTTTTATTATCATCAATATAACCTGCATTATTACCCATATTATGCAGTTATTATCGATAGAACTGTAATAAATATACTTACTACTTTTATTATTATCAATATAACATGCACTATTAGCCATATTGTACTGTTGATATCGCTAGAACTATAATAATTATACTTATTGCACACGATATTATCGATATAACATGCATTATTACCCATATAATGCAGTTATTATCGCTAGAACTGTAATAATTATACTTATTACTTATATTGTCAGCAATATAACGTGCATTATTACCCATATAATGCAGTTCTTATCGCTAGAACTATAATAATTATACTTACTACTTTTATTATCATCAATATAGCATGCATTACTACCCATATTATGCAGTTATTATCGATAGAACTATAATAAATATACGTATTACTTTTATTATCATCAATATAACATGCATTATTACCCATATTATGCAGTTATTATCGATAGAACTGTAATAAATATGCTTATTACTTTTATTATTATCAATATAACATGCACTATTAGCCATATTTTACTATCATTATCGCTAGAACTATAATAATTATACTTATTACTCCCAATATTATCAATATAACATGCATTATTACCCATATAATGCTGTTATTATCGCTAGAACTGTAATAATTATACTTATTACTTATATTATTATCAATATAACATGCATTATTACCCATATTATGCAGTTATAATCGCTAGAACTATAATAAATATAGTTACTACTTTTATTATCATCAATATAACATGCATTATTACCCATATTATGCAGTTATTATCGATAGAACTATAATAAATATACTTATTACTTTTATTATTATCAATATAACATGCACTATTAGCCATATTTTACTATTATTATCGCTAGAACTATAATAATTATACTTATTACTCCCGATATTATCAATATAACATGCATTATTACCCATATAATGCAGTTATTATCGCTAGAACTGTAATAATTATACTTATTACTTACATTATTAGCAATATAACGTGCATTATTACCCACATAATGCAGTTATTATCGCTAGAACTGTAATAATTATACTTATTACTTATATTATTAGCAATATAACGTGCGTTATTACCCATATTATGCATTTATTATCGCTAGAACTGTAATAATTATACTTATTACTTATATTATTAGCAATATAACGTGCATTATTACCCATATAATGGAGTTATTATCGCTAGAACTGTAATAATTATACTTATTACTTATGTTATTCTCAATATAACATGCATTATTACCCATATTACGCAGTTATTATCGCTAGAACTGTAATAATTATACTTATTACGCCCGATATTATCAATATAACGTCGATTATTACCCATATAATGCAGTTATTATTGCTAGAACTGTAATAATTATGCGTATTACTTATATTATCAGAAATAAAACGTGCATTATTACCCATATAATGCAGTTCTTATCGCTAGAACTGTAATAATTATACTTATTACTTATATTATTATCAATATAACATGCATTATTACCCTTATTATGCAGTTATTATCGATAGAACTATAATAAATATACTTATTACTTTTATTATTATCAATATAACATGCACTATTAGCCATATTGTACTATTATTATCGCTAGAACTATAATAATTATAATTATTGCTCCCGATTTTATCAATATAGCATGCATGATTGCCCATACAATGCAGTTATTATCGCTAGAACTGTAATAATTATACTTATTACTTATATTATTAGCAATATAACGTGCATTATTACCCATATTATGCAGTTATTATCGCTAGAACTATAATAAATATACTTATTACTTTTATTATTATCAATATAACATGCACTATTAGCCATATTTTACTATTATTATCGCTAGAACTATAATAATTATACTTATTACTCCCGATATTATCAATATAACATGCATTATTACCCATATTATGCAGTTATAATCGCTAGAACTATAATAAATATACTTACTACTTTTATTATCATCAATATAACATGCATTATTACCCATATTATGCAGTTATTATCGATAGAACTATAATAAATATACTTATTACTTTTATTATTATCAATATAACATGCACTATTAGCCATATTTTACTATTATTATCGCTAGAACTATAATAATTATACTTATTACTCCCGATATTATCAATATAACATGCATTATTACCCATATAATGCAGTTATTATCGCTAGAACTGTAATAATTATACTTATTACTTACATTATTAGCAATGTAACGTGCATTATTACCCACATAATGCAGTTATTATCGCTAGAACTGTAATAATTATACTTATTACTTATATTATTAGCAATATAACGTGCATTATTACCCATATTATGCATTTATTATCGCTAGAACTGTAATAATTATACTTATTACTTATGTTATTCTCAATATAACATGCATTATTACCCATATTATGCAGTTATTATCGCTAGAACTGTAATAATTATACTTATTACGCCCGATATTATCAATATAACATCGATTATTACCCATATAATGCAGTTATTATTGCTAGAACTGTCATAATTATACGTATTACTTATATTATCAGAAATATAACGTGCATTATTACCCATATAATGCAGTTCTTATCGCTAGAACTGTAATAATTATACTTATTACTTATATTATTATCAATATAACATGCATTATTACCCATATTATGCAGTTATTATCGATAGAACTATAATAAATATACTTATTACTTTTATTATTATCAATATAACATGCACTATTAGCCATATTGTACTATTATTATCGCTAGAACTATAATAATTATAATTATTGCTCCCGATTTTATCAATATAACATGCATGATTGCCCATACAATGCAGTTATTATCGCTAGAACTGTAATAATTATACTTATTACTTATATTATTAGCAATATAACGTGCATTATTACCCATATTATGCAGTTATTATCGCTAGAACTATAATAAATATACTTATTACTTTTATTATTATCAATATAACATGCACTATTAGCCATATTTTACTATTATTATCGCTAGAACTATAATAATTATACTTATTACTCCCGATATTATCAATATAACATGCATTATTACCCATATTATGCAGTTATAATCGCTAGAACTATAATAAATATACTTACTACTTTTATTATCATCAATATAACATGCATTATTACCCATATTATGCAGTTATTATCGATAGAACTATAATAAATATACTTATTACTTTTATTATTATCAATATAACATGCACTATTAGCCATATTTTACTATTATTATCGCTAGAACTATAATAATTATACTTATTACTCCCGATATTATCAATATAACATGCATTATTACCCATATAATGCAGTTATTATCGCTAGAACTGTAATAATTATACTTATTACTTACATTATTAGCAATATAACGTGCATTATTACCCACATAATGCAGTTATTATCGCTAGAACTGTAATAATTATACTTATTACTTATATTATTAGCAATATAACGTGCATTATTACCCATATTATGCAGTTATTATCGCTAGAACTGTAATAATTATACTTATTACTTATATTATTAGCAATATAACGTGCATTATTACCCATATAATGGAGTTATTATCGCTAGAACTGTAATAATTATACTTATTACTTATGTTATTCTCAATATAACATGCATTATTACCCATATTATGCAGTTATTATCGCTAGAACTGTAATAATTATACTTATTACGCCCGATATTATCAATATAACATCGATTATTACCCATATAATGCAGTTATTATTGCTAGAACTGTAATAATTATACGTATTACTTATATAATCAGAAATATAACGTGCATTATTACCCATATAATGCAGTTCTTATCGCTAGAACTGTAATAATTATACTTATTACTTATATTATTATCAATATAACATGCATTATTACCCATATTATGCAGTTATTATCGATAGAACTATAATAAATATACTTATTACTTTTATTATTATCAATATAACATGCACTATTAGCCATATTGTACTATTATTATCGCTAGAACTATAATAATTATAATTATTGCTCCCGATTTTATCAATATAACATGCATGATTGCCCATACAATGCAGTTATTATCGCTAGAACTGTAATAATTATACTTATTACTTATATTATTAGCAATATAACGTGCATTATTACCCATATTATGCAGTTATTATCGCTAGAACTATAATAAATATACTTATTACTTTTATTATTATCAATATAACATGCACTATTAGCCATATTTTACTATTATTATCGCTAGAACTATAATAATTATACTTCTTACTCCCGATATTATCAATATAACATGCATTATTACCCATATAATGCAGTTATTATCGCTAGAACTATAATAAATATACTTACTACTTTTATTATCATCAATATAACATGCATTATTACCCATATTATGCAGTTATTATCGATAGAACTATAATAAATATACTTATTACTTTTATTATTATCAATATAACATGCACTATTAGCCATATTTTACTATTATTATCGCTAGAACTATAATAATTATACTTATTACTCCCGATATTATCAATATAACATGCATTATTACCCATATAATGCAGTTATTATCGCTAGAACTGTAATAATTATACTTATTACTTACATTATTAGCAATATAACGTGCATTATTACCCACATAATGCAGTTATTATCGCTAGAACTGTAATAATTATACTTATTACTTATATTATTAGCAATATAACGTGCATTATTACCCATATTATGCATTTATTATCGCTAGAACTGTAATAATTATACTTATTACTTATGTTATTCTCAATATAACATGCATTATTACCCATATTATGCAGTTATTATCGCTAGAACTGTAATAATTATACTTATTACGCCCGATATTATCAATATAACATCGATTATTACCCATATAATGCAGTTATTATTGCTAGAACTGTAATAATTATACGTATTACTTATATTATCAGAAATATAACGTGCATTATTACCCATATAATGCAGTTCTTATCGCTAGAACTGTAATAATTATACTTATTACTTATATTATTATCAATATAACATGCATTATTACCCATATTATGCAGTTATTATCGATAGAACTATAATAAATATACTTATTACTTTTATTATTATCAATATAACATGCACTATTAGCCATATTGTACTATTATTATCGCTAGAACTATAATAATTCTAATTATTGCTCCCGATTTTATCAATATAACATGCATGATTGCCCATACAATGCAGTTATTATCGCTAGAACTGTAATAATTATACTTATTACTTATATTATTAGCAATATAACGTGCATTATTACCCATATTATGCAGTTATTATCGCTAGAACTATAATAAATATACTTATTACTTTTATTATTATCAATATAACATGCACTATTAGCCATATTTTACTATTATTATCGCTAGAACTATAATAATTATACTTATTACTCCCGATATTATCAATATAACATGCATTATTACCCATATTATGCAGTTATAATCGCTAGAACTATAATAAATATACTTACTACTTTTATTATCATCAATATAACATGCATTATTACCCATATTATGCAGTTATTATCGATAGAACTATAATAAATATACTTATTACTTTTATTATTATCAATATAACATGCACTATTAGCCATATTTTACTATTATTATCGCTAGAACTATAATAATTATACTTATTCCTCCCGATATTATCAATATAACATGCATTATTACCCATATAATGCAGTTATTATCGCTAGAACTGTAATAATTATACTTATTACTTACATTATTAGCAATATAACGTGCATTATTACCCACATAATGCAGTTATTATCGCTAGAACTGTAATAATTATACTTATTACTTATGTTATTAGCAATATAACGTGCATTATTACCCATATTATGCAGTTATTATCGCTAGAACTGTAATAATTATACTTATTACTTATATTATTAGCAATATAACGTGCATTATTACCCATATAATGGAGTTATTATCGCTAGAACTGTAATAATTATACTTATTACGTATATTATTATCAATATAACATGCACTATTAGCCATATTGTACTGTTGATATCGCTAGAACTATAATAATTATACTTATTGCACACGATATTATCGATATAACATGCATTATTACCCATATAATGCAGTTATTATCGCTAGAACTGTAATAATTATACTTATTACTTATATTATTAGCAATATAACGTGCATTATTACCCATATAATGGAGTTATTATCGCTAGAACTGTAATAATTATACTTATTACTTATATTATTCTCAATATAACATGCATTATTACCCATATTATGCAGTTATTATCGCTAGAACTGTAATAATTATACTTATTACGCCCGATATTATCAATATAACATCGATTATTACCCATATAATGCAGGTATTATTGCTAGAACTGTAATAATTATACTTATTACTTATATTATCAGAAATATAACGTGCATTATTACCCATATAATGCAGTTCTTATCACTAGAACTGTAATAATTATACTTATTACTTATATTATTATCAATATAACATGCATTATTACCCATATTATGCAGTTATTATCGCTAGAACTATAATAAATATACGTATTACTTTTATTATCATCAATATAACATGCATTATTACCCATAT
>CAUYWW010000155.1:0-295000 GCA_963576845.1 Megachile leachella
TTACTTTTATTATTATCAATATAACATGCATTATTACCCATATTATGCAGTTATTATAGCTAGCACTATAATAAATATACGTATTACTTTTTTTATCATCAATATAACATGCATTATTACGCATATAATGCAGTTATTATCGATAGAACTATAATAAATATACTTATTACTTTTATTATTATCAATATAACATGCACTATTAGCCATATTTTACTATTATTATCGCTAGAACTATAATAATTATTCTTATTACTCCCGATATTATCAATATAACATGCATTATTACCCATATAATGCAGTTACTACCGCTAGAATTGTAATAATTACACTTATTACTTATATTATTATCAATATAACATGCATTATTACCCATATTATGCAGTTATTATCGATAGAACTGTAATAAATATACTTATTACTTTTATTATTATCAATATAACAGGCACTCTTAGCCTTATTTTACTAGTATTATCGCTAGAACTGTAATAATTATACTTATTACTCCCGATATTATCAATATAACATCCATTACTACCCATATTATGCAGTTATTATCGATAGAACTGTATTAAGTATACTTTTTACTTTCATTATTGTCAATATAACATGCATTATTACCCATATTATGCAGTTATTATCGATAGAACTATAATAAATATACTTATTACTTTTATTATTATCAATGTAACATGCACTATTACCCATATAATGCAGTTATTATTGACAGAAGTATAATAAATATACTTATTACTTTTATTATTATCAATATAACAGGCACTCTTAGCCATATTTTACTAGTATTATCGCTAGAACTGTAACAGTTATACTTATTACTCCCGATATTATCAATATAACATCCATTACTACCCATATTATGCAGTTATTATCGATAGAACTGTATTAAATATATTTTTTACTTTTATTATTATCAATATAACATGCATTATTACGCATATTATGGAGATATAATCGCTAGAACTGTAATAAATATACCTATTACTTATATTATTATCAATATAACATGCATTATTACCCATATTATGCAGTTATTATCGATAGAACTATAATAAATATACTTATTACTTTTATTATTATCAATATAACATGCATTATTACCCATATAATGCAGTTATTATCGACAGAAGTATAATAAATATACTTATTACTTTTATTATTATCAATATAACAGGCACTCTTAGCCATATTTTACTAGTATTATCGCTAGAACTGTAATAATTATACTTATTATTCCCAATATTACCAACATAGCATGCATTATTACCCATATAATGCAGTTATTATCGCTAGAACTGTAATAATTATACTCATTACTTATATTATTATCAATATAACATGCATTATTACCCATATAATGGAGTTATTATCGCTAGAACTGTAATAATTATACTTATTACTTATATTATTATCAATATAACATGCATTATTACCCATATTATGCAGTTATTATAGCTAGAACTATAATAAATATACGTATTACTTTTATTATCATCAATATAGCATGCATTATTACCCATATTATGCAGTTATTATCGATAGAACTATAATAAATATACTTATTACTTTTATTATTATCAATATAACATGCATTACTACCCATATTATGCAGTTATTATCGATAGAACTGTAATAAATATACGTACTACTTTCATTATCATCAATATAACATGCATTATTACCCATATTATGCAGTTATTATCGATAGAACTATAATAAATATACTCATTACTTTTATTATTATCAATATAACATGCATTATTACCCATATAATGCAGTTACTACCGCTAGAATTGTAATAATTACACTTATTACTTATATTATTATCAATATAACATGCATTATTACCCATATTATGCAGTTATTATCGATAGAACTGTAATAAATATACTTATTGCTTATATTATTATCAATGTAACATGCATTATTACCCATATAATGGAGTTATTATCGCTAGAACTGTAATAATTATACTCATTACTTATATTATTATCAATATAACATGCATTATTACCCATATAATGGAGTTATTATCGCTAGAACTGTAATAATTATACTTATTACTTATATTATTATCAATATAACATGCATTATTACCCATATTATGCAGTTATTATCGCTAGAACTGTAATAATTATACTCATTACTTATATTATTATCAATATAACATGCATTATTACCCATATAATGGAGTTATTATCGCTAGAACTGTAATAATTATACTTATTAATTATATTATTATCAATATAACATGCATTATTACCCATATTATGCAGTTATTATCGATAGAACTATAATAAATATACTCATTACTTTTATTATTATCAATATAACATGCATTATTACCCATATAATGCAGTTATTATCGGTAGAACTGTAATAATTGTACTTATTACTTACATTATTATCAATATAACATGCATTATTACCCATATAATGGTGTTATTATCGCTAGACCTGTAATAATTATACTTATTACTTATATTATTATCAATATAACATGCATTATTACCCATATAATGCAGTTATTATCGACAGAAGTAAAATAAATATACTTATTACTCCCGATATTATCAATATAACATCCATTACTACCCATATTATGCAGTTATTATCGATAGAACTGTATTAAATATATTTTTTACTTTTATTATTATCAATATAACATGCATTATTACGCATATTATGGAGATATAATCGCTACAACTATAATAAATATACGTATTATTTTTATTATCATCAATATAACATGCATTATTACCCATATTATGCAGTTATTATCGATAGAACTATAATAAATATACTTATTACTTTTATTATTATCAATATAACATGCATTACTACCCATATGATGCAGTTATTATCGATAGAACTGTAATAAATATACTTACTACTTTCATTATCATCAATACAACATGCATTATTACCCATATTATGCAGTTATTATCGACAGAAGTATAATAAATATACTTATTACTTTTATTATTATCAATATAACAGGCACTCTTAGCCATATTTTACTAGTATTATCGCTAGAACTGTAATAATTATACTTATTATTCCCAATATTACCAACATAGCATGCATTATTACCCATATAATGCAGTTATTATCGCTAGAACTGTAATAATTATACTTACTACTTATATTATTATCAATATAACGTGCATTATTACCCATATAATGGAGTTATTATCGCTAGAACTGTAATAATTATACTTATTACTCCCGATATTATCAATATTACATGCATTATTACCCATGTTATGCAGTTATTATCGCTAGAACTATAATAAATATACGTATTACTTTCATTGTCATCAATATAACATGCATTATTACCCATATTATGCAGTTATTATCGCTAGAACTGTAATAAATATACTTATTACTTATATTATTATCAATATAACATGCATTATTACCCATATAATGGAGTTATTATCGCTAGAATTGTAATAATTATACTTATTACTTATATTATTATCAATATAACAGGCACTCTTAGCCATATTTTACTAGTATTATCGCTAGGACTGTAATAATTATACTTATTACTCCCGTTATTATCAATATAACATCCATTATTACCCATATAATGCAGTTCTCATCGCTGGAACTGTAATAATTATACTTATTACTCCCGATATTATCAATATGACATGCATTATTACCCATATAATGGGGTTATTATCGCTAGAACTGTAATAATTATACTTATTACTTATATTATTATCAATATGACATGCGTTATTACCCATATTATGCAGTTATTATCGATAGAACTGTAATAAATATACTTATTACTTTTATTATTATCAATATAACATGCACTATTAGCCATATTGTACAATTATTATAGCTAGAGCTATAATAATTATACTTTTTACTTTTATTATTATCAATATAACATGTATTATTACCCATATAATGCAGTTATTATCGCTAGAACTGTAATAAATATACTTATTACTTATATTATTATCAATATAACATGCATTATTACCCATATAATGGAGTTATTATCGCTAGAACTGTAATAATTATACTTATTACTCCCGATATTATCAATATCACATGCATTATTACCCATGTTATGCAGTTATTATCGCTAGAACTATAATAAATATACGTATTACTTTTATTGTCATCAATATAACATGCATTATTACCCATATTATGCAGTTATTATCGATAGAACTGTAATAAATATACTTATTGCTTATATTATTATCAATATAACATGCATTATTACCCATATAATGGAGTTATTATCGCTAGAACTGTAATAATTATACTCATTACTTATATTATTATCAATATAACATGCATTATTACCCATATAATGGAGTTATTATCGCTAGAACTGTAATAATTATACTTATTACTTATATTATTATCAATATAACATGCATTATTACCCATATTATGCAGTTATTATCGATAGAACTGTAATAAATATACTTACTACTT
This sequence comes from Megachile leachella, assembly GCA_963576845.1. Taxonomy (NCBI): domain Eukaryota; kingdom Metazoa; phylum Arthropoda; class Insecta; order Hymenoptera; family Megachilidae; genus Megachile; species Megachile leachella. The sequence goes on from CAUYWW010000155.1 coordinate 4,489, forward strand.
TAATTATCATCAATATAACATGCATTATTACCCATATTATGCAGTTATTATCGATAGAACTATAATAAATATACTTATTACTTTTATTATCATCAATATAGCATGCATTATTACCCATATTATGCAGTTATTATCGACAGAAGTGTAATAAATATACTTATTACTTTTATTATTATCAATATAACAGGCACTCTTAGCCTTATTTTACTAGTATTATCGCTAGAACTGTAATAATTATACTTATTACTCCCGATATTATCAATATAACATCCATTACTACCCATATTATGCAGTCATTATCGCTAGAACTGTAATAATTATACTTACTACTTATATTATTATCAATATAACGTGCATTATTACCCATATTATGCAGTTATTATCGCTAGAACTGTAATAAATATACTTATTACTTTTATTATTATCAATATAACATGCACTATTACTCATATAATGCAGTTATTATCGACAGAAGTATAATAAATATACATATTACTTTTATTATTATCAATATAACAGGCACTCTTAGCCATATTTTACTAGTATTATCGCTTGGACTGTAATAATTATACTTATTACTCCCGATATTATCAATATAACATACATTGTTACCCATATAATGCAGTTCTTATCGCTGGAACTGTAATAATTATACTTGTTACTCCCGATATTATCAATATAACATGCATTATTACCCATATAATGCAGTTATTATAGATAGAACTATAATAAATATACGTATTACTTTTATTATCATCAATATAACATGCATTATTACCCATATTATGCAGTTATTATCGATAGAACTATAATAAATATACTTATTACTTTTATTATTATCAATATAACATGCATTATTACCCATATAATGCAGTTATTATCGCTAGAACTGTAATAATTATACTTATTACTTATATTATTATCAATATAACATGCATTATTACCCATATAATGGAGTTATTATCGCTAGAACTGTAATAATTATACTTATTACTTATATTATCATCAATATAGCATGCATTATTGCCCATATTATGCAGTTATTATCGACAGAAGTATAATAAATATACATATTACTTTTATTATTATCAATATAACAGGCACTCTTAGCCATATTTTACTAGTATTATCGCTTGGACTGTAATAATTATACTTATTACTCCCGATATTATCAATATAACATGCATTGTTACCCATATAATGCAGTTCTTATCGCTGGAACTGTAATAATTATACTTGTTACTCCCGATATTATCAATATAACATGCATTATTACCCATATAATGCAGTTATTATAGCTAGAACTATAATAAATATACGTATTACTTTTATTATCATCAATATAACATGCATTATTACCCATATTATGCAGTTATTATCGATAGAACTATAATAAATATACTTATTACTTTTATTATTATCAATATAACATGCATTATTACCCATATAATGCAGTTATTATCGCTAGAACTGTAATAATTATACTTATTACTTATATTATTATCAATATAACATGCATTATTACCAATATAATGGAGTTATTATCGCTAGAACTGTAATAATTATACTCATTACTTATATTATTATCAACATAACATGCATTATTACCCATATAATGGAGTTATTATCGCTAGAACTGTAATAATTATACTTATTACTTATATTATTATCAATATAACAAGCATTATTACCCATATTATGCAGTTATTATAGCTACAACTATAATAAATATACGTATTATTTTTATTATCATCAATATAACATGCATTATTACCCATATTATGCAGTTATTATCGATAGAACTATAATAAATATACTTATTACTTTTATTATTATCAATATAACATGCATTACTACCCATATTATGCAGTTATTATCGATAGAACTGTAATAAATATACTTACTACTTTCATTATCATCAATATAACATGCATTATTACCCATATTATGCAGTTACTATCGATAGAACTATAATAAATATACTTATTACTTTTATTATTATCAATATAACATGCATTATTACCCATATAATGGAGTTATTATCGCTAGAACTGTAATAATTATACTTATTACTTAAATTATTATCAATATAACATGCATTATTACCCATATTATGCAGTTATTATAGCTAGAACTATAATAAATATACGTATTATTTTTATTATCATCAATATAACATGCATTACTACCCATATAATGCAGTTATTATCGACAGAAGTATAATAAATATACTTATTACTTTTATTATTATCAATATAACAGGCACTCTTAGCCATATTTTACTAGTATTATCGCTAGGACTGTAATAATTATACTTATTACTCCCGTTATTATCAATATAACATCCATTATTACCCATATAATGCAGTTCTCATTGCTGGAACTGTAATAATTATACTTATTACTCCCGATATTATCAATATGACATGCATTATTACCCATATAATGGGGTTATTATCGCTAGAACTGTAATAATTATACTTATTACTTATATTATTATCAATATGACATGCGTTATTGCCCATATTATGCAGTTATTATCGATAGAACTGTAATAAATATACTTATTACTTTTATTATTATCAATATAACATGCACTATTAGCCATATTGTACAATTATTATAGCTAGAGCTATAATAATTATACTTTTTACTTTTATTATTATCAATATAACATGTATTATTACCCATATAATGCAGTTATTATCGCTAGAACTGTAATAAATATACTTATTACTTATATTATTATCAATATAACATGCATTATTACCCATATAATGGAGTTATTATCGCTAGAACTGTAATAATTATACTTATTACTCCCGATATTATCAATATCACATGCATTATTACCCATGTTATGCAGTTATTATCGCTAGAACTATAATAAATATACGTATTACTTTTATTGTCATCAATATAACATGCATTATTACCCATATTATGCAGTTATTATCGCTAGAACTGTAATAATTGTACTTATTACTTATATTATTATCAATATAACATGCATTATTACCCATATTATGCAGTTATTATAGCTAGAACTATAATAAATATACGTATTACTTTTTTTATCATCAATATAACATGCATTATTACCCATATAATGGAGTGATTATCGCTAGAACTGTAATAATTATACTCATTACTTATATTATTATCAATATAACATGCATTATTACCCATATAATGGAGTTATTATCGCTAGAACTGTAATAATTATGCTTATTACTCCCGATATTATCAATATCACATGCATTATTACCCATGTTATGCAGTTATTATCGCTAGAACTATAATAAATATACGCATTACTTTTATTGTCATCAATATAACATGCATTATTACCCATATTATGCAGTTATTATCGATAGAACTGTAATAAATATACTTATTACTTATATTATTATCAATATAACATGCATTATTACCCATATAATGCAGTTATTATCGCTAGAACTATAATAAATATACGTATTACTTTTATTATCATCAATATAACATGCATTATTACCCATGTTATGCAGTTATTATCGATAGAACTGTAATAAATACACTTATTACTTTTATTATTATCAATATAACATGCACTATTAGCCATATTGTACAATTATTATCGCTAGAACTATAATAATTATACTTATTAGTCCCGATATTATCAATATGACATGCATTATTATCCATATAATGGAGTTATTATTGCTAGAACTGTAATAATTATACTTATTACTTATATTATTAGCAATATAGCGTGCATTATTACCCATATTATGCTGTTATTATCGCTAGAATTGTAATAATTATACTTATTACTTATATTATTATCAATATAACATGCATTATTACCCATATAATGGAGTTATTATCGCTAGACCTGTAATAATTATACTCATTACTTATATTATTATCAATATAACATGCATTATTACCCATATAATGGAGTTATTATCGCTAGAACTGTAATAATCATACTCATTACTTATATTATTATCAATATAACATGCATTATTACCCATATTATGCAGTTATTATAGCTAGAACTATAATAAATATACGTATTACTTTTATTATCATCAATATAGCATGCATTATTACCCATATTATGCAGTTATTATCGACAGAAGTGTAATAAATATACTTATTACTTTTATTATTATCAATATAACAGGCACTCTTAGCCTTATTTTACTAGTATTATCGCTAGAACTGTAATAATTATACTTATTACTCCCGATATTATCAATATAACATCCATTACTACTCATATTATGCAGTTATTATCGATAGAACTGTATTAAGTTTACTTTTTACTTTTATTATTGTCAATATAACATGCATTATTACCCATATTATGCAGTTATTATCGATAGAACTATAATAAATATACTTATTACTTTTATTATTATCAATGTAACATGCACTATTACCCATATAATGCAGTTATTATTGACAGAAGTATAATAAATATACTTATTACTTTTATTATTATCAATATAACAGGCACTCTTAGCCATATTTTACTAGTATTATCGCTAGAACTGTAATAATTATACTTATTACTCCCGATATTATCAATATAACATCCATTACTACCCATATTATGCAGTTATTATCGATAGAACTGTATTAAATATATTTTTTACTTTTATTATTATCAATATAACATGCATTATTACGCATATTATGGAGATATAATCGCTAGAACTGTAATAAATATACCTATTACTTATATTATTATCAATATAACATGCATTATTACCCATATTATGCAGTTATTATCGATAGAACTATAATAAATATACTTATTACTTTTATTATTATCAATATAACATGCATTATTACCCATATAATGCAGTTATTATCGACAGAAGTATAATAAATATACTTATTACTTTTATTATTATCAATATAACAGGCACTCCTAGCCATATTTTACTAGTATTATCGCTAGAACTGTAATTATTATACTTATTATTCCCAATATTACCAACATAGCATGCATTATTACCCATATAATGCAGTTATTATCGCTAGAACTGTAACAATTATACTTACTACTTATATTATTATCAATATAACGTGCATTATTACCCATATTATGCAGTTATTATCGCTAGAACTGTAATAAATATACTTATTACTTTTATTATTATCAATATAACATGCACTATTACTCATATAATGCAGTTATTATCGACAGAAGTATAATAAATATACTTATTACTTTTATTATTATCAATATAACAGGCACTCTTAGCCATATTTTACTAGTATTATCGCTTGGACTGTAATAATTATACTTATTACTCCCGATATTATCAATATAACATCCATTGTTACCCATATAATGCAGTTCTTATCGCTGGAACTGTAATAATTATACTTGTTACTCCCGATATTATCAATATAACATGCATTATTACGCATATAATGCAGTTATTATCGCTAGAACTGTAATAATTATACTTATTACTTATATTATTATCAATATAACATGCATTATTACCCATATAATGCAGTTCTTATCGCTGGAACTGTAATAATTATACTTGTTACTCCCGATATTATCAATATAACATGCATTATTACCCATATAATGCAGTTATTATAGCTAGAACTGTAATAATTATACTTATTACTTATATTATTATCAATATAACATGCATTATTACCCATATAATGGAGTTATTATCGCTAGAACTGTAATAATTATACTCATTACTTATATTATTATCAATATAACATGCATTATTACCCATATAATGGAGTTATTATCGCTAGAACTGTAATAATTATACTTATTACTTATATTATTATCAATATAACATGCATTATTACCCATATTATGCAGTTATTATAGCTAGAACTATAATAAATATACGTATTACTTTTATTGTAATCAATATAACATGCATTATTACCCATATTATGCAGTTATTATCGATAGAACTGTAATAAATATACTTATTACTTATATTATTATCAATATAACATGCATTATTACCCATATAATGCAGTTATTATCGCTAGAACTATAATAAATATACGTATTACTTTTATTATCATCAATATAACATGCATTATTACCCATGTTATGCAGTTATTATCGATAGAACTGTAATAAATATACTTATTACTTTTATTATTATCAATATAACATGGACTATTAGCCATATTGTACAATTATTATCGCTAGAACTATAATAATTATACTTATTAGTCCCGATATTATCAATATGACATGCATTATTATCCATATAATGGAGTTATTATCGCTAGAACTGTAATAATTATACTCATTACTTATATTATTATCAATATAACATGCATTATTACCCATATTATGCAGTTATTATAGCTAGAACTATAATAAATATACGTATTACTTTTATTATCATCAATATAGCATGCATTATTACCCATATTATGCAGTTATTATCGACAGAAGTGTAATAAATATACTTATTACTTTTATTATTATCAATATAACAGGCACTCTTAGCCTTATTTTACTAGTATTATCGCTAGAACTGTAATAATTATACTTATTACTTATATTATTATCAATATAACATGCATTATTACCCATATTATGCAGTTATTATCGATAGAACTGTAATAAATATACTTATTGCTTATATTATTATCAATATAACATGCATTATTACCCATATAATGGAGTTATTATCGCTAGAACTGTAATAATTATACTCATTACTTATATTATTATCAATATAACATGCATTATTACCCATATAATGGAGTTATTATCGCTAGAACTGTAATAATTATACTTATTACTTATATTATTATCAATATAACATGCATTATTACCCATATTATGCAGTTATTATCGATGGAACTGTAATAAATATACTTACTACTTTAATTATCATCAATATAACATGCATTATTACCCATATTATGCAGTTATTATCGATAGAACTATAATAAATATACTCATTACTTTTATTATTATCAATATAACATGCATTATTACCCATATAATGCAGTTATTATCGGTAGAACTGTAATAATTGTACTTATTTCTTACATTATTATCAATATAACATGCATTATTACCCATATAATGGTGTTATTATCGCGAGACCTGTAATAATTATACTTATTACTTATATTATTATCAATATAACATGCATTATTACCCACATTATGCAGTTATTATAGCTAGAACTATAATAAATATACGTATTACTTTTATTATCATCAATATAGCATGCATTATTACCCATATTATGCAGTTATTATCGACAGAAGTGTAATAAATATACTTATTACTTTTATTATTATCAATATAACAGGCACTCTTAGCCTTATTTTACTAGTATTATCGCTAGAACTGTAATAATTATACTTATTACTCCCGATATTATCAATATAACATCCATTACTACCCATATTATGCAGTTATTATCGATAGAACTGTATTAAGTATACTTTTTACTTTTATTATTGTCAATATAACATGCATTATTACCCATATTATGCAGTTATTATCGATAGAACTATAATAAATATACGTATTACTTTTATTGTCATCAATATAACATGCATTATTACCCATATTATGCAGTTATTATCGCTAGAACTGTAATAATTATACTTATTACTTATATTATTATCAATATAACATGCATTATTACCCATATTATGCAGTTATTATAGCTAGAACTATAATAAATATACGTATTACTTTTTTTATCATCAATATAACATGCATTATTACCCATATAATGGAGTTATTATCGCTAGAACTGTAATAATTATACTCATTACTTATATTATTATCAATATAACATGCATTATTACCCATATAATGGAGTTATTATCGCTAGAACTGTAATAATTATGCTTATTACTCCCGATATTATCAATATCACATGCATTATTACCCATGTTATGCAGTTATTATCGCTAGAACTATAATAAATATACGTATTACTTTTATTGTCATCAATATAACATGCATTATTACCCATATTATGCAGTTATTATCGATAGAACTGTAATAAATATACTTATTACTTATATTATTATCAATATAACATGCATTATTACCCATATAATGCAGTTATTATCGCTAGAACTATAATAAATATACGTATTACTTTTATTATCATCAATATAACATGCATTATTACCCATGTTATGCAGTTATTATCGATAGAACTGTAATAAATATACTTATTACTTTTATTATTATCAATATAACATGCACTATTAGCCATATTGTACAATTATTATCGCTAGAACTATAATAATTATACTTATTAGTCCCGATATTATCAATATGACATGCATTATTATCCATATAATGGAGTTATTATTGCTAGAACTGTAATAATTATACTTATTACTTATATTATTAGCAATATAGCGTGCATTATTACCCATATTATGCTGTTATTATCGCTAGAATTGTAATAATTATACTTATTACTTATATTATTATCAATATAACATGCATTATTACCCATATAATGGAGTTATTATCGCTAGACCTGTAATAATTATACTCATTACTTATATTATTATCAATATAACATGCATTATTACCCATATAATGGAGTTATTATCGCTAGAACTGTAATAATTATACTCATTACTTATATTATTATCAATATAACATGCATTATTACCCATATTATGCAGTTATTATAGCTAGAACTATAATAAATATACGTATTACTTTTATTATCATCAATATAGCATGCATTATTACCCATATTATGCAGTTATTATCGACAGAAGTGTAATAAATATACTTATTACTTTTATTATTATCAATATAACAGGCACTCTTAGCCTTATTTTACTAGTATTATCGCTAGAACTGTAATAATTATACTTATTACTCCCGATATTATCAATATAACATCCATTACTACTCATATTATGCAGTTATTATCGATAGAACTGTATTAAGTTTACTTTTTACTTTTATTATTGTCAATATAACATGCATTATTACCCATATTATGCAGTTATTATCGATAGAACTATAATAAATATACTTATTACTTTTATTATTATCAATGTAACATGCACTATTACCCATATAATGCAGTTATTATTGACAGAAGTATAGTAAATATACTTATTACTTTTATTATTATCAATATAACAGGCACTCTTAGCCATATTTTACTAGTATTATCGCTAGAACTGTAATAATTATACTTATTACTCCCGATATTATCAATATAACATCCATTACTACCCATATTATGCAGTTATTATCGATAGAACTCTATTAAATATATTTTTTACTTTTATTATTATCAATATAACATGCATTATTACGCATATTATGGAGATATAATCGCTAGAACTGTAATAAATATACCTATTACTTATATTATTATTAATATAACATGCATTATTACCCATATTATGCAGTTATTATCGATAGAACTATAATAAATATACTTATTACTTTTATTATTATCAATATAACATGCATTATTACCCATATTATGCAGTTACTATCGATAGAACTATAATAAATATACTTATTACTTTTATTATTATCAATATAACATGCATTATTACCCATATAATGGAGTTATTATCGCTAGAACTGTAATAATTATACTTATTACTTAAATTATTATCAATATAACATGCATTATTACCCATATTATGCAGTTATTATAGCTAGAACTATAATAAATATACGTATTATTTTTATTATCATCAATATAACATGCATTACTACCCATATAATGCAGTTATTATCGACAGAAGTATAATAAATATACTTATTACTTTTATTATTATCAATATAACAGGCACTCTTAGCCATATTTTACTAGTATTATCGCTAGGACTGTAATAATTATACTTATTACTCCCGTTATTATCAATATAACATCCATTATTACCCATATAATGCAGTTCTCATTGCTGGAACTGTAATAATTATACTTATTACTCCCGATATTATCAATATGACATGCATTATTACCCATATAATGGGGTTATTATCGCTAGAACTGTAATAATTATACTTATTACTTATATTATTATCAATATGACATGCGTTATTGCCCATATTATGCAGTTATTATCGATAGAACTGTAATAAATATACTTATTACTTTTATTATTATCAATATAACATGCACTATTAGCCATATTGTACAATTATTATAGCTAGAGCTATAATAATTATACTTTTTACTTTTATTATTATCAATATAACATGTATTATTACCCATATAATGCAGTTATTATCGCTAGAACTGTAATAAATATACTTATTACTTATATTATTATCAATATAACATGCATTATTACCCATATAATGGAGTTATTATCGCTAGAACTGTAATAATTATACTTATTACTCCCGATATTATCAATATCACATGCATTATTACCCATGTTATGCAGTTATTATCGCTAGAACTATAATAAATATACGTATTACTTTTATTGTCATCAATATAACATGCATTATTACCCATATTATGCAGTTATTATCGCTAGAACTGTAATAATTATACTTATTACTTATATTATTATCAATATAACATGCATTATTACCCATATTATGCAGTTATTATAGCTAGAACTATAATAAATATACGTATTACTTTTTTTATCATCAATATAACATGCATTATTACCCATATAATGGAGTTATTATCGCTAGAACTGTAATAATTATACTCATTACTTATATTATTATCAATATAACATGCATTATTACCCATATAATGGAGTTATTATCGCTAGAACTGTAATAATTATGCTTATTACTCCCGATATTATCAATATCACATGCATTATTACCCATGTTATGCAGTTATTATCGCTAGAACTATAATAAATATACGTATTACTTTTATTGTCATCAATATAACATGCATTATTACCCATGTTATGCAGTTATTATCGATAGAACTGTAATAAATATACTTATTACTTTTATTATTATCAATATAACATGCACTATTAGCCATATTGTACAATTATTATCGCTAGAACTATAATAATTATACTTATTACTCCCGATATTATCAATATGACATGCATTATTATCCATATAATGGAGTTATTATTGCTAGAACTGTAATAATTATACTTATTACTTATATTATTAGCAATATAGCGTGCATTATTACCCATATTATGCTGTTATTATCGCTAGAATTGTAATAATTATACTTATTACTTATATTATTATCAATATAACATGCATTATTACCCATATAATGGAGTTATTATCGCTAGACCTGTAATAATTATACTCATTACTTATATTATTATCAATATAACATGCATTATTACCCATATAATGGAGTTATTATCGCTAGAACTGTAATAATTATACTCATTACTTATATTATTATCAATATAACATGCATTATTACCCATATTATGCAGTTATTATAGCTAGAACTATAATAAATATACGTATTACTTTTATTATCATCAATATAGCATGCATTATTACCCATATTATGCAGTTATTATCGACAGAAGTGTAATAAATATACTTATTACTTTTATTATTATCAATATAACAGGCACTCTTAGCCTTATTTTACTAGTATTATCGCTAGAACTGTAATAATTATACTTATTACTCCCGATATTATCAATATAACATCCATTACTACTCATATTATGCAGTTATTATCGATAGAACTGTATTAAGTTTACTTTTTACTTTTATTATTGTCAATATAACATGCATTATTACCCATATTATGCAGTTATTATCGATAGAACTATAATAAATATACTTATTACTTTTATTATTATCAATGTAACATGCACTATTACCCATATAATGCAGTTATTATTGACAGAAGTATAGTAAATATACTTATTACTTTTATTATTATCAATATAACAGGCACTCTTAGCCATATTTTACTAGTATTATCGCTAGAACTGTAATAATTATACTTATTACTCCCGATATTATCAATATAACATCCATTACTACCCATATTATGCAGTTATTATCGATAGAACTGTATTAAATATATTTTTTACTTTTATTATTATCAATATAACATGCATTATTACGCATATTATGGAGATATAATCGCTAGAACTGTAATAAATATACCTATTACTTATATTATTATCAATATGACATGCGTTATTGCCCATATTATGCAGTTATTATCGATAGAACTGTAATAAATATACTTATTACTTTTATTATTATCAATATAACATGCACTATTAGCCATATTGTACAATTATTATAGCTAGAGCTATAATAATTATACTTTTTACTTTTATTATTATCAATATAACATGTATTATTACCCATATAATGCAGTTATTATCGCTAGAACTGTAATAATTATACTTATTACTTATATTATTATCAATATAACATGCATTATTACCCATATTATGCAGTTATTATAGCTAGAACTATAATAAATATACGTATTATTTTTATTATCATCAATATAACATGCATTACTACCCATATAATGCAGTTATTATCGACAGAAGTATAATAAATATACTTATTACTTTTATTATTATCAATATAACAGGCACTCTTAGCCATATTTTACTAGTATTATCGCTAGGACTGTAATAATTATACTTATTACTCCCGTTATTATCAATATAACATCCATTATTACCCATATAATGCAGTTCTCATTGCTGGAACTGTAATAATTATACTTATTACTCCCGATATTATCAATATGACATGCGTTATTGCCCATATTATGCAGTTATTATCGATAGAACTGTAATAAATATACTTATTACTTTTATTATTATCAATATAACATGCACTATTAGCCATATTGTACAATTATTATAGCTAGAGCTATAATAATTATACTTTTTACTTTTATTATTATCAATATAACATGTATTATTACCCATATAATGCAGTTATTATCGCTAGAACTGTAATAAATATACTTATTACTTATATTATTATCAATATAACATGCATTATTACCCATATAATGGAGTTATTATCGCTAGAACTGTAATAATTATACTTATTACTCCCGATATTATCAATATCACATGCATTATTACCCATGTTATGCAGTTATTATCGCTAGAACTATAATAAATATACGTATTACTTTTATTGTCATCAATATAACATGCATTATTACCCATATTATGCAGTTATTATCGCTAGAACTGTAATAATTATACTTATTACTTATATTATTATCAATATAACATGCATTATTACCCATATTATGCAGTTATTATAGCTAGAACTATAATAAATATACGTATTACTTTTTTTATCATCAATATAACATGCATTATTACCCATATAATGGAGTTATTATCGCTAGAACTGTAATAATTATACTCATTACTTATATTATTATCAATATAACATGCATTATTACCCATATAATGGAGTTATTATCGCTAGAACTGTAATAATTATGCTTATTACTCCCGATATTATCAATATCACATGCATTATTACCCATGTTATGCAGTTATTATCGCTAGAACTATAATAAATATACGTATTACTTTTATTGTCATCAATATAACATGCATTATTACCCATGTTATGCAGTTATTATCGATAGAACTGTAATAAATATACTTATTACTTTTATTATTATCAATATAACATGCACTATTAGCCATATTGTACAATTATTATCGCTAGAACTATAATAATTATACTTATTAGTCCCGATATTATCAATATGACATGCATTATTATCCATATAATGGAGTTATTATTGCTAGAACTGTAATAATTATACTTATTACTTATATTATTAGCAATATAGCGTGCATTATTACCCATATTATGCTGTTATTATCGCTAGAATTGTAATAATTATACTTATTACTTATATTATTATCAATATAACATGCATTATTACCCATATAATGGAGTTATTATCGCTAGACCTGTAATAATTATACTCATTACTTATATTATTATCAATATAACATGCATTATTACCCATATAATGGAGTTATTATCGCTAGAACTGTAATAATTATACTCATTACTTATATTATTATCAATATAACATGCATTATTACCCATATTATGCAGTTATTATAGCTAGAACTATAATAAATATACGGATTACTTTTATTATCATCAATATAGCATGCATTATTACCCATATTATGCAGTTATTATCGACAGAAGTGTAATAAATATACTTATAACTTTTATTATTATCAATATAACAGGCACTCTTAGCCTTATTTTACTAGTATTATCGCTAGAACTGTAATAATTATACTTATTACTCCCGATATTATCAATATAACATCCATTACTACTCATATTATGCAGTTATTATCGATAGAACTGTATTAAGTTTACTTTTTACTTTTATTATTGTCAATATAACATGCATTATTACCCATATTATGCAGTTATTATCGATAGAACTATAATAAATATACTTATTACTTTTATTATTATCAATGTAACATGCACTATTACCCATATAATGCAGTTATTATTGACAGAAGTATAGTAAATATACTTATTACTTTTATTATTATCAATATAACAGGCACTCTTAGCCATATTTTACTAGTATTATCGCTAGAACTGTAATAATTATACTTATTACTCCCGATATTATCAATATAACATCCATTACTACCCATATTATGCAGTTATTATCGATAGAACTGTATTAAATATATTTTTTACTTTTATTATTATCAATATAACATGCATTATTACGCATATTATGGAGATATAATCGCTAGAACTGTAATAAATATACCTATTACTTATATTATTATCAATATGACATGCGTTATTGCCCATATTATGCAGTTATTATCGATAGAACTGTAATAAATATACTTATTACTTTTATTATTATCAATATAACATGCACTATTAGCCATATTGTACAATTATTATAGCTAGAGCTATAATAATTATACTTTTTACTTTTATTATTATCAATATAACATGTATTATTACCCATATAATGCAGTTATTATCGCTAGAACTGTAATAATTATACTTATTACTTATATTATTATCAATATAACATGCATTATTACCCATATTATGCAGTTATTATAGCTAGAACTATAATAAATATACGTATTACTTTTATTGTCATCAATATAACATGCATTATTACCCATATTATGCAGTTATTATCGCTAGAACTGTAATAATTATACTTATTACTTATATTATTATCAATATAACATGCATTATTACCCATATTATGCAGTTATTATAGCTAGAACTATAATAAATATACGTATTACTTTTTTTATCATCAATATAACATGCATTATTACCCATATAATGGAGTTATTATCGCTAGAACTGTAATAATTATACTCATTACTTATATTATTATCAATATAACATGCATTATTACCCATATAATGGAGTTATTATCGCTAGAACTGTAATAATTATACTTATTACTTATATTATTATCAATATCACATGCATTATTACCCATGTTATGCAGTTATTATCGCTAGAACTATAATAAATATACGTATTACTTTTATTGTCATCAATATAACATGCATTATTACCCATATTATGCAGTTATTATCGATAGAACTGTAATAAATATACTTATTACTTATATTATTATCAATATAACATGCATTATTACCCATATAATGCAGTTATTATCGCTAGAACTATAATAAATATACGTATTACTTTTATTATCATCAATATAACATGCATTATTACCCATGTTATGCAGTTATTATCGATAGAACTGTAATAAATATACTTATTACTTTTATTATTATCAATATAACATGCACTATTAGCCATATTGTACAATTATTATCGCTAGAACTATAATAATTATACTTATTAGTCCCGATATTATCAATATGACATGCATTATTATCCATATAATGGAGTTATTATTGCTAGAACTGTAATAATTATACTTATTACTTATCTTATTAGCAATATAGCGTGCATTATTACCCATATTATGCTGTTATTATCGCTAGAATTGTAATAATTATACTTATTACTTATATTATTATCAATATAACATGCATTATTACCCATATAATGGAGTTATTATCGCTAGACCTGTAATAATTATACTCATTACTTATATTATTATCAATATAACATGCATTATTACCCATATAATGGAGTTATTATCGCTAGAACTGTAATAATTATACTCATTACTTATATTATTATCAATATAACATGCATTATTACCCATATTATGCAGTTATTATAGCTAGAACTATAATAAATATACGTATTACTTTTATTATCATCAATATAGCATGCATTATTACCCATATTATGCAGTTATTATCGACAGAAGTGTAATAAATATACTTATTACTTTTATTATTATCAATATAACAGGCACTCTTAGCCTTATTTTACTAGTATTATCGCTAGAACTGTAATAATTATACTTATTACTCCCGATATTATCAATATAACATCCATTACTACTCATATTATGCAGTTATTATCGATAGAACTGTATTAAGTTTACTTTTTACTTTTATTATTGTCAATATAACATGCATTATTACCCATATTATGCAGTTATTATCGATAGAACTATAATAAATATACTTATTACTTTTATTATTATCAATGTAACATGCACTATTACCCATATAATGCAGTTATTATTGACAGAAGTATAGTAAATATACTTATTACTTTTATTATTATCAATATAACAGGCACTCGTAGCCATATTTTACTAGTATTATCGCTAGAACTGTAATAATTATACTTATTACTCCCGATATTATCAATATAACATCCATTACTACCCATATTATGCAGTTATTATCGATAGAACTGTATTAAATATATTTTTTACTTTTATTATTATCAATATAACATGCATTATTACGCATATTATGGAGATATAGTCGCTAGAACTGTAATAAATATACCTATTACTTACATTATTATCAATATAACATGCATTATTACCCATATTATGCAGTTATTATCGATAGAACTATAATAAATATACTTATTACTTTTATTATTGTCAATATAACATGCATTATTACCCATATTATGCAGTTATTATCGATAGAACTATAATAAATATACTTATTCCTTTTATTATTATCAATGTAACATGCACTATTACCCATATAATGCAGTTATTATTGACAGAAGTATAATAAATATACTTATTACTTTTATTATTATCAATATAACAGGCACTCTTAGCCATATTTTACTAGTATTATCGCTAGAACTGTAATAATTATACTTATTACTCCCGATATTATCAATATAACATCCATTACTACCCATATTATGCAGTTATTATCGATAGAACTGTATTAAATATATTTTTTACTTTTATTATTATCAATATAACATGCATTATTACGCATATTATGGAGATATAATCGCTAGAACTGTAATAAATATACCTATTACTTATATTATTATCAATATAACATGCATTATTACCCATATTATGCAGTTATTATCGATAGAACTATAATAAATATACTTATTACTTTTATTATTATCAATATAACATGCATTATTACCCATATAATGCAGTTATTATCGACAGAAGTATAATAAATATACTTATTGCTTTTATTATTATCAATATAACAGGCACTCTTAGCCATATTTTACTAGTATTATCGCTAGAACTGTAATAATTATACTTATTATTCCCAATATTACCAACATAGCATGCATTATTACCCATATAATGCAGTTATTATCGCTAGAACTGTAATAATTATACTTACTACTTATATTATTATCAATATAACGTGCATTATTACCCATATTATGCAGTTATTATCGCTAGAACTGTAATAAATATACTTATTACTTTTATTATTATCAATATAACATGCACTATTACTCATATAATGCAGTTATTATCGACAGAAGTATAATAAATATACTTATTACTTTTATTATTATCAATATAACAGGCACTCTTAGCCATATTTTACTAGTATTATCGCTTGGACTGTAATAATTATACTTATTACTCCCGATATTATCAATATAACATCCATTGTTACCCATATAATGCAGTTCTTATCGCTGGAACTGTAATAATTATACTTGTTACTCCCGATATTATCAATATAACATGCATTATTACCCCTATAATGCAGTTATTATAGCTAGAACTATAATAAATATACGTATTACTTTTATTATCATCAATATAACATGCATTATTACCCATATTATGCAGTTATTATCGATAGAACTATAATAAATATACTTATTACTTTTATTATTATCAATATAACATGCATTATTACCCATATAATGCAGTTATTATCGCTAGAACTGTAATAATTATACTTATTACTTATATTATTATCAATATAACATGCATTATTACCCATATAATGGAGTTATTATCGCTAGAACTGTAATAATTATACTCATTACTTATATTATTATCAATATAACATGCATTATTACCCATATAATGGAGTTATTATCGCTAGAACTGTAATAATTATACTTATTACTTATATTATTATCAATATAACATGCATTATTACCCATATTATGCAGTTATTATAGCTACAACTATAATAAATATACGTATTATTTTTATTATCATCAATATAACATGCATTATTACCCATATTATGCAGTTATTATCGGTAGAACTATAATAAATATACTTATTACTTTTATTATTATCAATATAACATGCATTACTACCCATATTATGCAGTTATTATCGATAGAACTGTAATAAATATACTTACTACTTTCATTATCATCAATATAACATGCATTATTACCCATATTATGCAGTTACTATCGATAGAACTATAATAAATATACTTATTACTTTTATTATTATCAATATAACATGCATTATTACCCATATAATGGAGTTATTATCGCTAGAACTGAAATAATTATACTTATTACTTAAATTATTATCAATATAACATGCATTATTACCCATATTATGCAGTTATTATAGCTAGAACTATAATAAATATACGTATTATTTTTATTATCATCAATATAACATGCATTACTACCCATATAATGCAGTTATTATCGACAGAAGTATAATAAATATACTTATTACTTTTATTATTATCAATATAACAGGCACTCTTAGCCATATTTTACTAGTATTATCGCTAGAACTGTAATAATTATACTTATTATTCCCAATATTACCAACATAGCATGCATTATTACCCATATAATGCAGTTATTATCGCTAGAACTGTAATAATTATACTTACTACTTATATTATTATCAATATAACGTGCATTATTACCCATATTATGCAGTTATTATCGCTAGAACTGTAATAAATATACTTATTACTTTTATTATTATCAATATAACATGCACTATTACTCATATAATGCAGTTATTATCGGCAGAAGTATAATAAATATACTTATTACTTTTATTATTATCAATATAACAGGCACTCTTAGCCATATTTTACTAGTATTATCGCTTGGACTGTAATAATTATACTTATTACTCCCGATATTATCAATATAACATCCATTGTTACCCATATAATGCAGTTCTTATCGCTGGAACTGTAATAATTATACTTGTTACTCCCGATATTATCAATATAACATGTATTATTACCCATATAATGCAGTTATTATCGCTAGAACTGTAATAATTATACTTATTACTTATATTATTATCAATATAACATGCATTATTACCCATATTATGCAGTTATTATAGCTAGAACTATAATAAATATACGTATTACTTTTATTGTCATCAATATAACATGCATTATTACCCATATTATGCAGTTATTATCGCTAGAACTGTAATAATTATACTTATTACTTATATTATTATCAATATAACATGCATTATTACCCATATTATGCAGTTATTATAGCTAGAACTATAATAAATATACGTATTACTTTTTTTATCATCAATATAACATGCATTATTACCCATATAATGGAGTTATTATCGCTAGAACTGTAATAATTATACTCATTACTTATATTATTATCAATATAACATGCATTATTACCCATATAATGGAGTTATTATCGCTAGAACTGTAATAATTATACTTATTACTTATATTATTATCAATATCACATGCATTATTACCCATGTTATGCAGTTATTATCGCTAGAACTATAATAAATATACGTATTACTTTTATTGTCATCAATATAACATGCATTATTACCCATATTATGCAGTTATTATCGATAGAACTGTAATAAATATACTTATTACTTATATTATTATCAATATAACATGCATTATTACCCATATAATGCAGTTATTATCGCTAGAACTATAATAAATATACGTATTACTTTTATTATCATCAATATAACATGCATTATTACCCATGTTATGCAGTTATTATCGATAGAACTGTAATAAATATACTTATTACTTTTATTATTATCAATATAACATGCACTATTAGCCATATTGTACAATTATTATCGCTAGAACTATAATAATTATACTTATTAGTCCCGATATTATCAATATGACATGCATTATTATCCATATAATGGAGTTATTATTGCTAGAACTGTATTAATTATACTTATTACTTATCTTATTAGCAATATAGCGTGCATTATTACCCATATTATGCTGTTATTATCGCTAGAATTGTAATAATTATACTTATTACTTATATTATTATCAATATAACATGCATTATTACCCATATAATGGAGTTATTATCGCTAGACCTGTAATAATTATACTCATTACTTATATTATTATCAATATAACATGCATTATTACCCATATAATGGAGTTATTATCGCTAGAACTGTAATAATTATACTCATTACTTATATTATTATCAATATAACATGCATTATTACCCATATTATGCAGTTATTATAGCTAGAACTATAATAAATATACGTATTACTTTTATTATCATCAATATAGCATGCATTATTACCCATATTATGCAGTTATTATCGACAGAAGTGTAATAAATATACTTATTACTTTTATTATTATCAATATAACAGGCACTCTTAGCCTTATTTTACTAGTATTATCGCTAGAACTGTAATAATTATACTTATTACTCCCGATATTATCAATATAACATCCATTACTACTCATATTATGCAGTTATTATCGATAGAACTGTATTAAGTTTACTTTTTACTTTTATTATTGTCAATATAACATGCATTATTACCCATATTATGCAGTTATTATCGATAGAACTATAATAAATATACTTATTACTTTTATTATTATCAATGTAACATGCACTATTACCCATATAATGCAGTTATTATTGACAGAAGTATAGTAAATATACTTATTACTTTTATTATTATCAATATAACAGGCACTCGTAGCCATATTTTACTAGTATTATCGCTAGAACTGTAATAATTATACTTATTACTCCCGATATTATCAATATAACATCCATTACTACCCATATTATGCAGTTATTATCGATAGAACTGTATTAAATATATTTTTTACTTTTATTATTATCAATATAACATGCATTATTACGCATATTATGGAGATATAGTCGCTAGAACTGTAATAAATATACCTATTACTTACATTATTATCAATATAACATGCATTATTACCCATATTATGCAGTTATTATCGATAGAACTATAATAAATATACTTATTACTTTTATTATTGTCAATATAACATGCATTATTACCCATATTATGCAGTTATTATCGATAGAACTATAATAAATATACTTATTCCTTTTATTATTATCAATGTAACATGCACTATTACCCATATAATGCAGTTATTATTGACAGAAGTATAATAAATATACTTATTACTTTTATTATTATCAATATAACAGGCACTCTTAGCCATATTTTACTAGTATTATCGCTAGAACTGTAATAATTATACTTATTACTCCCGATATTATCAATATAACATCCATTACTACCCATATTATGCAGTTATTATCGATAGAACTGTATTAAATATATTTTTTACTTTTATTATTATCAATATAACATGCATTATTACGCATATTATGGAGATATAATCGCTAGAACTGTAATAAATATACCTATTACTTATATTATTATCAATATAACATGCATTATTACCCATATTATGCAGTTATTATCGATAGAACTATAATAAATATACTTATTACTTTTATTATTATCAATATAACATGCATTATTACCCATATAATGCAGTTATTATCGACAGAAGTATAATAAATATACTTATTGCTTTTATTATTATCAATATAACAGGCACTCTTAGCCATATTTTACTAGTATTATCGCTAGAACTGTAATAATTATACTTATTATTCCCAATATTACCAACATAGCATGCATTATTACCCATATAATGCAGTTATTATCGCTAGAACTGTAATAATTATACTTACTACTTATATTATTATCAATATAACGTGCATTATTACCCATATTATGCAGTTATTATCGCTAGAACTGTAATAAATATACTTATTACTTTTATTATTATCAATATAACATGCACTATTACTCATATAATGCAGTTATTATCGACAGAAGTATAATAAATATACTTATTACTTTTATTATTATCAATATAACAGGCACTCTTAGCCATATTTTACTAGTATTATCGCTTGGACTGTAATAATTATACTTATTACTCCCGATATTATCAATATAACATCCATTGTTACCCATATAATGCAGTTCTTATCGCTGGAACTGTAATAATTATACTTGTTACTCCCGATATTATCAATATAACATGCATTATTACCCCTATAATGCAGTTATTATAGCTAGAACTATAATAAATATACGTATTACTTTTATTATCATCAATATAACATGCATTATTACCCATATTATGCAGTTATTATCGATAGAACTATAATAAATATACTTATTACTTTTATTATTATCAATATAACATGCATTATTACCCATATAATGCAGTTATTATCGCTAGAACTGTAATAATTATACTTATTACTTATATTATTATCAATATAACATGCATTATTACCCATATAATGGAGTTATTATCGCTAGAACTGTAATAATTATACTCATTACTTATATTATTATCAATATAACATGCATTATTACCCATATAATGGAGTTATTATCGCTAGAACTGTAATAATTATACTTATTACTTATATTATTATCAATATAACATGCATTATTACCCATATTATGCAGTTATTATAGCTACAACTATAATAAATATACGTATTATTTTTATTATCATCAATATAACATGCATTATTACCCATATTATGCAGTTATTATCGGTAGAACTATAATAAATATACTTATTACTTTTATTATTATCAATATAACATGCATTACTACCCATATTATGCAGTTATTATCGATAGAACTGTAATAAATATACTTACTACTTTCATTATCATCAATATAACATGCATTATTACCCATATTATGCAGTTACTATCGATAGAACTATAATAAATATACTTATTACTTTTATTATTATCAATATAACATGCATTATTACCCATATAATGGAGTTATTATCGCTAGAACTGAAATAATTATACTTATTACTTAAATTATTATCAATATAACATGCATTATTACCCATATTATGCAGTTATTATAGCTAGAACTATAATAAATATACGTATTATTTTTATTATCATCAATATAACATGCATTACTACCCATATAATGCAGTTATTATCGACAGAAGTATAATAAATATACTTATTACTTTTATTATTATCAATATAACAGGCACTCTTAGCCATATTTTACTAGTATTATCGCTAGAACTGTAATAATTATACTTATTATTCCCAATATTACCAACATAGCATGCATTATTACCCATATAATGCAGTTATTATCGCTAGAACTGTAATAATTATACTTACTACTTATATTATTATCAATATAACGTGCATTATTACCCATATTATGCAGTTATTATCGCTAGAACTGTAATAAATATACTTATTACTTTTATTATTATCAATATAACATGCACTATTACTCATATAATGCAGTTATTATCGGCAGAAGTATAATAAATATACTTATTACTTTTATTATTATCAATATAACAGGCACTCTTAGCCATATTTTACTAGTATTATCGCTTGGACTGTAATAATTATACTTATTACTCCCGATATTATCAATATAACATCCATTGTTACCCATATAATGCAGTTCTTATCGCTGGAACTGTAATAATTATACTTGTTACTCCCGATATTATCAATATAACATGCATTATTACCCATATAATGCAGTTATTATAGCTAGAACTATAATAAATATACGTATTACTTTTATTATCATCAATATAACATGCATTATTACCCATATTATGCAGTTATTATCGATAGAACTATAATAAATATACTTATTACTTTTATTATTATCAATATAACATGCATTATTACCCATATAATGCAGTTATTATCGCTAGAACTGTAATAATTATACTTATTACTTATATTATTATCAATATAACATGCATTATTACCCATATAATGGAGTTATTATCGCTAGAACTGTAATAATTATACTCATTACTTATATTATTATCAATATAACATGCATTATTACCCATATAATGGAGTTATTATCGCTAGATCTGTAATAATTATACTTATTACTTATATTATTATCAATATAACATGCATTATTACCCATATTATGCAGTTATTATAGCTACAACTATAATAAATATACGTATTATTTTTATTATCATCAATATAACATGCATTATTACCCATATTATGCAGTTATTATCGGTAGAACTATAATAAATATACTTATTACTTTTATTATTATCAATATAACATGCATTACTACCCATATTATGCAGTTATTATCGATAGAACTGTAATAAATATACTTACTACTTTCATTATCATCAATATAACATGCATTATTACCCATATTATGCAGTTACTATCGATAGAACTATAATAAATATACTTATTACTTTTATTATTATCAATATAACATGCATTATTACCCATATAATGGAGTTATTATCGCTAGAACTGTAATAATTATACTTATTACTTAAATTATTATCAATATAACATGCATTATTACCCATATTATGCAGTTATTATAGCTAGAACTATAATAAATATACGTATTATTTTTATTATCTTCAATATAACATGCATTACTACCCATATAATGCAGTTATTATCGACAGAAGTATAATAAATATACTTATTACTTTTATTATTATCAATATAACAGGCACTCCTAGCCATATTTTACTAGTATTATCGCTAGAACTGTAATTATTATACTTATTATTCCCAATATTACCAACATAGCATGCATTATTACCCATATAATGCAGTTATTATCGCTAGAACTGTAATAATTATACTTACTACTTATATTATTATCAATATAACGTGCATTATTACCCATATTATGCAGTTATTATCGCTAGAACTGTAATAAATATACTTATTACTTTTATTATTATCAATATAACATGCACTATTACTCATATAATGCAGTTATTATCGACAGAAGTATAATAAATATACTTATTACTTTTATTATTATCAATATAACAGGCACTCTTAGCCATATTTTACTAGTATTATCGCTTGGACTGTAATAATTATACTTATTACTCCCGATATTATCAATATAACATCCATTGTTACCCATATAATGCAGTTCTTATCGCTGGAACTGTAATAATTATACTTGTTACTCCCGATATTATCAATATAACATGCATTATTACGCATATAATGCAGTTATTATCGCTAGAACTGTAATAATTATACTTATTACTTATATTATTATCAATATAACATGCATTATTACCCATATAATGCAGTTATTATAGCTAGAACTATAATAAATATACGTATTACTTTTATTATCATCAATATAACATGCATTATTACCCATATTATGCAGTTATTATAGCTAGAACTATAATAAATATACTTATTACTTTTATTATTATCAATATAACATGCATTATTACCCATATAATGCAGTTATTATCGCTAGAACTGTAATAATTATACTTATTACTTATATTATTATCAATATAACATGCATTATTACCCATATAATGGAGTTATTATCGCTAGAACTGTAATAATTATACTCATTACTTATATTATTATCAATATAACATGCATTATTACCCATATAATGGAGTTATTATCGCTAGAACTGTAATAATTATACTTATTACTTATATTATTATCAATATAACATGCATTATTACCCATATTATGCAGTTATTATAGCTACAACTATAATAAATATACGTATTATTTTTATTATCATCAATATAACATGCATTATTACCCATATTATGCAGTTATTATCGATAGAACTAAAATAAATATACTTATTACTTTTATTATTATCAATATAACATGCATTACTACCCATATTATGCAGTTATTATCGATAGAACTGTAATAAATATACTTACTACTTTCATTATCATCAATATAACATGCATTATTACACATATTATGCAGTTACTATCGATAGAACTATAATAAATATACTAATTACTTTTATTATTATCAATATAACAGGCACTCTTAGCCATATTTTACTAGTATTATCGCTAGAACTGTAATAATTATACTTATTACTCCCGATATTATCAATATAACATCCATTACTACCCATATTATGCAGTTATTATCGATAGAACTGTATTAAATATATTTTTTACTTTTATTATTATCAATATAACATGCATTATTACGCATATTATGGAGATATAATCGCTAGAACTGTAATAAATATACCTATTACTTATATTATTATCAATATAACATGCATTATTACCCATATTATGCAGTTATTATCGATAGAACTATAATAAATATACTTATTACTTTTATTATTATCAATATAACATGCATTATTACCCATATAATGCAGTTATTATCGACAGAAGTATAATAAATATACTTATTACTTTTATTATTATCAATGTAACATGCACTATTACCCATATAATGCAGTTATTATTGACAGAAGTATAATAAATATACTTATTACTTTTATTATTATCAATATAACAGGCACTCTTAGCCATATTTTACTAGTATTATCGCTAGAACTGTAATAATTATACTTATTACTCCCGATATTATCAATATAACATCCATTACTACCCATATTATGCAGTTATTATCGATAGAACTGTATTAAATATATTTTTTACTTTTATTATTATCAATATAACATGCATTATTACGCATATTATGGAGATATAATCGCTAGAACTGTAATAAATATACCTATTACTTATATTATTATCAATATAACATGCATTATTACCCATATTATGCAGTTATTATCGATAGAACTATAATAAATATACTTATTACTTTTATTATTATCAATATAACATGCATTATTACCCATATAATGCAGTTATTATCGACAGAAGTATAATAAATATACTTATTGCTTTTATTATTATCAATATAACAGGCACTCTTAGCCATATTTTACTAGTATTATCGCTAGAACTGTAATAATTATACTTATTATTCCCAATATTACCAACATAGCATGCATTATTACCCATATAATGCAGTTATTATCGCTAGAACTGTAATAATTATACTTACTACTTATATTATTATCAATATAACGTGCATTATTACCCATATTATGCAGTTATTATCGCTAGAACTGTAATAAATATACTTATTACTTTTATTATTATCAATATAACATGCACTATTACTCATATAATGCAGTTATTATCGACAGAAGTATAATAAATATACTTATTACTTTTATTATTATCAATATAACAGGCACTCTTAGCCATATTTTACTAGTATTATCGCTTGGACTGTAATAATTATACTTATTACTCCCGATATTATCAATATAACATCCATTGTTACCCATATAATGCAGTTCTTATCGCTGGAACTGTAATAATTATACTTGTTACTCCCGATATTATCAATATAACATGCATTATTACCCCTATAATGCAGTTATTATAGCTAGAACTATAATAAATATACGTATTACTTTTATTATCATCAATATAACATGCATTATTACCCATATTATGCAGTTATTATCGATAGAACTATAATAAATATACTTATTACTTTTATTATTATCAATATAACATGCATTATTACCCATATAATGCAGTTATTATCGCTAGAACTGTAATAATTATACTTATTACTTATATTATTATCAATATAACATGCATTATTACCCATATAATGGAGTTATTATCGCTAGAACTGTAATAATTATACTCATTACTTATATTATTATCAATATAACATGCATTATTACCCATATAATGGAGTTATTATCGCTAGAACTGTAATAATTATACTTATTACTTATATTATTATCAATATAACATGCATTATTACCCATATTATGCAGTTATTATAGCTACAACTATAATAAATATACGTATTATTTTTATTATCATCAATATAACATGCATTATTACCCATATTATGCAGTTATTATCGGTAGAACTATAATAAATATACTTATTACTTTTATTATTATCAATATAACATGCATTACTACCCATATTATGCAGTTATTATCGATAGAACTGTAATAAATATACTTACTACTTTCATTATCATCAATATAACATGCATTATTACCCATATTATGCAGTTACTATCGATAGAACTATAATAAATATACTTATTACTTTTATTATTATCAATATAACATGCATTATTACCCATATAATGGAGTTATTATCGCTAGAACTGAAATAATTATACTTATTACTTAAATTATTATCAATATAACATGCATTATTACCCATATTATGCAGTTATTATAGCTAGAACTATAATAAATATACGTATTATTTTTATTATCATCAATATAACATGCATTACTACCCATATAATGCAGTTATTATCGACAGAAGTATAATAAATATACTTATTACTTTTATTATTATCAATATAACAGGCACTCTTAGCCATATTTTACTAGTATTATCGCTAGAACTGTAATAATTATACTTATTATTCCCAATATTACCAACATAGCATGCATTATTACCCATATAATGCAGTTATTATCGCTAGAACTGTAATAATTATACTTACTACTTATATTATTATCAATATAACGTGCATTATTACCCATATTATGCAGTTATTATCGCTAGAACTGTAATAAATATACTTATTACTTTTATTATTATCAATATAACATGCACTATTACTCATATAATGCAGTTATTATCGGCAGAAGTATAATAAATATACTTATTACTTTTATTATTATCAATATAACAGGCACTCTTAGCCATATTTTACTAGTATTATCGCTAGGACTGTAATAATTATACTTATTACTCCCGTTATTATCAATATAACATCCATTATTACCCATATAATGCAGTTCTCATCGCTGGAACTGTAATAATTATACTTATTACTCCCGATATTATCAATATCACATGCATTATTACCCATGTTATGCAGTTATTATCGCTAGAACTATAATAAATATACGTATTACTTTTTTTGTCATCAATATAACATGCATTATTACCCATATTATGCAGTTATTATCGATAGAACTGTAATAAATATACTTATTACTTATATTATTATCAATATAACATGCATTATTACCCATATAATGCAGTTATTATCGCTAGAACTATAATAAATATACGTATTACTTTTATTATCATCAATATAACATGCATTATTACCCATGTTATGCAGTTATTATCGATAGAACTGTAATAAATATACTTATTACTTTTATTATTATCAATATAACATGCACTATTAGCCATATTGTACAATTATTATCGCTAGAACTATAATAATTATACTTATTAGTCCCGATATTATCAATATGACATGCATTATTATCCATATAATGGAGTTATTATTGCTAGAACTGTAATAATTATACTTATTACTTATATTATTAGCAATATAGCGTGCATTATTACCCATATTATGCTGTTATTATCGCTAGAATTGTAATAATTATACTTATTACTTATATTATTATCAATATAACATGCATTATTACCCATATAATGGAGTTATTATCGCTAGACCTGTAATAATTATACTCATTACTTATATTATTATCAATATAACATGCATTATTACCCATATAATGGAGTTATTATCGCTAGAACTGTAATAATTATACTCATTACTTATATTATTATCAATATAACATGCATTATTACCCATATTATGCAGTTATTATAGCTAGAACTATAATAAATATACGTATTACTTTTATTATCATCAATATAGCATGCATTATTACCCATATTATGCAGTTATTATCGACAGAAGTGTAATAGATATACTTATTACTTTTATTATTATCAATATAACAGGCACTCTTAGCCTTATTTTACTAGTATTATCGCTAGAACTGTAATAATTATACTTATTACTCCCGATATTATCAATATAACATCCATTACTACTCATATTATGCAGTTATTATCGATAGAACTGTATTAAGTATACTTTTTACTTTTATTATTGTCAATATAACATGCATTATTACCCATATTATGCAGTTATTATCGATAGAACTATAATAAATATACTTATTACTTTTATTATTATCAATGTAACATGCACTATTACCCATATAATGCAGTTATTATTGACAGAAGTATAATAAATATACTTATTACTTTTATTATTATCAATATAACAGGCACTCTTAGCCATATTTTACTAGTATTATCGCTAGAACTGTAATAATTATACTTATTACTCCCGATATTATCAATATAACATCCATTACTACCCATATTATGCAGTTATTATCGATAGAACTGTATTAAATATATTTTTTACTTTTATTATTATCAATATAACATGCATTATTACGCATATTATGGAGATATAATCGCTAGAACTGTAATAAATATACCTATTACTTATATTATTATCAATATAACATGCATTATTACCCATATTATGCAGTTATTATCGATAGAACTATAATAAATATACTTATTACTTTTATTATTATCAATATAACATGCATTATTACCCATATAATGCAGTTATTATCGACAGAAGTATAATAAATATACTTATTACTTTTATTATTATCAATATAACAGGCACTCCTAGCCATATTTTACTAGTATTATCGCTAGAACTGTAATTATTATACTTATTATTCCCAATATTACCAACATAGCATGCATTATTACCCATATAATGCAGTTATTATCGCTAGAACTGTAATAATTATACTTACTACTTATATTATTATCAATATAACGTGCATTATTACCCATATTATGCAGTTATTATCGCTAGAACTGTAATAAATATACTTATTACTTTTATTATTATCAATATAACATGCACTATTACTCATATAATGCAGTTATTATCGACAGAAGTATAATAAATATACTTATTACTTTTATTATTATCAATATAACAGGCACTCTTAGCCATATTTTACTAGTATTATCGCTTGGACTGTAATAATTATACTTATTACTCCCGATATTATCAATATAACATCCATTGTTACCCATATAATGCAGTTCTTATCGCTGGAACTGTAATAATTATACTTGTTACTCCCGATATTATCAATATAACATGCATTATTACGCATATAATGCAGTTATTATCGCTAGAACTGTAATAATTATACTTATTACTTATATTATTATCAATATAACATGCATTATTACCCATATAATGCAGTTATTATAGCTAGAACTATAATAAATATACGTATTACTTTTATTATCATCAATATAACATGCATTATTACCCATATTATGCAGTTATTATAGCTAGAACTATAATAAATATACTTATTACTTTTATTATTATCAATATAACATGCATTATTACCCATATAATGCAGTTATTATCGCTAGAACTGTAATAATTATACTTATTACTTATATTATTATCAATATAACATGCATTATTACCCATATAATGGAGTTATTATCGCTAGAACTGTAATAATTATACTCATTACTTATATTATTATCAATATAACATGCATTATTACCCATATAATGGAGTTATTATCGCTAGAACTGTAATAATTATACTTATTACTTATATTATTATCAATATAACATGCATTATTACCCATATTATGCAGTTATTATAGCTACAACTATAATAAATATACGTATTATTTTTATTATCATCAATATAACATGCATTATTACCCATATTATGCAGTTATTATCGATAGAACTAAAATAAATATACTTATTACTTTTATTATTATCAATATAACATGCATTACTACCCATATTATGCAGTTATTATCGATAGAACTGTAATAAATATACTTACTACTTTCATTATCATCAATATAACATGCATTATTACACATATTATGCAGTTACTATCGATAGAACTATAATAAATATACTAATTACTTTTATTATTATCAATATAACAGGCACTCTTAGCCATATTTTACTAGTATTATCGCTAGAACTGTAATAATTATACTTATTACTCCCGATATTATCAATATAACATCCATTACTACCCATATTATGCAGTTATTATCGATAGAACTGTATTAAATATATTTTTTACTTTTATTATTATCAATATAACATGCATTATTACGCATATTATGGAGATATAATCGCTAGAACTGTAATAAATATACCTATTACTTATATTATTATCAATATAACATGCATTATTACCCATATTATGCAGTTATTATCGATAGAACTATAATAAATATACTTATTACTTTTATTATTATCAATATAACATGCATTATTACCCATATAATGCAGTTATTATCGACAGAAGTATAATAAATATACTTATTACTTTTATTATTATCAATATAACAGGCACTCCTAGCCATATTTTACTAGTATTATCGCTAGAACTGTAATTATTATACTTATTATTCCCAATATTACCAACATAGCATGCATTATTACCCATATAATGCAGTTATTATCGCTAGAACTGTAATAATTATACTTACTACTTATATTATTATCAATATAACGTGCATTATTACCCATATTATGCAGTTATTATCGCTAGAACTGTAATAAATATACTTATTACTTTTATTATTATCAATATAACATGCACTATTACTCATATAATGCAGTTATTATCGACAGAAGTATAATAAATATACTTATTACTTTTATTATTATCAATATAACAGGCACTCTTAGCCATATTTTACTAGTATTATCGCTTGGACTGTAATAATTATACTTATTACTCCCGATATTATCAATATAACATCCATTGTTACCCATATAATGCAGTTCTTATCGCTGGAACTGTAATAATTATACTTGTTACTCCCGATATTATCAATATAACATGCATTATTACGCATATAATGCAGTTATTATCGCTAGAACTGTAATAATTATACTTATTACTTATATTATTATCAATATAACATGCATTATTACCCATATAATGCAGTTATTATAGCTAGAACTATAATAAATATACGTATTACTTTTATTATCATCAATATAACATGCATTATTACCCATATTATGCAGTTATTATAGCTAGAACTATAATAAATATACTTATTACTTTTATTATTATCAATATAACATGCATTATTACCCATATAATGCAGTTATTATCGCTAGAACTGTAATAATTATACTTATTACTTATATTATTATCAATATAACATGCATTATTACCCATATAATGGAGTTATTATCGCTAGAACTGTAATAATTATACTCATTACTTATATTATTATCAATATAACATGCATTATTACCCATATAATGGAGTTATTATCGCTAGAACTGTAATAATTATACTTATTACTTATATTATTATCAATATAACATGCATTATTACCCATATTATGCAGTTATTATAGCTACAACTATAATAAATATACGTATTATTTTTATTATCATCAATATAACATGCATTATTACCCATATTATGCAGTTATTATCGATAGAACTAAAATAAATATACTTATTACTTTTATTATTATCAATATAACATGCATTACTACCCATATTATGCAGTTATTATCGATAGAACTGTAATAAATATACTTACTACTTTCATTATCATCAATATAACATGCATTATTACACATATTATGCAGTTACTATCGATAGAACTATAATAAATATACTAATTACTTTTATTATTATCAATATAACAGGCACTCTTAGCCATATTTTACTAGTATTATCGCTAGAACTGTAATAATTATACTTATTACTCCCGATATTATCAATATAACATCCATTACTACCCATATTATGCAGTTATTATCGATAGAACTGTATTAAATATATTTTTTACTTTTATTATTATCAATATAACATGCATTATTACGCATATTATGGAGATATAATCGCTAGAACTGTAATAAATATACCTATTACTTATATTATTATCAATATAACATGCATTATTACCCATATTATGCAGTTATTATCGATAGAACTATAATAAATATACTTATTACTTTTATTATTATCAATATAACATGCATTATTACCCATATAATGCAGTTATTATCGACAGAAGTATAATAAATATACTTATTACTTTTATTATTATCAATATAACAGGCACTCCTAGCCATATTTTACTAGTATTATCGCTAGAACTGTAATTATTATACTTATTATTCCCAATATTACCAACATAGCATGCATTATTACCCATATAATGCAGTTATTATCGCTAGAACTGTAATAATTATACTTACTACTTATATTATTATCAATATAACGTGCATTATTACCCATATTATGCAGTTATTATCGCTAGAACTGTAATAAATATACTTATTACTTTTATTATTATCAATATAACATGCACTATTACTCATATAATGCAGTTATTATCGACAGAAGTATAATAAATATACTTATTACTTTTATTATTATCAATATAACAGGCACTCTTAGCCATATTTTACTAGTATTATCGCTTGGACTGTAATAATTATACTTATTACTCCCGATATTATCAATATAACATCCATTGTTACCCATATAATGCAGTTCTTATCGCTGGAACTGTAATAATTATACTTGTTACTCCCGATATTATCAATATAACATGCATTATTACGCATATAATGCAGTTATTATCGCTAGAACTGTAATAATTATACTTATTACTTATATTATTATCAATATAACATGCATTATTACCCATATAATGCAGTTATTATAGCTAGAACTATAATAAATATACGTATTACTTTTATTATCATCAATATAACATGCATTATTACCCATATTATGCAGTTATTATCGATAGAACTATAATAAATATACTTATTACTTTTATTATTATCAATATAACATGCATTATTACCCATATAATGCAGTTATTATCGCTAGAACTGTAATAATTATACTTATTACTTATATTATTATCAATATAACATGCATTATTACCCATATAATGGAGTTATTATCGCTAGAACTGTAATAATTATACTTATTACTCCCGATATTATCAATATCACATGCATTATTACCCATGTTATGCAGTTATTATCGCTAGAACTATAATAAATATACGTATTACTTTTATTGTCATCAATATAACATGCATTATTACCCATATTATGCAGTTATTATCGCTAGAACTGTAATAATTATACTTATTACTTATATTATTATCAATATAACATGCATTATTACCCATAATATGCAGTTATTATAGCTAGAACTATAATAAATATACGTATTACTTTTTTTATCATCAATATAACATGCATTATTACCCATATAATGGAGTTATTATCGCTAGAACTGTAATAATTATACTCATTACTTATATTATTATCAATATAACATGCATTATTACCCATATAATGGAGTTATTATCGCTAGAACTGTAATAATTATACTTATTACTTATATTATTATCAATATAATATAGGTTTTATTATAAAGTTAACTGTAATGATGGTTAGTATAAATATATATAGGTTTTATTGTAAAGTTGACTGTAATGATGGTTAGTATAAATATAAATGTAGGTTAATATAAATATAAATGATGCGTCTTTACGTCGCGGCGTCTCGTCAAACTCTGCCCCGAGCACGCGTGCAGGTTTCGACACGTCGGTTAAAACAAAAACCTCGCGCTTTCTGGAAAAATTCCATCGCTCCTCACTCAATACATTGTATAATATACTACGTCGCATAATATTACTTCAACCGAATTATACCACATTCCCTACATTCGGCCATCCTGCAATTCATCCGTCTCGGATGAATCTTTATAATTACGCCATGGTTTAATATATTCCGCACAAGTCGAAGTTGTTTTTGGACCTTCGCCTAATCCTATTTTTTCTACATCGTAGGTATTATTTGATTTAACCTTTGTGACGCGATACGGTCCTAAAAATTTTGCGCGTAATTTACGACCTGGACCCATCTGGGTACGCTTTATCGCAACAATATCGTCTATGTCATATTGATGTGCCTTTTTCCTTTTTCGATTGTACGCTTCTCGATTTTCTTCCTGAATTTTATGAATTTGCGTTTTAGCTTTCTCGCGCAAGTCGTCACGGTTTTCTTCAAATTGGATTAATAACTCTTTTTCAATTAATTCTTTCAAGAGCAAATCGTCTTTATTACGCATCTTTACACCAAATAGTAATTCAAATGGGGTCATTCCGATACTACGTTGGAATGTTGAATTTAGAACTCTTTGTAACTGATCGGTGTATTTGTACCATTTACTCGGATCCTCTAAAGCTAATTTTGATAGTGTAGAAATAATAGTTCTATTTAATCTCTCTACCTGTCCATTTGCTCTTGGAAGACCAGTCGTTATTAATATG
This sequence comes from Megachile leachella, assembly GCA_963576845.1. NCBI lineage: Eukaryota > Metazoa > Arthropoda > Insecta > Hymenoptera > Megachilidae > Megachile > Megachile leachella. The sequence goes on from CAUYWW010000155.1 coordinate 41,363, forward strand.
TGATTTATCTTTTCATTTTTACAATACTCTTCGAATTCTAGTGAAGTAAATGCGGTTCCTCTATCTGATACAATTTGCGTAGGATTTCCAAATACATTCTTTTGCGCCTCTAATTTATTTATAACTTCGCGTGTTGTCGTCGATTTTGTGGGATATAGCCAAACAAATTTTGTAAAACTATCGATAACGGCAAAAATGTGGTTGTAATTCTTATGAGTTGATTCTAAAGGTCCTAAGTGATCGATATGGTAAGTATGTAACGGAATATCGGCTTTAGTGAGAGGATGTAAAAATCCTTCTTGCTTCCCTAATTTTCTATTAGCTAAAATACAAGGAATACAATTATTAATATAGCGTTCTACTTTCTTTTTTAGATCGGGTATAAAATAATCTTGACGAATAATATTTTCGGTTCTCATAATTGCAAAATGTCCTTTCTGGTGAGCCTCTTGAATAATTTCGTCTTGTAACACTTGCGGTACAACTAATAATTCTTTACCGTCAACAAAATTGTAAAGTAAATCGTCTCGAATACAATATTGCTTATATGGTCTATTTTTTAAAATCTCGAGAATTAATTTAATTTCTGAATCTTCTTGTTGCAATTTTTTTATTTTTGGGATAATCGACTCTTTATTAATTATCATTATTGCATTTCTACTCAGTGCGTCTACATGTTTCATTCTCGTTCCCTGTCTATGCTCTATTGAATAATTAAAATCTTCTAGAAACAGAACCCATCTAGCTATACGCGGAATTATTTCTTTTTTACTCATTGTTTTTTGAAACGCAGCACAGTCTGTAATAATTTTGAAATTTATTCCTAAAAGGTATGTTCGAAATTTTTCAAGCGACTTTACAATGGCAAGGGTTTCAAGTTCGTAACTGCTATAATTTCTTTCCTCTAACTTAGTTTTAAGACTCATATAATAAACTGGATGTAATTGCTCATCGTCGGAAGATCGTTGCATTAAAACAGCTCCAAAACCGTCTTTAGATGCGTCGGTATGTAATTCCGTTTCGGATTTTGGATCATAAATCTTAAGAACTGGATTTTGACAAAGTACTTCTTTCAACTGGTTAAATGCCGTCTTTTGCAAATTATTAAATTCAAAAGGTTTGTCTTTCCGCAACAAATCACTTAAAGGTTTTGCGATAATCGAATAATGTGAGATAAATTTACGAAAATATCCCGATAAACCCAAAAAACTTTGTACGTCTTTTATACTTTTTGGTTCAGGAAAATGAACGACTGCTTTCACCTTTTCTTCAGACGGATAAATTTTCCCATTCTCAATATGATGACCCAAAAATTCGATACGCGTGTGCATCCATTTACATTTTTTTAGATTCAAGTTTAAACCATATTCGCTTGCCGTCTGTAGAACTAATTTTAATCGCATTAGGCATTCTACTTCGTCTATCGCGGGAATTATTATATCGTCTATATATATTAAAACAACGCCTTGAACGATTAACTCACGGAATACGTCGTTTATAAATCGCTGAAAAACCGCTGGTGCGTTTGAGAGACCGAATGGCATTTTAATAAATTGGTACTGTCCAAAATGTGTTATAAAAGAAGTGAACTTTCTACTATTTTCGTCGACTGTAATATGGAAAAATGCGTTTTTCAAATCGATTGTGCAAAAAATACGAGCATTCTGTAATCGATCCAACAATTCTTCAATTAAGGGGAGTGGAAATCTATCTTTCTCTACGATTTTGTTTAATTTGCGGTAATCAATACATACGCGGGGAGATCCGTCTTTCTTTTTTACTATTACTACCGGACTTGCATATTCGGATGCACAAGGCTCAATAATACGATTTTCTAGCCATTCATCTATTTGTTTTTGTAAAACCTCTCTCTCAAGTATAGGCAATCTGCGTGGTCTCTGATATATTGGCTTTTCGTCTTTAAGAATGATATGCATGCTTATTGTGGCATCTTTTTTCTTTTCGGGTGTATATGAACCAATTAAACTTTGTACCTCTTCACGTATTTTACGATTCTGAACGTGCGTCAAATCTAATAAATTGCTATCGGTAGGAATTTGTGTCAAAAATGTACATAATGGAATTTTACGAAAAATAATATTCTGTTGATTAATTGTCAATTCGGCCAAATTTATAATATCCGTGCCAATTACACCTTCTGCGTTCATTGAATCAATTGGTACAACGTAAACTGTCGTCGGAAATTCTTCTGAATCTATTTTAATAATTATTTGTACATAGCCAAGAGGTAGTGTTTCGTTTCCTTTGCCGAAACCCGTTAATTTTGTCGTACACGCATGCAAATTGCCAATACCAATTTTTTTATAAACGTCTTCGCGCAGCAAACTAACACAACTACCAGTATCTATCAATGCCGTAACGCATATATCGTTAATGAAAATTTTTTTTCGCATCTCGTGTCTCGTCGAAGTTGAAATAGTATTAACAGTGGGTGTTACCTGAGTAATTGTAGTTGGCTTACCTCCCTCTTTTTTCGTACATTCTGCGGCAGTATGCCCAAAACACTTACATTCAAAACATTTTTTCCCTAGAGATTTGCGCGCACAGTCTCTAGATAAATGTCCTTTTTCACCGCAATTGTAACATCTTGATTCGACTCTCGATGTCGTCGCATTTTCATACTTCTGGAACGGGGTTTTTCTTGAATAATCGCCTCTTCCTCCGAAATCCGTTCTCCTTGTCGAATCTTCTCTTACTCTTACAGGAGCCTCACGATTCTTCTTCCGTAATGTTTCATACACTGTCAATCTTTCTTTGAAATCAGTAAGTTTTTTGGTACCGTATAGAATTAATTTATTACTTGTTTCGTCGGATATGCCGTCAATGATGTATTGGATTAAAGCGTCATTTTCGATCGTTCCTCTTGATGCAATTTCCTTCATAATAAGATAGTATTCTTGTACCGTCTCGTTTCTTCGCATTTTTCGCTGTGATAATAAACTATGTAATTCGGCACTGTTCATTTTTGTCGAGAATTCGTCGCGCAATAGTTCTTTTAATTTTGTCCAAGTTTTAACAACACCTTCGCTTTGAATATATAGTTTAGCCAGTCCTTTTAATGATTTTTTTGCAAACACTAGTTTCTCTAATTCTGTCCACTCAAACAGGATAGCAACATCTTCAAAATCAGTGATCCATCGTTCCACTGGATACGAACTACTACCATCAAAGGATCGTATCGAGTCTTCTACATCGCGGTAGTTCATTGCGAATTCGACAGGTTTTCTGCGTCTTTCTTGATTGTTACCTCTTATACTTCGATTTGATGCGACGGACACAGCATCGACATTTTCTATGTTTTCATTTCCTTCCTCGTTTTGGTGGTCATGATGATCAATCGCGTCTTCGTCTTCGGTTACGTCTTCGTTATTTTCAGTAGTTGTTAAGAGTGAATTTATGTCCATTAATGCACTGCACACTTTATGAATTAAATCTTCTCGCGAACCACGATAGTCCAATCCAAGAATATTACAACACGAAACCAAATCACCGAATGTTAGTGCGTTTACTTGAGATAGTTTTGTTACATGTTCTGCGGAACCGTCTGCAAATGTAAATCCACTAAACTCGCGTAATCGTTTACGATTAGCTCTGTCGCCTTCGTTATCAAACACGAACCGGTGAAGGGCTTTTATGGACGCCGCTGACGCAGTTTTTATTTTACGTTCAATCGTCGCGATTTGTTTTAGGTTTTCCATCTTTTCTGAAATTTACGTCTAAAAAATATAAGGAATTATTTCGTCTAAACTCGTCGCACTTTATAATAAATCGTCTTTATAATCGTCGCACGTCTTCTTTACGCGAACTGTATTCGTCAATTTTCACAGTACCGCGCAATTCGTCTTCAATACCGTCACACACGACACAAATATGACTCTTTGATAGGACGAGCCCCCAAATTTATAGGTTTTATTATAAAGTTAACTGTAATGATGGTTAGTATAAATATATATAGGTTTTATTGTAAAGTTGACTGTAATGATGGTTAGTATAAATATAAATGTAGGTTAATATAAATATAAATGATGCGTCTTTACGTCGCGGCGTCTCGTCAAACTCTGCCCCGAGCACGCGTGCAGGTTTCGACACGTCGGTTAAAACAAAAACCTCGCGCTTTCTGGAAAAATTCCATCGCTCCTCACTCAATACATTGTATAATATACTACGTCGCATAATATTACTTCAACCGAATTATACCACATTCCCTACAATAACATGCATTATTACCCATATTATGCAGTTATTATAGCTAGAACTATAATAAATATACGTATTACTTTTATTATCATCAATATAGCATGCATTATTACCCATATTATGCAGTTATTATCGATAGAACTATAATAAATATACTTATTACTTTTATTATTATCAATATAACATGCATTACTACCCATATTATGCAGTTATTATCGATAGAACTGTAATAAATATACTTATTACTTATATTATTATCAATATAACATGCATTATTACCCATATAATGGAGTTATTATCGCTAGAACTGTAATAATTATGCTTATTACTCCCGATATTATCAATATCACATGCATTATTACCCATGTTATGCAGTTATTATCGCTAGAACTATAATAAATATACGTATTACTTTTATTGTCATCAATATAACATGCATTATTACCCATATTATGCAGTTATTATCGATAGAACTGTAATAAATATACTTATTACTTATATTATTATCAATATAACGTGCATTATTACCCATATAATGCAGTTATTATAGCTACAACTATAATAAATATACGTATTACTTTTATTATCATCAATATAACATGCATTATTACCCATGTTATGCAGTTATTATCGATAGACCTGTAATAATTATACTCATTACTTATATTATTATCAATATAACATGCATTATTACCCATATGATGGAGTTATTATCGCTAGAACTGTAATAATTATACTCATTACTTATATTATTATCAATATAACATGCATAATTACCCACATTTTGCAGTTATTATAGCTAGAACTATAATAAATACACGTATTACTTTTATTATCATCAATATAGCATGCATTATTACCCATATTATGCAGTTATTATCGACAGAAGTGTAATAAATATACTTATTACTTTTATTATTATCAATATAACAGGCACTCTTAGCCTTATTTTACTAGTATTATCGCTAGAACTGTAATAATTATACTTATTACTCCCGATATTATCAATATAACATCCATTACTACCCATATTATGCAGTTATTATCGATAGAACTGTATTAAGTATACTTTTTACTTTTATTATTGTCAATATAACATGCATTATTACCCATATTATGCAGTTATTATCGATAGAGCTATAATAAATATACTTATTACTTTTATTATTATCAATGTAACATGCACTATTACCCATATAATGCAGTTATTATTGACAGAAGTATAATAAATATACTTATTACTTTTATTATTATCAATATAACAGGCACTCTTAGCCATATTTTACTAGTATTATCGCTAGAACTGTAATAATTATACTTATTACTCCCGATATTATCAATATAACATCCATTACTACCCATATTATGCAGTTATTATCGATAGAACTGTATTAAATATATTTTTTACTTTTATTATTATCAATATAACATGCATTATTACGCATATTATGGAGATATAATCGCTAGAACTATAATAAATATACCTATTACTTATATTATTATCAATATAACATGCATTATTACCCATATTATGCAGTTATTATCGATAGAACTATAATAAATATACTTATTACTTTTATTATGATCAATATAACATGCATTATTACCCATATAATGCAGTTATTATCGACAGAAGTATAATAAATATACTTATTACTTTTATAATTATCAATATAACAGGCACTCTTAGCCATATTTTACTAGTATTATCGCTAGAACTGTAATGATTATTCTTATTATCCCCAATATTACCAACATAACATGCATTATTACCCATATAATGCAGTTATTATCGCTAGAACTGTAATAATTATACTTATTACTTATATTATTATCAATATAACGTGCATTATTACCCATATTATGCAGTTATTATCGCTAGAACTGTAATAAATATACTTATTACTTTTATTATTATCAATATAACATGCATTATTACCCATATAATGGAGTTATTATCGCTAGAACTGTAATAATTATGCTTATTACTCCCGATATTATCAATATCACATGCATTATTACCCATGTTATGCAGTTATTATCGCTAGAACTATAATAAATATACGTATTACTTTTATTGTCATCAATATAACATGCATTATTACCCATATTATGCAGTTATTATCGATAGAACTGTAATAAATATACTTATTACTTATATTATTATCAATATAACATGCATTATTACCCATATAATGCAGTTATTATAGCTACAACTATAATAAATATACGTATTACTTTTATTATCATCAATATAACATGCATTATTACCCATGTTATGCAGTTATTATCGATAGACCTGTAATAATTATACTCATTACTTATATTATTATCAATATAACATGCATTATTACCCATATGATGGAGTTATTATCGCTAGAACTGTAATAATTATACTCATTACTTATATTATTATCAATATAACATGCATAATTACCCACATTTTGCAGTTATTATAGCTAGAACTATAATAAATATACGTATTACTTTTATTATCATCAATATAGCATGCATTATTACCCATATTATGCAGTTATTATCGACAGAAGTGTAATAAATATACTTATTACTTTTATTATTATCAATATAACAGGCACTCTTAGCCTTATTTTACTAGTATTATCGCTAGAACTGTAATAATTATACTTATTACTCCCGATATTATCAATATAACATCCATTACTACCCATATTATGCAGTTATTATCGATAGAACTGTATTAAGTATACTTTTTACTTTTATTATTGTCAATATAACATGCATTATTACCCATATTATGCAGTTATTATCGATAGAGCTATAATAAATATACTTATTACTTTTATTATTATCAATGTAACATGCACTATTACCCATATAATGCAGTTATTATTGACAGAAGTATAATAAATATACTTATTACTTTTATTATTATCAATATAACAGGCACTCTTAGCCATATTTTACTAGTATTATCGCTAGAACTGTAATAATTATACTTATTACTCCCGATATTATCAATATAACATCCATTACTACCCATATTATGCAGTTATTATCGATAGAACTGTATTAAATATATTTTTTACTTTTATTATTATCAATATAACATGCATTATTACGCATATTATGGAGATATAATCGCTAGAACTATAATAAATATACCTATTACTTATATTATTATCAATATAACATGCATTATTACCCATATTATGCAGTTATTATCGATAGAACTATAATAAATATACTTATTACTTTTATTATGATCAATATAACATGCATTATTACCCATATAATGCAGTTATTATCGACAGAAGTATAATAAATATACTTATTACTTTTATAATTATCAATATAACAGGCACTCTTAGCCATATTTTACTAGTATTATCGCTAGAACTGTAATGATTATTCTTATTATCCCCAATATTACCAACATAACATGCATTATTACCCATATAATGCAGTTATTATCGCTAGAACTGTAATAATTATACTTATTACTTATATTATTATCAATATAACGTGCATTATTACCCATATTATGCAGTTATTATCGCTAGAACTGTAATAAATATACTTATTACTTTTATTATTATCAATATAACATGCACTATTACTCATATAATGCAGTTATTATCGACAGAAGTATAATAAATATACTTATTACTTTTATTATTATCAATATAACAGGCACTCTTAGCCATATTTTACTAGTATTATCGCTTGGACTGTAATAATTATACTTATTACTCTCGATATTATCAATATAACATCCATTGTTACCCATATAATGCAGTTCTTATCGCTGGAACTGTAATAATTATACTTGTTACTCCCGATATTATCAATATAACATGCATTATTACCCATATAATGCAGTTATTATAGCTAGAACTATAATAAATATACGTATTACTTTTATTATCATCAATATAACATGCATTATTACCCATATTATGCAGTTATTATCGATAGAACTGTAATAAATATACTTATTACTTTTATTATTATCAATATAACATGCATTATTACCCATATAATGCAGTTATTATAGCTAGAACTATAATAAATATACGTATTACTTTTATTATCATCAATATAGCATGCATTATTACCCATATTATGCAGTTATTATCGACAGAAGTGTAATAAATATACTTATTACTTTTATTATTATCAATATAACATGCATTATTACCCATATAATGCAGTTATTATCGACAGAAGTATAATAAATATACTTATTACTTTTATTATTATCAATATAACAGGCACTCTTAGCCATATTTTACTAGTATTATCGCTAGGACTGTAATAATTATACTTATTATTCCCGATATTATCAATATAACATCCATTATTACCCATATAATGCAGTTCTCATCGCTGGAACTGTAATAATTATACTTATTACTCCCGATATTATCAATATGACATGCATTATTACCCATATAATGGGGTTATTATCGCTAGAACTGTAATAATTATACTTATTACTTATATTATTATCAATATAACATGCATTATTACCCATATTATGCAGTTATTATCGATAGAACTGTAATAAATATACTTATTACTTTTATTATTATCAATATAACATGCACTATTAGCCATATTGTACAATTATTATAGCTAGAACTATAATAATGATACTTTTTACTTTCATTATTATCAATATAACATGCATTATTACCCATATAATGCAGTTATTATCGCTAGAACTGTAATAAATATACTTATTACTTATATTATTATCAATATAACATGCATTATTACCCATATAATGGAGTTATTATCGCTAGAACTGTAATAATTATACTTATTACTCCCGATATTATCAATATCACATGCATTATTACCCATGTTATGCAGTTATTATCGCTAGAACTATAATAAATATACGTATTACTTTTATTGTCATCAATATAACATGCATTATTACCCATATTATGCAGTTATTATCGCTAGAACTGTAATAATTATACTTATTACTTATATTATTATCAATATAACATGCATTATTACCCATATTATGCAGTTATTATAGCTAGAACTATAATAAATATACGTATTACTTTTTTTATCATCAACATAACATGCATTATTACGCATATAATGCAGTTATTATCGATAGAACTATAATAAATATTCTTATTACTTTTATTATTATCAATATAACATGCATTATTACCCATATAATGCAGTTATTATCGACAGAAGTATAATAAATATACTTATTACTTTTATTATTATCAATATAGCATGCATTATTACCCATATTATGCAGTTATTATCGACAGAAGTGTAATAAATATACTTATTACTTTTATTATTATCAATATAACATGCATTATTACCCATATAATGCAGTTATTATCGACAGAAGTATAATAAATATACTTATTACTTTTATTATTATCAATATAACAGGCACTCTTAGCCATATTTTACTAGTATTATCGCTAGGACTGTAATAATTATACTTATTATTCCCGATATTATCAATATAACATCCATTATTACCCATATAATGCAGTTCTCATCGCTGGAACTGTAATAATTATACTTATTACTCCCGATATTATCAATATGACATGCATTATTACCCATATAATGGGGTTATTATCGCTAGAACTGTAATAATTATACTTATTACTTATATTATTATCAATATAACATGCATTATTACCCATATTATGCAGTTATTATCGATAGAACTGTAATAAATATACTTATTACTTTTATTATTATCAATATAACATGCACTATTAGCCATATTGTACAATTATTATAGCTAGAACTATAATAATGATACTTTTTACTTTCATTATTATTAATATAACATGCATTATTACCCATATAATGCAGTTATTATCGCTAGAACTGTAATAAATATACTTATTACTTATATTATTATCAATATAACATGCATTATTACCCATATAATGGAGTTATTATCGCTAGAACTGTAATAATTATACTTATTACTCCCGATATTATCAATATCACATGCATTATTACCCATGTTATGCAGTTATTATCGCTAGAACTATAATAAATATACGTATTACTTTTATTGTCATCAATATAACATGCATTATTACCCATATTATGCAGTTATTATCGCTAGAACTGTAATAATTATACTTATTACTTATATTATTATCAATATAACATGCATTATTACCCATATTATGCAGTTATTATAGCTAGAACTATAATAAATATACGTATTACTTTTTTTATCATCAATATAACATGCATTATTACGCATATAATGCAGTTATTATCGATAGAACTATAATAAATATTCTTATTACTTTTATTATTATCAATATAACATGCATTATTACCCATATAATGCAGTTATTATCGACAGAAGTATAATAAATATACTTATTACTTTTATTATTATCAATATAACAGGCACTCTTAGCCATATTTTACTAATATTATCGCTAGGACTGTAATAATTATACTTATTACTCCCGATATTATCAATATCACATGCATTATTACCCATTGTATGCAGTTATTATCGCTAGAACTATAATAAATATACGTATTACTTTTATTGTCATCAATATAACATGCATTATTACCCATATTATGCAGTTATTATCGATAGAACTGTAATAAATATACTTATTACTTATATTATTATCAATATAACATGCATTATTACCCATATAATGCAGTTATTATCGCTAGAACTATAATAAATATACGTATTACTTTTATTATCATCAATATAACATGCATTATTACCCATGTTATGCAGTTATTATCGATAGAACTGTAATAATTATACTTATTACTTATATTATTATCAATATAACATGCATTATTACCCATATTATGCAGTTATTATAGCTAGAACTATAATAAATATACGTATTACTTTTATTATCATCAATATAGCATGCATTATTACCCATATTATGCAGTTATTATCGATAGAACTATAATAAATATACTTATTACTTTTATTATTATCAATATAACATGCATTACTACCCATATTATGCAGTTATTATCGATAGAACTGTAATAAATATACGTACTACTTTCATTATCATCAATATAACATGCATTATTACCCATATTATGCAGTTATTATCGATAGAACTATAATAAATATACTCATTACTTTTATTATTATCAATATAACATGCACTATTAGCCATATTGTACAATTATTATCGCTAGAACTATAATAATTATACTTATTACTCCCGATATTATCAATATGACATGCATTATTATCCATATAATGGAGTTATTATCGCTAGAACTGTAATAATTATACTTATTACTTATATTATTAGCAATATAGCGTGCATTATTACCCATATTATGCAGTTATTATCGATAGAACTATAATAAATATACTTATTACTTTTATTATTATCAATATAACAGGCACTCCTAGCCATATTTTACTAGTATTATCGCTAGAACTGTAATTATTATACTTATTATTCCCAATATTACCAACATAGCATGCATTATTACCCATATAATGCAGTTATTATCGCTAGAACTGTAATAATTATACTTACTACTTATATTATTATCAATATAACGTGCATTATTACCCATATTATGCAGTTATTATCGCTAGAACTGTAATAAATATACTTATTACTTTTATTATTATCAATATAACATGCACTATTACTCATATAATGCAGTTATTATCGACAGAAGTATAATAAATATACTTATTACTTTTATTATTATCAATATAACAGGCACTCTTAGCCATATTTTACTAGTATTATCGCTTGGACTGTAATAATTATACTTATTACTCCCGATATTATCAATATAACATCCATTGTTACCCATATAATGCAGTTCTTATCGCTGGAACTGTAATAATTATACTTGTTACTCCCGATATTATCAATATAACATGCATTATTACGCATATAATGCAGTTATTATCGCTAGAACTGTAATAATTATACTTATTACTTATATTATTATCAATATAACATGCATTATTACCCATATAATGCAGTTATTATAGCTAGAACTATAATAAATATACGTATTACTTTTATTATCATCAATATAACATGCATTATTACCCATATTATGCAGTTATTATCGATAGAACTATAATAAATATACTTATTACTTTTATTATTATCAATATAACATGCATTATTACCCATATAATGCAGTTATTATCGCTAGAACTGTAATAATTATACTTATTACTTATATTATTATCAATATAACATGCATTATTACCCATATAATGCAGTTATTATCGACAGAAGTATAATAAATATACTTATTACTTTTATTATTATCAATATAACAGGCACTCTTAGCCATATTTTACTAGTATTATCGCTAGGACTGTAATAATTATACTTATTACTCCCGATATTATCAATATAACATCCATTGTTACCCATATAATGCAGTTCTTATCGCTGGAACTGTAATAATTATACTTGTTACTCCCGATATTATCAATATAACATGCATTATTACCCATATAATGCAGTTATTATAGCTAGAACTATAATAAATATACGTATTACTTTTATTATCATCAATATAACATGCATTATTACCCATATTATGCAGTTATTATCGATAGAACTATAATAAATATACTTATTACTTTTATTATTATCAATATAACATGCATTATTACCCATATAATGCAGTTATTATCGCTAGAACTGTAATAATTATACTTATTACTTATATTATTATCAATATAACATGCATTATTACCCATATTATGCAGTTATTATAGCTACAACTATAATAAATATACGTATTATTTTTATTATCATCAATATAACATGCATTATTACCCATATTATGCAGTTATTATCGGTAGAACTATAATAAATATACTTATTACTTTTATTATTATCAATATAACATGCATTACTACCCATATTATGCAGTTATTATCGATAGAACTGTAATAAATATACTTACTACTTTCATTATCATCAATATAACATGCATTATTACCCATATTATGCAGTTACTATCGATAGAACTATAATAAATATACTTATTACTTTTATTATTATCAATATAACATGCATTATTACCCATATAATGGAGTTATTATCGCTAGAACTGTAATAATTATACTTATTACTTAAATTATTATCAATATAACATGCATTATTACCCATATTATGCAGTTATTATAGCTAGAACTATAATAAATATACGTATTATTTTTATTATCATCAATATAACATGCATTACTACCCATATAATGCAGTTATTATCGACAGAAGTATAATAAATATACTTATTACTTTTATTATTATCAATATAACAGGCACTCTTAGCCATATTTTACTAGTATTATCGCTAGGACTGTAATAATTATACTTATTACTCCCGTTATTATCAATATAACATCCATTATTACCCATATAATGCAGTTCTCATCGCTGGAACTGTAATAATTATACTTATTACTCCCGATATTATCAATATGACATGCATTATTACCCATATAATGGGGTTATTATCGCTAGAACTGTAATAATTATACTTATTACTTATATTATTATCAATATGACATGCGTTATTACCCATATTATGCAGTTATTATCGATAGAACTGTAATAAATATACTTATTACTTTTATTATTATCAATATAACATGCACTATTAGCCATATTGTACAATTATTATAGCTAGAGCTATAATAATTATACTTTTTACTTTTATTATTATCAATATAACATGTATTATTACCCATATAATGCAGTTATTATCGCTAGAACTGTAATAAATATACTTATTACTTATATTATTATCAATATAACATGCATTATTACCCATATAATGGAGTTATTATCGCTAGAACTGTAATAATTATACTTATTACTCCCGATATTATCAATATCACATGCATTATTACCCATGTTATGCAGTTATTATCGCTAGAACTATAATAAATATACGTATTACTTTTATTGTCATCAATATAACATGCATTATTACCCATATTATGCAGTTATTATCGCTAGAACTGTAATAATTATACTTATTACTTATATTATTATCAATATAACATGCATTATTACCCATATTATGCAGTTATTATAGCTAGAACTATAATAAATATACGTATTACTTTTTTTATCATCAATATAAAATGCATTATTACCCATATAATGGAGTTATTATCGCTAGAACTGTAATAATTATACTCATTACTTATATTATTATCAATATAACATGCATTATTACCCATATAATGGAGTTATTATCGCTAGAACTGTAATAATTATACTTATTACTTATATTATTATCAATATAACATGCATTATTACCCATATTATGCAGTTATTATAGCTAGAACTATAATAAATATACGTATTACTTTTATTATCATCAATATAGCATGCATTATTACCCATATTATGCAGTTATTATCGATAGAACTATAATAAATATACTTATTACTTTTATTATTATCAATATAACATGCATTACTATCCATATTATGCAGTTATTATCGATAGAACTGTAATAAATATACTTATTACTTATATTATTATCAATATAACATGCATTATTACCCATATAATGGAGTTATTATCGCTAGAACTGTAATAATTATGCTTATTACTCCCGATATTATCAATATCACATGCATTATTACCCATGTTATGCAGTTATTATCGCTAGAACTATAATAAATATACGTATTACTTTTATTGTCATCAATATAACATGCATTATTACCCATATTATGCAGTTATTATCGATAGAACTGTAATAAATATACTTATTACTTATATTATTATCAATATAACGTGCATTATTACCCATATAATGCAGTTATTATCGCTAGAACTATAATAAATATACGTATTACTTTTATTATCATCAATATAACATGCATTATTACCCATGTTATGCAGTTATTATCGATAGAACTGTAATAAATATACTTATTACTTTTATTATTATCAATATAACATGCACTATTAGCCATATTGTACAATTATTATCGCTAGAACTATAATAATTATACTTATTAGTCCCGATATTATCAATATGACATGCATTATTATCCATATAATGGAGTTATTATTGCTAGAACTGTAATAATTATACTTATTACTTATATTATTAGCAATATAGCGTGCATTATTACCCATATTATGCTGTTATTATCGCTAGAATTGTAATAATTATACTTATTACTTATATTATTATCAATATAACATGCATTATTACCCATATAATGGAGTTATTATCGCTAGACCTGTAATAATTATACTCATTACTTATATTATTATCAATATAACATGCATTATTACCCATATAATGGAGTTATTATCGCTAGAACTGTAATAATTATACTCATTACTTATATTATTATCAATATAACATGCATTATTACCCATATTATGCAGTTATTATAGCTAGAACTATAATAAATATACGTATTACTTTTATTATCATCAATATAGCATGCATTATTACCCATATTATGCAGTTATTATCGACAGAAGTGTAATAAATATACTTATTACTTTTATTATTATCAATATAACAGGCACTCTTAGCCTTATTTTACTAGTATTATCGCTAGAACTGTAATAATTATACTTATTACTCCCGATATTATCAATATAACATCCATTACTACTCATATTATGCAGTTATTATCGATAGAACTGTATTAAGTATACTTTTTACTTTTATTATTGTCAATATAACATGCATTATTACCCATATTATGCAGTTATTATCGATAGAACTATAATAAATATACTTATTACTTTTATTATTATCAATGTAACATGCACTATTACCCATATAATGCAGTTATTATTGACAGAAGTATAATAAATATACTTATTACTTTTATTATTATCAATATAACAGGCACTCTTAGCCATATTTTACTAGTATTATCGCTTGAACTGTAATAATTATACTTATTACTCCCGATATTATCAATATAACATCCATTACTACCCATATTATGCAGTTATTATCGATAGAACTGTATTAAATATATTTTTTACCTTTATTATTATCAATATAACATGCATTATTACGCATATTATGGAGATATAATCGCTAGAACTGTAATAAATATACCTATTGCTTATATTATTATCAATATAACATGCATTATTACCCATATTATGCAGTTATTATCGATAGAACTATAATAAATATACTTATTACTTTTATTATTATCAATATAACATGCATTATTACCCATATAATGCAGTTATTATCGACAGAAGTATAATAAATATACTTATTACTTTTATTATTATCAATATAACAGGCACTCTTAGCCATATTTTACTAGTATTATCGCTTGGACTGTAATAATTATACTTATTACTCCCGATATTATCAATATAACATCCATTGTTACCCATATAATGCAGTTCTTATCGCTGGAACTGTAATAATTATACTTGTTACTCCCGATATTATCAATATAACATGCATTATTACGCATATAATGCAGTTATTATCGCTAGAACTGTAATAATTATACTTATTACTTTTATTATCATCAATATAACATGCATTATTACCCATATTATGCAGTTATTATCGATAGAACTATAATAAATATACTTATTACTTTTATTATTATCAATATAACATGCATTATTACCCATATAATGCAGTTATTATCGCTAGAACTGTAATAATTATACTTATTACTTATATTATTATCAATATAACATGCATTATTACCCATATAATGGAGTTATTATCGCTAGAACTGTAATAATTATTCTCATTACTTATATTATTATCAATATAACATGCATTATTACCCATATAATGGAGTTATTATCGCTAGAACTGTAATAATTATACTTATTACTTATATTATTATCAATATAACATGCATTATTACCCATATTATGCAGTTATTATAGCTACAACTATAATAAATATACGTATTATTTTTATTATCATCAATATAACATGCATTATTACCCATATTATGCAGTTATTATCGATAGAACTATAATAAATATACTTATTACTTTTATTATTATCAATATAACATGCATTACTACCCATATTATGCAGTTATTATCGATAGAACTGTAATAAATATACTTACTACTTTCATTATCATCAATATAACATGCATTATTACCCATATTATGCAGTTACTATCGATAGAACTATAATAAATATACTTATTACTTTTATTATTATCAATATAACATGCATTATTACCCATATAATGGAGTTATTATCGCTAGAACTGTAATAATTATACTTATTACTTAAATTATTATCAATATAACATGCATTATTACCCATATTATGCAGTTATTATAGCTAGAACTATAATAAATATACGTATTATTTTTATTATCATCAATATAACATGCATTACTACCCATATAATGCAGTTATTATCGACAGAAGTATAATAAATATACTTATTACTTATATTATTATCAATATAACATGCATTATTACCCATATTATGCAGTTATTATAGCTAGAACTATAATAAATATACGTATTACTTTTTTTATCATCAATATAACATGCATTATTACGCATATAATGCAGTTATTATCGATAGAACTATAATAAATATACTTATTACTTTTATTATTATCAATATAACATGCATTATTACCCATATAATGCAGTTATTATCGACAGAAGTATAATAAATATACTTATTACTTTTATTATTATCAATATAACAGGCACTCTTCGCCATATTTTACTAGTATTATCGCTAGGACTGTAATAATTATACTTATTACTCCCGATATTATCAATATAACATCCATTATTACCCATATAATGCAGTTCTCATCGCTGGAACTGTAATAATTATACTTATTACTCCCGATATTATCAATATGACATGCATTATTACCCATATAATGGGGTTATTAGCGCTAGAACTGTAATAATTATACTTATTACTTATATTATTATCAATATAACATGCATTATTACCCATATAATGGAGTTATTATCGCTAGAACTGTAATAATTATACTTATTACTCCCGATATTATCAATATCACATGCATTATTACCCATGTTATGCAGTTATTATCGCTAGAACTATAATAAATATACGTATTACTTTTATTGTCATCAATATAACATGCATTATTACCCATATTATGCAGTTATTATCGATAGAACTGTAATAAATATACTTATTACTTATATTATTATCAATATAACATGCATTACTACCCATATTATGCAGTTATTATAGCTAGAACTATAATAAATATACGTATTATTTTTATTATCATCAATATAACATGCATTACTACCCATATAATGCAGTTATTAGCGACAGAAGTATAATAAATATACTTATTACTTTTATTATTATCAATATAACAGGCACTCTTAGCCATATTTTACTAGTATTATCGCTAGGACTGTAATAATTATACTTATTACTCCGGTTATTATCAATATAACATCCATTATTACCCATATAATGCAGTTCTCATCGCTGGAACTGTAATAATTATACTTATTACTCCCGATATTATCAATATGACATGCATTATTACCCATATAATGGGGTTATTATCGCTAGAACTGTAATAATTATACTCATTACTTATATTATTATCAATATAACATGCATAATTACCCACATTTTGCAGTTATTATAGCTAGAACTATAATAAATATACGTATTACTTTTATTATCATCAATATAGCATGCATTATTACCCATATTATGCAGTTATTATCGACAGAAGTGTAATAAATATACTTATTACTTTTATTATTATCAATATAACAGGCACTCTTAGCCTTATTTTACTAGTATTATCGCTAGAACTGTAATAATTATACTTATTACTCCCGATATTATCAATATAACATCCATTACTACCCATATTATGCAGTTATTATCGATAGAACTGTATTAAGTATACTTTTTACTTTTATTATTGTCAATATAACATGCATTATTACCCATATTATGCAGTTATTATCGATAGAACTATAATAAATATACTTATTACTTTTATTATTATCAATGTAACATGCACTATTACCCATATAATGCAGTTATTATTGACAGAAGTATAATAAATATACTTATTACTTTTATTATTATCAATATAACAGGCACTCTTAGCCATATTTTACTAGTATTATCGCTAGAACTGTAATAATTATACTTATTACTCCCGATATTATCAATATAACATCCATTACTACCCATATTATGCAGTTATTATCGATAGAACTGTATTAAATATATTTTTTACTTTTATTATTATCAATATAACATGCATTATTACGCATATTATGGAGATATAATCGCTAGAACTGTAATAAATATACCTATTACTTATATTATTATCAATGTAACATGCACTATTACCCATATAATGCAGTTATTATTGACAGAAGTATAATAAATATACTTCTTACTTTTATTATTATCAATATAACAGGCACTCTTAGCCATATTTTACTAGTATTATCGCTAGGACTGTAATAATTATACTTATTACTCCCGATATTATCAATATAACATCCATTATTACCCATATAATGCAGTTCTCATCGCTGGAACTGTAATAATTATACTTATTACTCCCGATATTATCAATATGACATGCATTATTACCCATATAATGGGGTTATTAGCGCTAGAACTGTAATAATTATACTTATTACTTATATTATTATCAATATAACATGCATTATTACCCATATAATGGAGTTATTATCGCTAGAACTGTAATAATTATACTTATTACTCCCGATATTATCAATATCACATGCATTATTACCCATGTTATGCAGTTATTATCGCTAGAACTATAATAAATATACGTATTACTTTTATTGTCATCAATATAACATGCATTATTACCCATATTATGCAGTTATTATCGATAGAACTGTAATAAATATACTTATTACTTATATTATTATCAATATAACATGCATTACTACCCATATTATGCAGTTATTATAGCTAGAACTATAATAAATATACGTATTATTTTTATTATCATCAATATAACATGCATTACTACCCATATAATGCAGTTATTAGCGACAGAAGTATAATAAATATACTTATTACTTTTATTATTATCAATATAACAGGCACTCTTAGCCATATTTTACTAGTATTATCGCTAGGACTGTAATAATTATACTTATTACTCCGGTTATTATCAATATAACATCCATTATTACCCATATAATGCAGTTCTCATCGCTGGAACTGTAATAATTATACTTATTACTCCCGATATTATCAATATGACATGCATTATTACCCATATAATGGGGTTATTATCGCTAGAACTGTAATAATTATACTCATTACTTATATTATTATCAATATAACATGCATAATTACCCACATTTTGCAGTTATTATAGCTAGAACTATAATAAATATACGTATTACTTTTATTATCATCAATATAGCATGCATTATTACCCATATTATGCAGTTATTATCGACAGAAGTGTAATAAATATACTTATTACTTTTATTATTATCAATATAACAGGCACTCTTAGCCTTATTTTACTAGTATTATCGCTAGAACTGTAATAATTATACTTATTACTCCCGATATTATCAATATAACATCCATTACTACCCATATTATGCAGTTATTATCGATAGAACTGTATTAAGTATACTTTTTACTTTTATTATTGTCAATATAACATGCATTATTACCCATATTATGCAGTTATTATCGATAGAACTATAATAAATATACTTATTACTTTTATTATTATCAATGTAACATGCACTATTACCCATATAATGCAGTTATTATTGACAGAAGTATAATAAATATACTTATTACTTTTATTATTATCAATATAACAGGCACTATTAGCCATATTTTACTAGTATTATCGCTAGAACTGTAATAATTATACTTATTACTCCCGATATTATCAATATAACATCCATTACTACCCATATTATGCAGTTATTATCGATAGAACTGTATTAAATATATTTTTTACTTTTATTATTATCAATATAACATGCATTATTACGCATATTATGGAGATATAATCGCTAGAACTGTAATAAATATACCTATTACTTATATTATTATCAATGTAACATGCACTATTACCCATATAATGCAGTTATTATTGACAGAAGTATAATAAATATACTTCTTACTTTTATTATTATCAATATAACAGGCACTCTTAGCCATATTTTACTAGTATTATCGCTAGAACTGTAATAATTATACTTATTACTCCCGATATTATCAATATAACATCCATTACTACCCATATTATGCAGTTATTATCGATAGAACTGTATTAAATATATTTTTTCCTTTTATTATTATCAATATAACATGCATTATTACGCATATTATGGAGATATAATCGCTAGAACTATAATAAATATACCTATTACTTATATTATTATCAATATAACATGCATTATTACCCATATTATGCAGTTATTATCGATAGAACTATAATAAATATACTTATTACTTTTATTATTATCAATATAACATGCATTATTACCCATATAATGCAGTTATTATCGACAGAAGTATAATAAATATACTTATTACTTTTATAATTATCAATATAACAGGCACTCTTAGCCATATTTTACTAGTATTATCGTTAGAACTGTAATGATTATTCTTATTATCCCCAATATTACCAACATAACATGCATTATTACCCATATAATGCAGTTATTATCGCTAGAACTGTAATAATTATACTTATTACTTATATTATTATCAATATAACGTGCATTATTACCCATATTATGCAGTTATTATCGCTAGAACTGTAATAAATATACTTATTACTTTTATTATTATCAATATAACATGCACTATTACTCATATAATGCAGTTATTATCGACAGAAGTATAATAAATATACTTATTACTTTTATTATTATCAATATAACAGGCACTCTTAGCCATATTTTACTAGTATTATCGCTTGGACTGTAATAATTATACTTATTACTCTCGATATTATCAATATAACATCCATTGTTACCCATATAATGCAGTTCTTATCGCTGGAACTGTAATAATTATACTTATTACTTATATTATTATCAATATAACATGCATTATTACCCATATAATGGAGTTATTATCGCTAGAACTGTAATAATTATACTTATTACTCCCGATATTATCAATATTACATGCATTATTACCCATATTATGCAGTTATTATCGCTAGAACTGTAATAATTATACTTATTACTTATATTATTATCAATATAACATGCATTATTACCCATATAATGGAGTTATTATCGCTAGAACTGTAATAATTATACTCATTACTTATATTATTATCAATATAACATGCATTATTACCCACATAATGGAGTTATTATCGCTAGAACTGTAATAATTATACTTATTACTTATATTATTATCAATATAACATGCATTATTACCCATATTATGCAGTTATTATAGCTAGAACTATAATAAATATACGTATTACTTTTATTATCATCAATATAGCATGCATTATTACCCATATTATGCAGTTATTATCGATAGAACTATAATAAATATACTTATTACTTTTATTATTATCAATATAACATGCATTACTACCCATATTATGCAGTTATTATCGATAGAACTGTAATAAATATACGTACTACTTTCATTATCATCAATATAACATGCATTATTACCCATATAATGCAGTTATTATCGACAGAAGTATAATAAATATACTTATTACTTTTATTATTATCAATATAACAGGCACTCTTAGCCATATTTTACTAATATTATCGCTAGGACTGTAATAATTATACTTATTACTCCCGATATTATCAATATAACATCCGTTATTACCCATATAATGCAGTTCTCATCGCTGGAACTGTAATAATTATACTTATTACTTATATTATTATCAATATAACATGCATTATTACCCATATAATGGAGTTATTATCGCTAGAACTGTAATAATTATACTTATTACTCCCGATATTATCAATATTACATGCATTATTACCCATATTATGCAGTTATTATCGCTAGAACTGTAATAATTATACTTATTACTTATATTATTATCAATATAACATGCATTATTACCCATATAATGGAGTTATTATCGCTAGAACTGTAATAATTATACTCATTACTTATATTATTATCAATATAACATGCATTATTACCCATATAATGGAGTTATTATCGCTAGAACTGTAATAATTATACTTATTACTTATATTATTATCAATATAACATGCATTATTACCCATATTATGCAGTTATTATAGCTAGAACTATAATAAATATACGTATTACTTTTATTATCATCAATATAGCATGCATTATTACCCATATTATGCAGTTATTATCGATAGAACTATAATAAATATACTTATTACTTTTATTATTATCAATATAACATGCATTACTACCCATATTATGCAGTTATTATCGATAGAACTGTAATAAATATACGTACTACTTTCATTATCATCAATATAACATGCATTATTACCCATATTATGCAGTTATTATCGATAGAACTATAATAAATATACTCATTACTTTTATTATTATCAATATAACATGCACTATTAGCCATATTGTACAATTATTATCGCTAGAACTATAATAATTATACTTATTACTCCCGATATTATCAATATGACATGCATTATTATCCATATAATGGAGTTATTATCGCTAGAACTGTAATAATTATACTTATTACTTATATTATTAGCAATATAGCGTGCATTATTACCCATATTATGCAGTTATTATCGATAGAACTATAATAAATATACTTATTACTTTTATTATTATCAATATAACAGGCACTCTTAGCCATATTTTACTAATATTATCGCTAGGACTGTAATAATTATACTTATTACTCCCGATATTATCAATATAACATCCGTTATTACCCATATAATGCAGTTCTCATCGCTGGAACTGTAATAATTATACTTATTACTTATATTATTATCAATATAACATGCATTATTACCCATATAATGGAGTTATTATCGCTAGAACTGTAATAATTATACTTATTACTCCCGATATTATCAATATTACATGCATTATTACCCATATTATGCTGTTATTATCGCTAGAACTGTAATAATTATACTTATTACTTATATTATTATCAATATAACATGCATTATTACCCATATAATGGAGTTATTATCGCTAGAACTGTAATAATTATACTCATTACTTATATTATTATCAATATAACATGCATTATTACCCATATAATGGAGTTATTATCGCTAGAACTGTAATAATTATACTTATTACTTATATTATTATCAATATAACATGCATTATTACCCATATTATGCAGTTATTATAGCTAGAACTATAATAAATATACGTATTACTCTTATTATCATCAATATAGCATGCATTATTACCCATATTATGCAGTTATTATCGATAGAACTATAATAAATATACTTATTACTTTTATTATTATCAATATAACATGCATTACTACCCATATTATGCAGTTATTATCGATAGAACTGTAATAAATATACGTACTACTTTCATTATCATCAATATAACATGCATTATTACCCATATTATGCAGTTATTATCGATAGAACTATAATAAATATACTCATTACTTTTATTATTATCAATATAACATGCACTATTAGCCATATTGTACAATTATTATCGCTAGAACTATAATAATTATACTTATTACTCCCGATATTATCAATATGACATGCATTATTATCCATATAATGGAGTTATTATCGCTAGAACTGTAATAATTATACTTATTACTTATATTATTAGCAATATAGCGTGCATTATTACCCATATTATGCAGTTATTATCGATAGAACTATAATAAATATACTTATTACTTTTATTATTATCAATATAACATGCATTACTACCCATATTATGCAGTTATTATCGATAGAACTGTAATAAATATACGTACTACTTTCATTATCATCAATATAACATGCATTATTACCCATATTATGCAGTTATTATCGATAGAACTATAATAAATATACTCATTACTTTTATTATTATCAATATAACATGCACTATTAGCCATATTGTACAATTATTATCGCTAGAACTATAATAATTATACTTATTACTCCCGATATTATCAATATGACATGCATTATTATCCATATAATGGAGTTATTATCGCTAGAACTGTAATAATTATACTTATTACTTATATTATTAGCAATATAGCGTGCATTATTACCCATATTATGCAGTTATTATCGCTAGAACTGTAATAATTATACTTATTATTTATATTATTATCAATATAACATGCATTATTACCCATATAATGGAGTTATTATCGCTAGAACTGTAATAATTATACTCATTACTTATATTATTATCAATATAACATGCATTATTACCCATATAATGGAGTTATTATCGCTAGAACTGTAATAATTATACTTATTACTCCCGATATTATCAATATAACATCCATTATTACCCATATAATGCAGTTCTCATCGCTGGAACTGTAATAATTATACTTATTACTCCCGATAATATCAATGTAACATCCATTACTACCCATATTATGCAGTTATTATCGATAGAACTGTATTAAATATATTTTTTACTTTTATTATTATCAATATAACATGCATTATTACGCATATTATGGAGATATAATCGCTAGAACTGTAATAAATATACCTATTACTTATATTATTATCAATATAACATGCATTGTTACCCATATTATGCAGTTATTATCGATAGAACTATAATAAATATACTTATTACTTTTATTATTATCAATATAACATGCATTATTACCCATATAATGCAGTTATTATCGCTAGAACTGTAATAATTATACTTATTACTTATATTATTATCAATATAACATGCATTATTACCCATATTATGCAGTTATTATAGCTAGAACTATAATAAATATACGTATTACTTTTATTATCATCAATATAGCATGCATTATTACCCATATTATGCAGTTATTATCGATAGAACTATAATAAATATACTTATTACTTTTATTATTATCAATATAACATGCATTACTACCCATATTATGCAGTTATTATCGATAGAACTGTAATAAATATACGTATTACTTTTTTTATCATCAATATAACATGCATTATTACGCATATTATGCAGTTATTATCGATAGAACTATAATAAATATACTCATTACTTTTATTATTATCAATATAACATGCACTATTAGCCATATTGTACAATTATTATCGCTAGAACTATAATAATTATACTTATTACTCCCGATATTATCAATATAACATGCATTATTACCCATATTATGCAGTTATTATAGCTAGGACTATAATAAATATACGTATTACTTTTATTATCATCAATATAGCATGCATTATTACCCATATTATGCAGTTATTATCGATAGAACTATAATAAATATACTTATTACTTTTATTATTATCAATATAACATGCATTACTACCCATATTATGCAGTTATTATCGATAGAACTGTAATAAATATACTTATTACTTATATTATTATCAATATAACATGCATTATTACCCATATAATGGAGTTATTATCGCTAGAACTGTAATAATTATGCTTATTACTCCCGATATTATCAATATCACATGCATTATTACCCATATTATGCAGTTATTATAGCTAGAACTATAATAAATATACGTATTACTTTTATTATCATCAATATAGCATGCATTATTACCCATATTATGCAGTTATTATCGACAGAAGTGTAATAAATATACTTATTACTTTTATTATTATCAATATAACAGGCACTCTTAGCCTTATTTTACTAGTATTATCGATAGAACTGTAATAAATATACTTATTACTTTTATTATTATCAATATAACATGCATTACTACCCATATTATGCAGTTATTATCGATAGAACTGTAATAAATATACGTACTACTTTCATTATCATCAATATAGCATGCATTATTACCCATATTATGCAGTTATTATCGATAGAACTATAATAAATATACTTATTACTTTTATTATTATCAATGTAACATGCACTATTACCCATATAATGCAGTTATTATTGACAGAAGTATAATAAATATACTTATTACTTTTATTATTATCAATATAACAGGCACTCTTAGCCATATTTTACTAGTATTATCGCTAGAACTGTAATAATTATACTTATTACTCCCGATATTATCAATGTAACATCCATTACTACCCATATTATGCAGTTATTATCGATAGAACTGTATTAAATATATTTTTTACTTTTATTATTATCAATATAACATGCATTATTACGCATATTATGGAGATATAATCGCTAGAACTGTAATAAATATACCTATTACTTATATTATTACCAATATAACATGCATTGTTACCCATATTATGCAGTTATTATCGATAGAACTATAATAAATATACTTATTACTTTTATTATTATCAATATAACATGCATTATTACCCATATAATGCAGTTATTATCGACAGAAGTATAATAAATATACTTATTACTTTTATTATTATCAATATAACAGGCACTCTTAGCCATATTTTACTAGTATTATCGCTAGAACTGTAATAATTATACTTATTATTCCCAATATTACCAACATAGCATGCATTATTACCCATATAATGCAGTTATTATCGCTAGAACTGTAATAATTATACTTACTACTTATATTATTATCAATATAACGTGCATTATTACCCATATTATGCAGTTATTATCGCTAGAACTGTAATAAATATACTTATTACTTTTATTATTATCAATATAACATGCACTATTACTCATATAATGCAGTTATTATCGACAGAAGTATAATAAATATACTTATTACTTTTATTATTATCAATATAACATGCATTATTACCCATATAATGCAGTTATTATAGCTAGAACTATAATAAATATACGTATTACTTTTATTATCATCAATATAACATGCATTATTACCCATATTATGCAGTTATTATCGATAGAACTATAATAAATATACTTATTACTTTTATTATTATCAATATAACATGCATTATTACCCATATAATGCAGTTATTATCGCTAGAACTGTAATAATTATACTTATTACTTATATTATTATCAATATAACATGCATTATTACCTATATAATGGAGTTATTATCGCTAGAACTGTAATAATTATACTCATTACTTATATTATTATCAATATAACATGCATTATTACCCATATTATGCAGTTATTATAGCTAGAACTATAATAAATATAAGTATTATTTTTATTATCATCAATATAACATGCATTACTACCCACATAATGCAGTTATTATCGACAGAAGTATAATAAATATACTTAT
Organism: Megachile leachella; assembly: GCA_963576845.1. Classification (NCBI taxonomy): domain Eukaryota; kingdom Metazoa; phylum Arthropoda; class Insecta; order Hymenoptera; family Megachilidae; genus Megachile; species Megachile leachella. The sequence goes on from CAUYWW010000155.1 coordinate 69,977, forward strand.
TACTTTTATTATTATCAATATAACAGGCACTCTTAGCCATATTTTACTAGTATTATCGCTAGGACTGTAATAATTATACTTATTACTCCCGTTATTATCAATATAACATCCATTATTACCCATATAATGCAGTTCTCATCGCTGGAACTGTAATAATTATACTTATTACTCCCGATATTATCAATATGACATGCATTATTACCCATATAATGGGGTTATTATGGCTAGAACTGTAATAATTATACTTATTACTTATATTATTATCAATATAACATGCGTTATTACCCATATTATGCAGTTATTATAGCTAGCACTATAATAAATATACGTATTACTTTTTTTATCATCAATATAACATGCATTATTACGCATATAATGCAGTTATTATCGACAGAAGTATAATAAATATACTTATTACTTTTATTATTATCAATATAACAGGCACTCTTAGCCATATTTTACTAGTATTATCGCTAGAACTGTAATAATTATACTTATTATTCCCAATATTACCAACATAGCATGCATTATTACCCATATAATGCAGTTATTATCGCTAGAACTGTAATAATTATACTTACTACTTATATTATTATCAATATAACGTGCATTATTACCCATATTATGCAGTTATTATCGCTAGAACTGTAATAAATATACTTATTACTTTTATTATTATCAATATAACATGCACTATTACTCATATAATGCAGTTATTATCGACAGAAGTATAATAAATATACTTATTACTTTTATTATTATCAATATAACAGGCACTCTTAGCCATATTTTACTAGTATTATCGCTTGGACTGTAATAATTATACTTATTACTCCCGATATTATCAATATAACATCCATTGTTACCCATATAATGCAGTTCTTATCGCTGGAACTGTAATAATTATACTTGTTACTCCCGATATTATCAATATAACATGCATTATTACGCATATAATGCAGTTATTATCGCTAGAACTGTAATAATTATACTTATTACTTATATTATTATCAATATAACATGCATTATTACCCATATAATGCAGTTATTATAGCTAGAACTATAATAAATATACGTATTACTTTTATTATCATCAATATAACATGCATTATTACCCATATTATGCAGTTATTATCGATAGAACTATAATAAATATACTTATTACTTTTATTATTATCAATATAACATGCATTATTACCCATATAATGCAGTTATTATCGCTAGAACTGTAATAATTATACTTATTACTTATATTATTATCAATATAACATGCATTATTACCTATATAATGGAGTTATTATCGCTAGAACTGTAATAATTATACTCATTACTTATATTATTATCAATATAACATGCATTATTACCCATATTATGCAGTTATTATAGCTAGAACTATAATAAATATAAGTATTATTTTTATTATCATCAATATAACATGCATTACTACCCACATAATGCAGTTATTATCGACAGAAGTATAATAAATATACTTATTACTTTTATTATTATCAATATAACAGGCACTCTTAGCCATATTTTACTAGTATTATCGCTAGGACTGTAATAATTATACTTATTACTCCCGTTATTATCAATATAACATCCATTATTACCCATATAATGCAGTTCTCATCGCTGGAACTGTAATAATTATACTTATTACTCCCGATATTATCAATATGACATGCATTATTACCCATATAATGGGGTTATTATGGCTAGAACTGTAATAATTATACTTATTACTTATATTATTATCAATATAACATGCGTTATTACCCATATTATGCAGTTATTATAGCTAGCACTATAATAAATATACGTATTACTTTTTTTATCATCAATATAACATGCATTATTACGCATATAATGCAGTTATTATCGATAGAACTATAATAAATATACTTATTACTTTTATTATTATCAATATAACATGCACTATTAGCCATATTTTACTATTATTATCGCTAGAACTATAATAATTATTCTTATTACTCCCGATATTATCAATATAACATGCATTATTACCCATATAATGCAGTTACTACCGCTAGAATTGTAATAATTATACTTATTACTTATATTATTATCAATATAACATGCATTATTACCCATATTATGCAGTTATTATCGATAGAACTGTAATAAATATACTTATTGCTTATATTATTATCAATATAACATGCATTATTACCCATATAATGGAGTTATTATCGCTAGAACTGTAATAATTATACTCATTACTTATATTATTATCAATATAACATGCATTATTACCCATATAATGGAGTTATTATCGCTAGAACTGTAATAATTATACTTATTACTTATATTATTATCAATATAACATGCATTATTACCCATATTATGCAGTTATTATCGATAGAACTGTAATAAATATACTTACTACTTTAATTATCATCAATATAACATGCATTATTACCCATATTATGCAGTTATTATCGATAGAACTATAATAAATATACTCATTACTTTTATTATTATCAATATAACATGCATTATTACCCATATAATGCAGTTATTATCGGTAGAACTGTAATAATTGTACTTATTACTTACATTATTATCAATATAACATGCATTATTACCCATATAATGGTGTTATTATCGCTAGACCTGTAATAATTATACTTATTACTTATATTATTATCAATATAACATGCATTATTACCCATATAATGCAGTTATTATCGACAGAAGTAAAATAAATATACTTATTACTCCCGATATTATCAATATAACATCCATTACTACCCATAGTATGCAGTTATTATCGATAGAACTGTATTAAATATACTTTTTACTTTTATTATTATCAATATAACATGCATTGTTACGCATATTATGAAGTTATAATCGCTAGAACTATAATAATTATACTTATTACTTATATTATTGTCAATATAACATGCATTATTACCCATATTATGCAGTTATTATCGATAGAACTGTAATAATTATACTTATTACTCCCGATATTATCAATATTACATGCATTATTATCCATATTATGCAGTTATTATCGCTAGAACTGTAATAATTATACTTATTACTTATATTATTCTCAATATAACATGCATTATTACCCATATAATGGAGTTATTATCGCTAGAACTGTAATAATTATACTCATTACTTATATGATTATCAATATAACATGCATTATTACCCGTATAATGGAGTTATTATCGCTAGAACTGTAATAATTATACTTATTACTTATATCATTATCAATATAACATGCATTATTACCCATATTATGTAGTTATTATAGCTAGAACTATAATAAATATACGTATTACTTTTATTATCATCAATATAGCATGCATTATTACCCATATTATGCAGTTATTATCGACAGAAGTGTAATAAATATACTTATTACTTTTATTATTATCAATATAACTGGCACTCTTAGCCTTATTTTACTAGTATTATCGCTAGAACTGTAATAATTATACTTATTACTCCCGATATTATCAATATAACATCGATTACTACCCATATTATGCAGTTATTATCGATAGAACTGTATTAAATATATTTTTTACTTTTATTATTATCAATATAACATGCATTATTACGCATATTATGGAGATATAATCGCTACAACTATAATAAATATACGTATTATTTTTATTATCATCAATATAACATGCATTATTACCCATATTATGCAGTTATTATCGCTAGAACTGTAATAATTATACTTATTACTTATATTATTATCAATATAACATGCATTATTACCCATATTATGCAGTTATTATAGCTAGAACTATAATAAATATACGTATTACTTTTTTTATCATCAATATAACATGCATTATTACGCATATAATGCAGTTATTATCGATAGAACTATAATAAATATTCTTATTACTTTTATTATTATCAATATAACATGCATTATTACCCATATAATGCAGTTATTATCGACAGAAGTATAATAAATATACTTATTACTTTTATTATTATCAATATAACAGGCACTCTTAGCCATATTTTACTAATATTATCGCTAGGACTGTAATAATTATACTTATTACTCCCGATATTATCAATATAACATCCGTTATTACCCATATAATGCAGTTCTCATCGCTGGAACTGTAATAATTATACTTATTACTTATATTATTATCAATATAACATGCATTATTACCCATATAATGGAGTTATTATCGCTAGAACTGTAATAATTATACTTATTACTCCCGATATTATCAATATTACATGCATTATTACCCATATTATGCAGTTATTATCGCTAGAACTGTAATAATTATACTTATTACTTATATTATTATCAATATAACATGCATTATTACCCATATAATGGAGTTATTATCGCTAGAACTGTAATAATTATACTCATTACTTATATTATTATCAATATAACATGCATTATTACCCATATAATGGAGTTATTATCGCTAGAACTGTAATAATTATACTTATTACTTATATTATTATCAATATAACATGCATTATTACCCATATTATGCAGTTATTATAGCTAGAACTATAATAAATATACGTATTACTTTTATTATCATCAATATAGCATGCATTATTACCCATATTATGCAGTTATTATCGATAGAACTATAATAAATATACTTATTACTTTTATTATTATCAATGTAACATGCATTACTACCCATATTATGCAGTTATTATCGATAGAACTGTAATAAATATACGTACTACTTTCATTATCATCAATATAACATGCATTATTACCCATATTATGCAGTTATTATCGATAGAACTATAATAAATATAATCATTACTTTTATTATTATCAATATAACATGCACTATTAGCCATATTGTACAATTATTATCGCTAGAACTATAATAATTATACTTTTTACTTTTATTATTATCAATATAACATGCATTATTACCCATATTATGCAGTTATTATAGCTAGCACTATAATAAATATACGTATTACTTTTTTTATCATCAATATAACATGCATTATTACGCATATAATGCAGTTATTATCGATAGAACTATAATAAATATACTTATTACTATAATTATTATCAATATAACATGCACTATTAGCCATATTTTACTATTATTATCGCTAGAACTATAATAATTATTCTTATTACTCCCGATATTATCAATATAACATGCATTATTACCCATATAATGCAGTTACTACCGCTAGAATTGTAATAATTATACTTATTACTTATATTATTATCAATATAACATGCATTATTACCCATATTATGCAGTTATTATCGATAGAACTGTAATAAATATACTTATTGCTTATATTATTATCAATATAACATGCATTATTACCCATATAATGGAGTTATTATCGCTAGAACTGTAATAATTATACTCATTACTTATATTATTATCAATATAACATGCATTATTACCCATATAATGGAGTTATTATCGCTAGAACTGTAATAATTATACTTATTACTTATATTATTATCAATATAACATGCATTATTACCCATATTATGCAGTTATTATCGATAGAACTGTAATAAATATACTTACTACTTTAATTATCATCAATATAACATGCATTATTACCCATATTATGCAGTTATTATCGATAGAACTATAATAAATATACTCATTACTTTTATTATTATCAATATAACATGCATTATTACCCATATAATGCAGTTATTATCGGTAGAACTGTAATAATTGTACTTATTACTTACATTATTATCAATATAACATGCATTATTACCCATATAATGGTGTTATTATCGCTAGACCTGTAATAATTATACTTATTACTTATATTATTATCAATATAACATGCATTATTACCCATATAATGCAGTTATTATCGACAGAAGTAAAATAAATATACTTATTACTCCCGATATTATCAATATAACATCCATTACTACCCATAGTATGCAGTTATTATCGATAGAACTGTATTAAATATACTTTTTACTTTTATTATTATCAATATAACATGCATTGTTACGCATATTATGAAGTTATAATCGCTAGAACTATAATAAATATACTTATTACTTATATTATTGTCAATATAACATGCATTACTACCCATAGTATGCAGTTATTATCGATAGAACTGTATTAAATATACTTTTTACTTTTATTATTATCAATATAACATGCATTGTTACGCATATTATGAAGTTATAATCGCTAGAACTGTAATAAATATACTTATTACTTTTATTATTATCAATATAACATGCACTATTACTCATATAATGCAGTTATTATCGACAGAAGTATAATAAATATACTTATTACTTTTATTATTATCAATATAACAGGCACTCTTAGCCATATTTTACTAGTATTATCGCTTGGACTGTAATAATTATACTTATTACTCCCGATATTATCAATATAACATCCATTGTTACCCATATAATGCAGTTCTTATCGCTGGAACTGTAATAATTATACTTGTTACTCCCGATATTATCAATATAACATGCATTATTACGCATATAATGCAGTTATTATCGCTAGAACTGTAATAATTATACTTATTACTTATATTATTATCAATATAACATGCATTATTACCCATATAATGCAGTTATTATAGCTAGAACTATAATAAATATACGTATTACTTTTATTATCATCAATATAACATGCATTATTACCCATATTATGCAGTTATTATCGATAGAACTATAATAAATATACTCATTACTTTTATTATTATCAATATAACATGCACTATTAGCCATATAATGCAGTTATTATCGACAGAAGTATAATAAATATACTTATTACTTTTATTATTATCAATATAACAGGCACTCTTAGCCATATTTTACTAGTATTATCGCTAGGACTGTAATAATTATACTTATTACTCCCGATATTATCAATATAACATCCATTATTACCCATATAATGCAGTTCTCATCGCTGGAACTGTAATAATTATACTTATTACTCCCGATATTATCAATATGACATGCATTATTACCCATATAATGGGGTTATTAGCGCTAGAACTGTAATAATTATACTTATTACTTATATTATTATCAATATAACATGCATTATTACCCATATTATGCAGTAATTATCGATAGAACTGTAATAAATATACTTATTACTTATATTATTATCAATATAACATGCATTATTACCCATATAATGGAGTTATTATCGCTAGAACTGTAATAAATGTACGTACTACTTTCATTATCATCAATATAACATGCATTATTACCCATATTAAGCAGTTAATATCGATAGAACTATAATAAATATACTCATTACTTTTATTATTATCAATATAACATGCACTATTAGCCATATTGTACAATTATTATCGCTAGAACTATAATAATTATACTTATTACTCCCGATATTATCAATATAACATGCATTATTACCCATATTATGCAGTTATTATAGCTAGGACTATAATAAATATACGTATTACTTTTATTATCATCAATATAGCATGCATTATTACCCATATTATGCAGTTATTATCGATGGAACTATAATAAATATACTTATTACTTTTATTATTATCAATATAACATGCATTACTACCCATATTATGCAGTTATTATCGATAGAACTGTAATAAATATACTTATTACTTATATTATTATCAATATAACATGCATTATTACCCATATAATGGAGTTATTATCGCTAGAACTGTAATAATTATGCTTATTACTCCCGATATTATCAATATCACATGCATTATTACCCATATTATGCAGTTATTATAGCTAGAACTATAATAAATATACGTATTACTTTTATTATCATCAATATAGCATGCATTATTACCCATATTATGCAGTTATTATCGACAGAAGTGTAATAAATATACTTATTACTTTTATTATTATCAATATAACAGGCACTCTTAGCCTTATTTTACTAGTATTATCGCTAGAACTGTAATAATTATACTTATTACTCCCGATATTATCAATATAACATCCATTACTACCCATATTATGCAGTTATTATCGATAGAACTGTATTAAGTATACTTTTTACTTTTATTATTATCAATGTAACATGCACTATTACCCATATAATGCAGTTATTATTGACAGAAGTATAATAAATATACTTATTACTTTTATTATTATCAATATAACAGGCACTCTTAGCCATATTTTACTAGTATTATCGCTAGAACTGTAATAATTATACTTATTACTCCCGATATTATCAATGTAACATCCATTACTACCCATATTATGCAGTTATTATCGATAGAACTGTATTAAATATATTTTTTACTTTTATTATTATCAATATAACATGCATTATTACGCATATTATGGAGATATAATCGCTAGAACTGTAATAAATATACCTACTACTTATATTATTATCAATATAACATGCATTGTTACCCATATTATGCAGTTATTATCGATAGAACTATAATAAATATACTTATTACTTTTATTATTATCAATATAACATGCATTATTACCCATATAATGCAGTTATTATCGACAGAAGTATAATAAATATACTTATTACTTTTATTATTATCAATATAACAGGCACTCTTAGCCATATTTTACTAGTATTATCGCTAGAACTGTAATAATTATACTTATTATTCCCAATATTACCAACATAGCATGCATTATTACCCATATAATGCAGTTATTATCGCTAGAACTGTAATAATTATACTTACTACTTATATTATTATCAATATAACGTGCATTATTACCCATATTATGCAGTTATTATCGCTAGAACTGTAATAAATATACTTATTACTTTTATTATTATCAATATAACATGCACTATTACTCATATAATGCAGTTATTATCGACAGAAGTATAATAAATATACTTATTACTTTTATTATTATCAATATAACAGGCACTCTTAGCCATATTTTACTAGTATTATCGCTTGGACTGTAATAATTATACTTATTACTCCCGATATTATCAATATAACATCCATTGTTACCCATATAATGCAGTTCTTATCGCTGGAACTGTAATAATTATACTTGTTACTCCCGATATTATCAATATAACATGCATTATTACGCATATAATGCAGTTATTATCGCTAGAACTGTAATAATTATACTTATTACTTATATTATTATCAATATAACATGCATTATTACCCATATAATGCAGTTATTATAGCTAGAACTATAATAAATATACGTATTACTTTTATTATCATCAATATAACATGCATTATTACCCATATTATGCAGTTATTATCGATAGAACTATAATAAATATACTTATTACTTTTATTATTATCAATATAACATGCATTATTACCCATATAATGCAGTTATTATCGCTAGAACTGTAATAATTATACTTATTACTTATATTATTATCAATATAACATGCATTATTACCTATATAATGGAGTTATTATCGCTAGAACTGTAATAATTATACTCATTACTTATATTATTATCAATATAACATGCATTATTACCCATATTATGCAGTTATTATAGCTAGAACTATAATAAATATAAGTATTATTTTTATTATCATCAATATAACATGCATTACTACCCACATAATGCAGTTATTATCGACAGAAGTATAATAAATATACTTATTACTTTTATTATTATCAATATAACATGCACTATTACTCATATAATGCAGTTATTATCGACAGAAGTATAATAAATATACTTATTACTTTTATTATTATCAATATAACAGGCACTCTTAGCCATATTTTACTAGTATTATCGCTTGGACTGTAATAATTATACTTATTACTCCCGATATTATCAATATAACATCCATTGTTACCCATATAATGCAGTTCTTATCGCTGGAACTGTAATAATTATACTTGTTACTCCCGATATTATCAATATAACATGCATTATTACGCATATAATGCAGTTATTATCGCTAGAACTGTAATAATTATACTTATTACTTATATTATTATCAATATAACATGCATTATTACCCATATAATGCAGTTATTATAGCTAGAACTATAATAAATATACGTATTACTTTTATTATCATCAATATAACATGCATTATTACCCATATTATGCAGTTATTATCGATAGAACTATAATAAATATACTTATTACTTTTATTATTATCAATATAACATGCATTATTACCCATATAATGCAGTTATTATCGCTAGAACTGTAATAATTATACTTATTACTTATATTATTATCAATATAACATGCATTATTACCCATATAATGCAGTTATTATCGGTAGAACTGTAATAATTGTACTTATTACTTACATTATTATCAATATAACATGCATTATTACCCATATAATGGTGTTATTATCGCTAGACCTGTAATAATTATACTTATTACTTATATTATTATCAATATAACATGCATTATTACCCATATAATGCAGTTATTATCGACAGAAGTAAAATAAATATACTTATTACTCCCGATATTATCAATATAACATCCATTACTACCCATAGTATGCAGTTATTATCGATAGAACTGTATTAAATATACTTTTTACTTTTATTATTATCAATATAACATGCATTGTTACGCATATTATGAAGTTATAATCGCTAGAACTATAATAAATATACTTATTACTTATATTATTGTCAATATAACATGCATTACTACCCATAGTATGCAGTTATTATCGATAGAACTGTATTAAATATACTTTTTACTTTTATTATTATCAATATAACATGCATTGTTACGCATATTATGAAGTTATAATCGCTAGAACTGTAATAAATATACTTATTACTTTTATTATTATCAATATAACATGCACTATTACTCATATAATGCAGTTATTATCGACAGAAGTATAATAAATATACTTATTACTTTTATTATTATCAATATAACAGGCACTCTTAGCCATATTTTACTAGTATTATCGCTTGGACTGTAATAATTATACTTATTACTCCCGATATTATCAATATAACATCCATTGTTACCCATATAATGCAGTTCTTATCGCTGGAACTGTAATAATTATACTTGTTACTCCCGATATTATCAATATAACATGCATTATTACGCATATAATGCAGTTATTATCGCTAGAACTGTAATAATTATACTTATTACTTATATTATTATCAATATAACATGCATTATTACCCATATAATGCAGTTATTATAGCTAGAACTATAATAAATATACGTATTACTTTTATTATCATCAATATAACATGCATTATTACCCATATTATGCAGTTATTATCGATAGAACTATAATAAATATACTCATTACTTTTATTATTATCAATATAACATGCACTATTAGCCATATAATGCAGTTATTATCGACAGAAGTATAATAAATATACTTATTACTTTTATTATTATCAATATAACAGGCACTCTTAGCCATATTTTACTAGTATTATCGCTAGGACTGTAATAATTATACTTATTACTCCCGATATTATCAATATAACATCCATTATTACCCATATAATGCAGTTCTCATCGCTGGAACTGTAATAATTATACTTATTACTCCCGATATTATCAATATGACATGCATTATTACCCATATAATGGGGTTATTAGCGCTAGAACTGTAATAATTATACTTATTACTTATATTATTATCAATATAACATGCATTATTACCCATATTATGCAGTAATTATCGATAGAACTGTAATAAATATACTTATTACTTATATTATTATCAATATAACATGCATTATTACCCATATAATGGAGTTATTATCGCTAGAACTGTAATAAATGTACGTACTACTTTCATTATCATCAATATAACATGCATTATTACCCATATTAAGCAGTTAATATCGATAGAACTATAATAAATATACTCATTACTTTTATTATTATCAATATAACATGCACTATTAGCCATATTGTACAATTATTATCGCTAGAACTATAATAATTATACTTATTACTCCCGATATTATCAATATAACATGCATTATTACCCATATTATGCAGTTATTATAGCTAGGACTATAATAAATATACGTATTACTTTTATTATCATCAATATAGCATGCATTATTACCCATATTATGCAGTTATTATCGATAGAACTATAATAAATATACTTATTACTTTTATTATTATCAATATAACATGCATTACTACCCATATTATGCAGTTATTATCGATAGAACTGTAATAAATATACTTATTACTTATATTATTATCAATATAACATGCATTATTACCCATATAATGGAGTTATTATCGCTAGAACTGTAATAATTATGCTTATTACTCCCGATATTATCAATATCACATGCATTATTACCCATATTATGCAGTTATTATAGCTAGAACTATAATAAATATACGTATTACTTTTATTATCATCAATATAGCATGCATTATTACCCATATTATGCAGTTATTATCGACAGAAGTGTAATAAATATACTTATTACTTTTATTATTATCAATATAACAGGCACTCTTAGCCTTATTTTACTAGTATTATCGCTAGAACTGTAATAATTATACTTATTACTCCCGATATTATCAATATAACATCCATTACTACCCATATTATGCAGTTATTATCGATAGAACTGTATTAAGTATACTTTTTACTTTTATTATTATCAATGTAACATGCACTATTACCCATATAATGCAGTTATTATTGACAGAAGTATAATAAATATACTTATTACTTTTATTATTATCAATATAACAGGCACTCTTAGCCATATTTTACTAGTATTATCGCTAGAACTGTAATAATTATACTTATTACTCCCGATATTATCAATGTAACATCCATTACTACCCATATTATGCAGTTATTATCGATAGAACTGTATTAAATATATTTTTTACTTTTATTATTATCAATATAACATGCATTATTACGCATATTATGGAGATATAATCGCTAGAACTGTAATAAATATACCTACTACTTATATTATTATCAATATAACATGCATTGTTACCCATATTATGCAGTTATTATCGATAGAACTATAATAAATATACTTATTACTTTTATTATTATCAATATAACATGCATTATTACCCATATAATGCAGTTATTATCGACAGAAGTATAATAAATATACTTATTACTTTTATTATTATCAATATAACAGGCACTCTTAGCCATATTTTACTAGTATTATCGCTAGAACTGTAATAATTATACTTATTATTCCCAATATTACCAACATAGCATGCATTATTACCCATATAATGCAGTTATTATCGCTAGAACTGTAATAATTATACTTACTACTTATATTATTATCAATATAACGTGCATTATTACCCATATTATGCAGTTATTATCGCTAGAACTGTAATAAATATACTTATTACTTTTATTATTATCAATATAACATGCACTATTACTCATATAATGCAGTTATTATCGACAGAAGTATAATAAATATACTTATTACTTTTATTATTATCAATATAACAGGCACTCTTAGCCATATTTTACTAGTATTATCGCTTGGACTGTAATAATTATACTTATTACTCCCGATATTATCAATATAACATCCATTGTTACCCATATAATGCAGTTCTTATCGCTGGAACTGTAATAATTATACTTGTTACTCCCGATATTATCAATATAACATGCATTATTACGCATATAATGCAGTTATTATCGCTAGAACTGTAATAATTATACTTATTACTTATATTATTATCAATATAACATGCATTATTACCCATATAATGCAGTTATTATAGCTAGAACTATAATAAATATACGTATTACTTTTATTATCATCAATATAACATGCATTATTACCCATATTATGCAGTTATTATCGATAGAACTATAATAAATATACTTATTACTTTTATTATTATCAATATAACATGCATTATTACCCATATAATGCAGTTATTATCGCTAGAACTGTAATAATTATACTTATTACTTATATTATTATCAATATAACATGCATTATTACCTATATAATGGAGTTATTATCGCTAGAACTGTAATAATTATACTCATTACTTATATTATTATCAATATAACATGCATTATTACCCATATTATGCAGTTATTATAGCTAGAACTATAATAAATATAAGTATTATTTTTATTATCATCAATATAACATGCATTACTACCCACATAATGCAGTTATTATCGACAGAAGTATAATAAATATACTTATTACTTTTATTATTATCAATATAACATGCACTATTACTCATATAATGCAGTTATTATCGACAGAAGTATAATAAATATACTTATTACTTTTATTATTATCAATATAACAGGCACTCTTAGCCATATTTTACTAGTATTATCGCTTGGACTGTAATAATTATACTTATTACTCCCGATATTATCAATATAACATCCATTGTTACCCATATAATGCAGTTCTTATCGCTGGAACTGTAATAATTATACTTGTTACTCCCGATATTATCAATATAACATGCATTATTACGCATATAATGCAGTTATTATCGCTAGAACTGTAATAATTATACTTATTACTTATATTATTATCAATATAACATGCATTATTACCCATATAATGCAGTTATTATAGCTAGAACTATAATAAATATACGTATTACTTTTATTATCATCAATATAACATGCATTATTACCCATATTATGCAGTTATTATCGATAGAACTATAATAAATATACTTATTACTTTTATTATTATCAATATAACATGCATTATTACCCATATAATGCAGTTATTATCGCTAGAACTGTAATAATTATACTTATTACTTATATTATTATCAATATAACATGCATTATTACCTATATAATGGAGTTATTATCGCTAGAACTGTAATAATTATACTCATTACTTATATTATTATCAATATAACATGCATTATTACCCATATTATGCAGTTATTATAGCTAGAACTATAATAAATATAAGTATTATTTTTATTATCATCAATATAACATGCATTACTACCCACATAATGCAGTTATTATCGACAGAAGTATAATAAATATACTTATTACTTTTATTATTATCAATATAACAGGCACTCTTAGCCATATTTTACTAGTATTATCGCTAGGACTGTAATAATTATACTTATTACTCCCGTTATTATCAATATAACATCCATTATTACCCATATAATGCAGTTCTCATCGCTGGAACTGTAATAATTATACTTATTACTCCCGATATTATCAATATGACATGCATTATTACCCATATAATGGGGTTATTATGGCTAGAACTGTAATAATTATACTTATTACTTATATTATTATCAATATAACATGCGTTATTACCCATATTATGCAGTTATTATAGCTAGCACTATAATAAATATACGTATTACTTTTTTTATCATCAATATAACATGCATTATTACGCATATAATGCAGTTATTATCGATAGAACTATAATAAATATACTTATTACTTTTATTATTATCAATATAACATGCACTATTAGCCATATTTTACTATTATTATCGCTAGAACTATAATAATTATTCTTATTACTCCCGATATTATCAATATAACATGCATTATTACCCATATAATGCAGTTACTACCGCTAGAATTGTAATAATTATACTTATTACTTATATTATTATCAATATAACATGCATTATTACCCATATTATGCAGTTATTATCGATAGAACTGTAATAAATATACTTATTGCTTATATTATTAT
This sequence comes from Megachile leachella, assembly GCA_963576845.1. Lineage (NCBI taxonomy): Eukaryota > Metazoa > Arthropoda > Insecta > Hymenoptera > Megachilidae > Megachile > Megachile leachella. The sequence continues at coordinate 85,679 of CAUYWW010000155.1, forward strand.
CAATATAACATGCATTATTACCCATATAATGGAGTTATTATCGCTAGAACTGTAATAATTATACTCATTACTTATATTATTATCAATATAACATGCATTATTACCCATATAATGGAGTTATTATCGCTAGAACTGTAATAATTATACTTATTACTTATATTATTATCAATATAACATGCATTATTACCCATATTATGCAGTTATTATCGATAGAACTGTAATAAATATACTTACTACTTTAATTATCATCAATATAACATGCATTATTACCCATATTATGCAGTTATTATCGATAGAACTATAATAAATATACTCATTACTTTTATTATTATCAATATAACATGCATTATTACCCATATAATGCAGTTATTATCGGTAGAACTGTAATAATTGTACTTATTACTTACATTATTATCAATATAACATGCATTATTACCCATATAATGGTGTTATTATCGCTAGACCTGTAATAATTATACTTATTACTTATATTATTATCAATATAACATGCATTATTACCCATATAATGCAGTTATTATCGACAGAAGTAAAATAAATATACTTATTACTCCCGATATTATCAATATAACATCCATTACTACCCATAGTATGCAGTTATTATCGATAGAACTGTATTAAATATACTTTTTACTTTTATTATTATCAATATAACATGCATTGTTACGCATATTATGAAGTTATAATCGCTAGAACTATAATAAATATACTTATTACTTATATTATTGTCAATATAACATGCATTATTACCCATATTATGCAGTTATTATCGATAGAACTGTAATAATTATACTTATTACTCCCGATATTATCAATATTACATGCATTATTATCCATATTATGCAGTTATTATCGCTAGAACTGTAATAATTATACTTATTACTTATATTATTCTCAATATAACATGCATTATTACCCATATAATGGAGTTATTATCGCTAGAACTGTAATAATTATACTCATTACTTATATGATTATCAATATAACATGCATTATTACCCGTATAATGGAGTTATTATCGCTAGAACTGTAATAATTATACTTATTACTTATATCATTATCAATATAACATGCATTATTACCCATATTATGTAGTTATTATAGCTAGAACTATAATAAATATACGTATTACTTTTATTATCATCAATATAGCATGCATTATTACCCATATTATGCAGTTATTATCGACAGAAGTGTAATAAATATACTTATTACTTTTATTATTATCAATATAACTGGCACTCTTAGCCTTATTTTACTAGTATTATCGCTAGAACTGTAATAATTATACTTATTACACCCGATATTATCAATATAACATCGATTACTACCCATATTATGCAGTTATTATCGATAGAACTGTATTAAATATATTTTTTACTTTTATTATTATCAATATAACATGCATTATTACGCATATTATGGAGATATAATCGCTACAACTATAATAAATATACGTATTATTTTTATTATCATCAATATAACATGCATTATTACCCATATTATGCAGTTATTATCGCTAGAACTGTAATAATTATACTTATTACTTATATTATTATCAATATAACATGCATTATTACCCATATTATGCAGTTATTATAGCTAGAACTATAATAAATATACGTATTACTTTTTTTATCATCAATATAACATGCATTATTACGCATATAATGCAGTTATTATCGATAGAACTATAATAAATATTCTTATTACTTTTATTATTATCAATATAACATGCATTATTACCCATATAATGCAGTTATTATCGACAGAAGTATAATAAATATACTTATTACTTTTATTATTATCAATATAACAGGCACTCTTAGCCATATTTTACTAATATTATCGCTAGGACTGTAATAATTATACTTATTACTCCCGATATTATCAATATAACATCCGTTATTACCCATATAATGCAGTTCTCATCGCTGGAACTGTAATAATTATACTTATTACTTATATTATTATCAATATAACATGCATTATTACCCATATAATGGAGTTATTATCGCTAGAACTGTAATAATTATACTTATTACTCCCGATATTATCAATATTACATGCATTATTACCCATATTATGCAGTTATTATCGCTAGAACTGTAATAATTATACTTATTACTTATATTATTATCAATATAACATGCATTATTACCCATATAATGGAGTTATTATCGCTAGAACTGTAATAATTATACTCATTACTTATATTATTATCAATATAACATGCATTATTACCCATATAATGGAGTTATTATCGCTAGAACTGTAATAATTATACTTATTACTTATATTATTATCAATATAACATGCATTATTACCCATATTATGCAGTTATTATAGCTAGAACTATAATAAATATACGTATTACTTTTATTATCATCAATATAGCATGCATTATTACCCATATTATGCAGTTATTATCGATAGAACTATAATAAATATACTTATTACTTTTATTATTATCAATATAACATGCATTACTACCCATATTATGCAGTTATTATCGATAGAACTGTAATAAATATACGTACTACTTTCATTATCATCAATATAACATGCATTATTACCCATATTATGCAGTTATTATCGATAGAACTATAATAAATATAATCATTACTTTTATTATTATCAATATAACATGCACTATTAGCCATATTGTACAATTATTATCGCTAGAACTATAATAATTATACTTATTACTCCCGATATTATCAATATGACATGCATTATTATCCATATAATGGAGTTATTATCGCTAGAACTGTAATAATTATACTTATTACTTATATTATTAGCAATATAGCGTGCATTATTACCCATATTATGCAGTTATTATCGATAGAACTATAATAAATATACTTATTACTTTTATTATTATCAATATAACATGCATTACTACCCATATTATGCAGTTATTATCGATAGAACTGTAATAAATATACGTACTACTTTCATTATCATCAATATAACATGCATTATTACCCATATTATGCAGTTATTATCGATAGAACTATAATAAATATACTCATTACTTTTATTATTATCAATATAACATGCACTATTAGCCATATTGTACAATTATTATCGCTAGAACTATAATAATTATACTTATTACTCCCGATATTATCAATATGACATGCATTATTATCCATATAATGGAGTTATTATCGCTAGAACTGTAATAATTATACTTATTACTTATATTATTAGCAATATAGCGTGCATTATTACCCATATTATGCAGTTATTATCGCTAGAACTGTAATAATTATACTTATTATTTATATTATTATCAATATAACATGCATTATTACCCATATAATGGAGTTATTATCGCTAGAACTGTAATAATTATACTCATTACTTATATTATTATCAATATAACATGCATTATTACCCATATAATGGAGTTATTATCGCTAGAACTGTAATAATTATACTTATTACTTATATTATTATCAATATAACATGCATTATAACCCATATTATGCAGCTATTATAGCTAGAACTATAATAAATATACGTACTACTTTCATTATCATCAATATAACATGCATTATTACCCATATTATGCAGTTATTATCGATAGAACTATAATAAATATACTCATTACTTTTATTATTATCAATATAACATGCACTATTAGCCATATAATGCAGTTATTATCGACAGAAGTATAATAAATATACTTATTACTTTTATTATTATCAATATAACAGGCACTCTTAGCCATATTTTACTAGTATTATCGCTAGGACTGTAATAATTATACTTATTACTCCCGATATTATCAATATAACATCCATTATTACCCATATAATGCAGTTCTCATCGCTGGAACTGTAATAATTATACTTATTACTCCCGATATTATCAATATGACATGCATTATTACCCATATAATGGGGTTATTAGCGCTAGAACTGTAATAATTATACTTATTACTTATATTATTATCAATATAACATGCATTATTACCCATATTATGCAGTTATTATCGATAGAACTGTAATAAATATACTTATTACTTATATTATTATCAATATAACATGCATTATTACCCATATAATGGAGTTATTATCGCTAGAACTGTAATAAATATACGTACTACTTTCATTATCATCAATATAACATGCATTATTACCCATATTAAGCAGTTATTATCGATAGAACTATAATAAATATACTCATTACTTTTATTATTATCAATATAACATGCACTATTAGCCATATTGTACAATTATTATCGCTAGAACTATAATAATTATACTTATTACTCCCGATATTATCAATATAACATGCATTATTACCCATATTATGCAGTTATTATAGCTAGGACTATAATAAATATACGTATTACTTTTATTATCATCAATATAGCATGCATTATTACCCATATTATGCAGTTATTATCGATAGAACTATAATAAATATACTTATTACTTTTATTATTATCAATATAACATGCATTACTACCCATATTATGCAGTTATTATCGATAGAACTGTAATAAATATACTTATTACTTATATTATTATCAATATAACATGCATTATTACCCATATAATGGAGTTATTATCGCTAGAACTGTAATAATTATGCTTATTACTCCCGATATTATCAATATCACATGCATTATTACCCATATTATGCAGTTATTATCGATAGAACTATAATAAATATACTTATTACTTTTATTATTATCAATATAACAGGCACTCTTAGCCATATTTTACTAATATTATCGCTAGGACTGTAATAATTATACTTATTACTCCCGATATTATCAATATAACATCCGTTATTACCCATATAATGCAGTTCTCATCGCTGGAACTGTAATAATTATACTTATTACTTATATTATTATCAATATAACATGCATTATTACCCATATAATGGAGTTATTATCGCTAGAACTGTAATAATTATACTTATTACTCCCGATATTATCAATATTACATGCATTATTACCCATATTATGCTGTTATTATCGCTAGAACTGTAATAATTATACTTATTACTTATATTATTATCAATATAACATGCATTATTACCCATATAATGGAGTTATTATCGCTAGAACTGTAATAATTATACTCATTACTTATATTATTATCAATATAACATGCATTAGTACCCATATAATGGAGTTATTATCGCTAGAACTGTAATAATTATACTTATTACTTATATTATTATCAATATAACATGCATTATTACCCATATTATGCAGTTATTATAGCTAGAACTATAATAAATATACGTATTACTCTTATTATCATCAATATAGCATGCATTATTACCCATATTATGCAGTTATTATCGATAGAACTATAATAAATATACTTATTACTTTTATTATTATCAATATAACATGCATTACTACCCATATTATGCAGTTATTATCGATAGAACTGTAATAAATATACGTACTACTTTCATTATCATCAATATAACATGCATTATTACCCATATTATGCAGTTATTATCGATAGAACTATAATAAATATACTCATTACTTTTATTATTATCAATATAACATGCACTATTAGCCATATTGTACAATTATTATCGCTAGAACTATAATAATTATACTTATTACTCCCGATATTATCAATATAACATGCATTATTACCCATATTATGCAGTTATTATAGCTAGGACTATAATAAATATACGTATTACTTTTATTATCATCAATATAGCATGCATTATTACCCATATTATGCAGTTATTATCGATAGAACTATAATAAATATACTTATTACTTTTATTATTATCAATATAACATGCATTACTACCCATATTATGCAGTTATTATCGATAGAACTATAATAAATATACTCATTACTTTTATTATTATCAATATAACATGCACTATTAGCCATATAATGCAGTTATTATCGACAGAAGTATAATAAATATACTTATTACTTTTATTATTATCAATATAACAGGCACTCTTAGCCATATTTTACTAGTATTATCGCTAGGACTGTAATAATTATACTTATTACTCCCGATATTATCAATATAACATCCATTATTACCCATATAATGCAGTTCTCATCGCTGGAACTGTAATAATTATACTTATTACTCCCGATATTATCAATATGACATGCATTATTACCCATATAATGGGGTTATTAGCGCTAGAACTGTAATAATTATACTTATTACTTATATTATTATCAATATAACATGCATTATTACCCATATTATGCAGTAATTATCGATAGAACTGTAATAAATATACTTATTACTTATATTATTATCAATATAACATGCATTATTACCCATATAATGGAGTTATTATCGCTAGAACTGTAATAAATGTACGTACTACTTTCATTATCATCAATATAACATGCATTATTACCCATATTAAGCAGTTAATATCGATAGAACTATAATAAATATACTCATTACTTTTATTATTATCAATATAACATGCACTATTAGCCATATTGTACAATTATTATCGCTAGAACTATAATAATTATACTTATTACTCCCGATATTATCAATATAACATGCATTATTACCCATATTATGCAGTTATTATAGCTAGGACTATAATAAATATACGTATTACTTTTATTATCATCAATATAGCATGCATTATTACCCATATTATGCAGTTATTATCGATGGAACTATAATAAATATACTTATTACTTTTATTATTATCAATATAACATGCATTACTACCCATATTATGCAGTTATTATCGATAGAACTGTAATAAATATACTTATTACTTATATTATTATCAATATAACATGCATTATTACCCATATAATGGAGTTATTATCGCTAGAACTGTAATAATTATGCTTATTACTCCCGATATTATCAATATCACATGCATTATTACCCATATTATGCAGTTATTATAGCTAGAACTATAATAAATATACGTATTACTTTTATTATCATCAATATAGCATGCATTATTACCCATATTATGCAGTTATTATCGACAGAAGTGTAATAAATATACTTATTACTTTTATTATTATCAATATAACAGGCACTCTTAGCCTTATTTTACTAGTATTATCGCTAGAACTGTAATAATTATACTTATTACTCCCGATATTATCAATATAACATCCATTACTACCCATATTATGCAGTTATTATCGATAGAACTGTATTAAGTATACTTTTTACTTTTATTATTATCAATGTAACATGCACTATTACCCATATAATGCAGTTATTATTGACAGAAGTATAATAAATATACTTATTACTTTTATTATTATCAATATAACAGGCACTCTTAGCCATATTTTACTAGTATTATCGCTAGAACTGTAATAATTATACTTATTACTCCCGATATTATCAATGTAACATCCATTACTACCCATATTATGCAGTTATTATCGATAGAACTGTATTAAATATATTTTTTACTTTTATTATTATCAATATAACATGCATTATTACGCATATTATGGAGATATAATCGCTAGAACTGTAATAAATATACCTACTACTTATATTATTATCAATATAACATGCATTGTTACCCATATTATGCAGTTATTATCGATAGAACTATAATAAATATACTTATTACTTTTATTATTATCAATATAACATGCATTATTACCCATATAATGCAGTTATTATCGACAGAAGTATAATAAATATACTTATTACTTTTATTATTATCAATATAACAGGCACTCTTAGCCATATTTTACTAGTATTATCGCTAGAACTGTAATAATTATACTTATTATTCCCAATATTACCAACATAGCATGCATTATTACCCATATAATGCAGTTATTATCGCTAGAACTGTAATAATTATACTTACTACTTATATTATTATCAATATAACGTGCATTATTACCCATATTATGCAGTTATTATCGCTAGAACTGTAATAAATATACTTATTACTTTTATTATTATCAATATAACATGCACTATTACTCATATAATGCAGTTATTATCGACAGAAGTATAATAAATATACTTATTACTTTTATTATTATCAATATAACAGGCACTCTTAGCCATATTTTACTAGTATTATCGCTTGGACTGTAATAATTATACTTATTACTCCCGATATTATCAATATAACATCCATTGTTACCCATATAATGCAGTTCTTATCGCTGGAACTGTAATAATTATACTTGTTACTCCCGATATTATCAATATAACATGCATTATTACGCATATAATGCAGTTATTATCGCTAGAACTGTAATAATTATACTTATTACTTATATTATTATCAATATAACATGCATTATTACCCATATAATGCAGTTATTATAGCTAGAACTATAATAAATATACGTATTACTTTTATTATCATCAATATAACATGCATTATTACCCATATTATGCAGTTATTATCGATAGAACTATAATAAATATACTTATTACTTTTATTATTATCAATATAACATGCATTATTACCCATATAATGCAGTTATTATCGCTAGAACTGTAATAATTATACTTATTACTTATATTATTATCAATATAACATGCATTATTACCTATATAATGGAGTTATTATCGCTAGAACTGTAATAATTATACTCATTACTTATATTATTATCAATATAACATGCATTATTACCCATATTATGCAGTTATTATAGCTAGAACTATAATAAATATAAGTATTATTTTTATTATCATCAATATAACATGCATTACTACCCACATAATGCAGTTATTATCGACAGAAGTATAATAAATATACTTATTACTTTTATTATTATCAATATAACATGCACTATTACTCATATAATGCAGTTATTATCGACAGAAGTATAATAAATATACTTATTACTTTTATTATTATCAATATAACAGGCACTCTTAGCCATATTTTACTAGTATTATCGCTTGGACTGTAATAATTATACTTATTACTCCCGATATTATCAATATAACATCCATTGTTACCCATATAATGCAGTTCTTATCGCTGGAACTGTAATAATTATACTTGTTACTCCCGATATTATCAATATAACATGCATTATTACGCATATAATGCAGTTATTATCGCTAGAACTGTAATAATTATACTTATTACTTATATTATTATCAATATAACATGCATTATTACCCATATAATGCAGTTATTATAGCTAGAACTATAATAAATATACGTATTACTTTTATTATCATCAATATAACATGCATTATTACCCATATTATGCAGTTATTATCGATAGAACTATAATAAATATACTTATTACTTTTATTATTATCAATATAACATGCATTATTACCCATATAATGCAGTTATTATCGCTAGAACTGTAATAATTATACTTATTACTTATATTATTATCAATATAACATGCATTATTACCCATATAATGCAGTTATTATCGGTAGAACTGTAATAATTGTACTTATTACTTACATTATTATCAATATAACATGCATTATTACCCATATAATGGTGTTATTATCGCTAGACCTGTAATAATTATACTTATTACTTATATTATTATCAATATAACATGCATTATTACCCATATAATGCAGTTATTATCGACAGAAGTAAAATAAATATACTTATTACTCCCGATATTATCAATATAACATCCATTACTACCCATAGTATGCAGTTATTATCGATAGAACTGTATTAAATATACTTTTTACTTTTATTATTATCAATATAACATGCATTGTTACGCATATTATGAAGTTATAATCGCTAGAACTATAATAAATATACTTATTACTTATATTATTGTCAATATAACATGCATTACTACCCATAGTATGCAGTTATTATCGATAGAACTGTATTAAATATACTTTTTACTTTTATTATTATCAATATAACATGCATTGTTACGCATATTATGAAGTTATAATCGCTAGAACTGTAATAAATATACTTATTACTTTTATTATTATCAATATAACATGCACTATTACTCATATAATGCAGTTATTATCGACAGAAGTATAATAAATATACTTATTACTTTTATTATTATCAATATAACAGGCACTCTTAGCCATATTTTACTAGTATTATCGCTTGGACTGTAATAATTATACTTATTACTCCCGATATTATCAATATAACATCCATTGTTACCCATATAATGCAGTTCTTATCGCTGGAACTGTAATAATTATACTTGTTACTCCCGATATTATCAATATAACATGCATTATTACGCATATAATGCAGTTATTATCGCTAGAACTGTAATAATTATACTTATTACTTATATTATTATCAATATAACATGCATTATTACCCATATAATGCAGTTATTATAGCTAGAACTATAATAAATATACGTATTACTTTTATTATCATCAATATAACATGCATTATTACCCATATTATGCAGTTATTATCGATAGAACTATAATAAATATACTCATTACTTTTATTATTATCAATATAACATGCACTATTAGCCATATAATGCAGTTATTATCGACAGAAGTATAATAAATATACTTATTACTTTTATTATTATCAATATAACAGGCACTCTTAGCCATATTTTACTAGTATTATCGCTAGGACTGTAATAATTATACTTATTACTCCCGATATTATCAATATAACATCCATTATTACCCATATAATGCAGTTCTCATCGCTGGAACTGTAATAATTATACTTATTACTCCCGATATTATCAATATGACATGCATTATTACCCATATAATGGGGTTATTAGCGCTAGAACTGTAATAATTATACTTATTACTTATATTATTATCAATATAACATGCATTATTACCCATATTATGCAGTAATTATCGATAGAACTGTAATAAATATACTTATTACTTATATTATTATCAATATAACATGCATTATTACCCATATAATGGAGTTATTATCGCTAGAACTGTAATAAATGTACGTACTACTTTCATTATCATCAATATAACATGCATTATTACCCATATTAAGCAGTTAATATCGATAGAACTATAATAAATATACTCATTACTTTTATTATTATCAATATAACATGCACTATTAGCCATATTGTACAATTATTATCGCTAGAACTATAATAATTATACTTATTACTCCCGATATTATCAATATAACATGCATTATTACCCATATTATGCAGTTATTATAGCTAGGACTATAATAAATATACGTATTACTTTTATTATCATCAATATAGCATGCATTATTACCCATATTATGCAGTTATTATCGATAGAACTATAATAAATATACTTATTACTTTTATTATTATCAATATAACATGCATTACTACCCATATTATGCAGTTATTATCGATAGAACTGTAATAAATATACTTATTACTTATATTATTATCAATATAACATGCATTATTACCCATATAATGGAGTTATTATCGCTAGAACTGTAATAATTATGCTTATTACTCCCGATATTATCAATATCACATGCATTATTACCCATATTATGCAGTTATTATAGCTAGAACTATAATAAATATACGTATTACTTTTATTATCATCAATATAGCATGCATTATTACCCATATTATGCAGTTATTATCGACAGAAGTGTAATAAATATACTTATTACTTTTATTATTATCAATATAACAGGCACTCTTAGCCTTATTTTACTAGTATTATCGCTAGAACTGTAATAATTATACTTATTACTCCCGATATTATCAATATAACATCCATTACTACCCATATTATGCAGTTATTATCGATAGAACTGTATTAAGTATACTTTTTACTTTTATTATTATCAATGTAACATGCACTATTACCCATATAATGCAGTTATTATTGACAGAAGTATAATAAATATACTTATTACTTTTATTATTATCAATATAACAGGCACTCTTAGCCATATTTTACTAGTATTATCGCTAGAACTGTAATAATTATACTTATTACTCCCGATATTATCAATGTAACATCCATTACTACCCATATTATGCAGTTATTATCGATAGAACTGTATTAAATATATTTTTTACTTTTATTATTATCAATATAACATGCATTATTACGCATATTATGGAGATATAATCGCTAGAACTGTAATAAATATACCTACTACTTATATTATTATCAATATAACATGCATTGTTACCCATATTATGCAGTTATTATCGATAGAACTATAATAAATATACTTATTACTTTTATTATTATCAATATAACATGCATTATTACCCATATAATGCAGTTATTATCGACAGAAGTATAATAAATATACTTATTACTTTTATTATTATCAATATAACAGGCACTCTTAGCCATATTTTACTAGTATTATCGCTAGAACTGTAATAATTATACTTATTATTCCCAATATTACCAACATAGCATGCATTATTACCCATATAATGCAGTTATTATCGCTAGAACTGTAATAATTATACTTACTACTTATATTATTATCAATATAACGTGCATTATTACCCATATTATGCAGTTATTATCGCTAGAACTGTAATAAATATACTTATTACTTTTATTATTATCAATATAACATGCACTATTACTCATATAATGCAGTTATTATCGACAGAAGTATAATAAATATACTTATTACTTTTATTATTATCAATATAACAGGCACTCTTAGCCATATTTTACTAGTATTATCGCTTGGACTGTAATAATTATACTTATTACTCCCGATATTATCAATATAACATCCATTGTTACCCATATAATGCAGTTCTTATCGCTGGAACTGTAATAATTATACTTGTTACTCCCGATATTATCAATATAACATGCATTATTACGCATATAATGCAGTTATTATCGCTAGAACTGTAATAATTATACTTATTACTTATATTATTATCAATATAACATGCATTATTACCCATATAATGCAGTTATTATAGCTAGAACTATAATAAATATACGTATTACTTTTATTATCATCAATATAACATGCATTATTACCCATATTATGCAGTTATTATCGATAGAACTATAATAAATATACTTATTACTTTTATTATTATCAATATAACATGCATTATTACCCATATAATGCAGTTATTATCGCTAGAACTGTAATAATTATACTTATTACTTATATTATTATCAATATAACATGCATTATTACCTATATAATGGAGTTATTATCGCTAGAACTGTAATAATTATACTCATTACTTATATTATTATCAATATAACATGCATTATTACCCATATTATGCAGTTATTATAGCTAGAACTATAATAAATATAAGTATTATTTTTATTATCATCAATATAACATGCATTACTACCCACATAATGCAGTTATTATCGACAGAAGTATAATAAATATACTTATTACTTTTATTATTATCAATATAACATGCACTATTACTCATATAATGCAGTTATTATCGACAGAAGTATAATAAATATACTTATTACTTTTATTATTATCAATATAACAGGCACTCTTAGCCATATTTTACTAGTATTATCGCTTGGACTGTAATAATTATACTTATTACTCCCGATATTATCAATATAACATCCATTGTTACCCATATAATGCAGTTCTTATCGCTGGAACTGTAATAATTATACTTGTTACTCCCGATATTATCAATATAACATGCATTATTACGCATATAATGCAGTTATTATCGCTAGAACTGTAATAATTATACTTATTACTTATATTATTATCAATATAACATGCATTATTACCCATATAATGCAGTTATTATAGCTAGAACTATAATAAATATACGTATTACTTTTATTATCATCAATATAACATGCATTATTACCCATATTATGCAGTTATTATCGATAGAACTATAATAAATATACTTATTACTTTTATTATTATCAATATAACATGCATTATTACCCATATAATGCAGTTATTATCGCTAGAACTGTAATAATTATACTTATTACTTATATTATTATCAATATAACATGCATTATTACCTATATAATGGAGTTATTATCGCTAGAACTGTAATAATTATACTCATTACTTATATTATTATCAATATAACATGCATTATTACCCATATTATGCAGTTATTATAGCTAGAACTATAATAAATATAAGTATTATTTTTATTATCATCAATATAACATGCATTACTACCCACATAATGCAGTTATTATCGACAGAAGTATAATAAATATACTTATTACTTTTATTATTATCAATATAACAGGCACTCTTAGCCATATTTTACTAGTATTATCGCTAGGACTGTAATAATTATACTTATTACTCCCGTTATTATCAATATAACATCCATTATTACCCATATAATGCAGTTCTCATCGCTGGAACTGTAATAATTATACTTATTACTCCCGATATTATCAATATGACATGCATTATTACCCATATAATGGGGTTATTATGGCTAGAACTGTAATAATTATACTTATTACTTATATTATTATCAATATAACATGCGTTATTACCCATATTATGCAGTTATTATAGCTAGCACTATAATAAATATACGTATTACTTTTTTTATCATCAATATAACATGCATTATTACGCATATAATGCAGTTATTATCGATAGAACTATAATAAATATACTTATTACTTTTATTATTATCAATATAACATGCACTATTAGCCATATTTTACTATTATTATCGCTAGAACTATAATAATTATTCTTATTACTCCCGATATTATCAATATAACATGCATTATTACCCATATAATGCAGTTACTACCGCTAGAATTGTAATAATTATACTTATTACTTATATTATTATCAATATAACATGCATTATTACCCATATTATGCAGTTATTATCGATAGAACTGTAATAAATATACTTATTGCTTATATTATTATCAATATAACATGCATTATTACCCATATAATGGAGTTATTATCGCTAGAACTGTAATAATTATACTCATTACTTATATTATTATCAATATAACATGCATTATTACCCATATAATGGAGTTATTATCGCTAGAACTGTAATAATTATACTTATTACTTATATTATTATCAATATAACATGCATTATTACCCATATTATGCAGTTATTATCGATAGAACTGTAATAAATATACTTACTACTTTAATTATCATCAATATAACATGCATTATTACCCATATTATGCAGTTATTATCGATAGAACTATAATAAATATACTCATTACTTTTATTATTATCAATATAACATGCATTATTACCCATATAATGCAGTTATTATCGGTAGAACTGTAATAATTGTACTTATTACTTACATTATTATCAATATAACATGCATTATTACCCATATAATGGTGTTATTATCGCTAGACCTGTAATAATTATACTTATTACTTATATTATTATCAATATAACATGCATTATTACCCATATAATGCAGTTATTATCGACAGAAGTAAAATAAATATACTTATTACTCCCGATATTATCAATATAACATCCATTACTACCCATAGTATGCAGTTATTATCGATAGAACTGTATTAAATATACTTTTTACTTTTATTATTATCAATATAACATGCATTGTTACGCATATTATGAAGTTATAATCGCTAGAACTATAATAAATATACTTATTACTTATATTATTGTCAATATAACATGCATTATTACCCATATTATGCAGTTATTATCGATAGAACTGTAATAATTATACTTATTACTCCCGATATTATCAATATTACATGCATTATTATCCATATTATGCAGTTATTATCGCTAGAACTGTAATAATTATACTTATTACTTATATTATTCTCAATATAACATGCATTATTACCCATATAATGGAGTTATTATCGCTAGAACTGTAATAATTATACTCATTACTTATATGATTATCAATATAACATGCATTATTACCCGTATAATGGAGTTATTATCGCTAGAACTGTAATAATTATACTTATTACTTATATCATTATCAATATAACATGCATTATTACCCATATTATGTAGTTATTATAGCTAGAACTATAATAAATATACGTATTACTTTTATTATCATCAATATAGCATGCATTATTACCCATATTATGCAGTTATTATCGACAGAAGTGTAATAAATATACTTATTACTTTTATTATTATCAATATAACTGGCACTCTTAGCCTTATTTTACTAGTATTATCGCTAGAACTGTAATAATTATACTTATTACACCCGATATTATCAATATAACATCGATTACTACCCATATTATGCAGTTATTATCGATAGAACTGTATTAAATATATTTTTTACTTTTATTATTATCAATATAACATGCATTATTACGCATATTATGGAGATATAATCGCTACAACTATAATAAATATACGTATTATTTTTATTATCATCAATATAACATGCATTATTACCCATATTATGCAGTTATTATCGCTAGAACTGTAATAATTATACTTATTACTTATATTATTATCAATATAACATGCATTATTACCCATATTATGCAGTTATTATAGCTAGAACTATAATAAATATACGTATTACTTTTTTTATCATCAATATAACATGCATTATTACGCATATAATGCAGTTATTATCGATAGAACTATAATAAATATTCTTATTACTTTTATTATTATCAATATAACATGCATTATTACCCATATAATGCAGTTATTATCGACAGAAGTATAATAAATATACTTATTACTTTTATTATTATCAATATAACAGGCACTCTTAGCCATATTTTACTAATATTATCGCTAGGACTGTAATAATTATACTTATTACTCCCGATATTATCAATATAACATCCGTTATTACCCATATAATGCAGTTCTCATCGCTGGAACTGTAATAATTATACTTATTACTTATATTATTATCAATATAACATGCATTATTACCCATATAATGGAGTTATTATCGCTAGAACTGTAATAATTATACTTATTACTCCCGATATTATCAATATTACATGCATTATTACCCATATTATGCAGTTATTATCGCTAGAACTGTAATAATTATACTTATTACTTATATTATTATCAATATAACATGCATTATTACCCATATAATGGAGTTATTATCGCTAGAACTGTAATAATTATACTCATTACTTATATTATTATCAATATAACATGCATTATTACCCATATAATGGAGTTATTATCGCTAGAACTGTAATAATTATACTTATTACTTATATTATTATCAATATAACATGCATTATTACCCATATTATGCAGTTATTATAGCTAGAACTATAATAAATATACGTATTACTTTTATTATCATCAATATAGCATGCATTATTACCCATATTATGCAGTTATTATCGATAGAACTATAATAAATATACTTATTACTTTTATTATTATCAATATAACATGCATTACTACCCATATTATGCAGTTATTATCGATAGAACTGTAATAAATATACGTACTACTTTCATTATCATCAATATAACATGCATTATTACCCATATTATGCAGTTATTATCGATAGAACTATAATAAATATAATCATTACTTTTATTATTATCAATATAACATGCACTATTAGCCATATTGTACAATTATTATCGCTAGAACTATAATAATTATACTTATTACTCCCGATATTATCAATATGACATGCATTATTATCCATATAATGGAGTTATTATCGCTAGAACTGTAATAATTATACTTATTACTTATATTATTAGCAATATAGCGTGCATTATTACCCATATTATGCAGTTATTATCGATAGAACTATAATAAATATACTTATTACTTTTATTATTATCAATATAACATGCATTACTACCCATATTATGCAGTTATTATCGATAGAACTGTAATAAATATACGTACTACTTTCATTATCATCAATATAACATGCATTATTACCCATATTATGCAGTTATTATCGATAGAACTATAATAAATATACTCATTACTTTTATTATTATCAATATAACATGCACTATTAGCCATATTGTACAATTATTATCGCTAGAACTATAATAATTATACTTATTACTCCCGATATTATCAATATGACATGCATTATTATCCATATAATGGAGTTATTATCGCTAGAACTGTAATAATTATACTTATTACTTATATTATTAGCAATATAGCGTGCATTATTACCCATATTATGCAGTTATTATCGCTAGAACTGTAATAATTATACTTATTATTTATATTATTATCAATATAACATGCATTATTACCCATATAATGGAGTTATTATCGCTAGAACTGTAATAATTATACTCATTACTTATATTATTATCAATATAACATGCATTATTACCCATATAATGGAGTTATTATCGCTAGAACTGTAATAATTATACTTATTACTTATATTATTATCAATATAACATGCATTATAACCCATATTATGCAGCTATTATAGCTAGAACTATAATAAATATACGTACTACTTTCATTATCATCAATATAACATGCATTATTACCCATATTATGCAGTTATTATCGATAGAACTATAATAAATATACTCATTACTTTTATTATTATCAATATAACATGCACTATTAGCCATATAATGCAGTTATTATCGACAGAAGTATAATAAATATACTTATTACTTTTATTATTATCAATATAACAGGCACTCTTAGCCATATTTTACTAGTATTATCGCTAGGACTGTAATAATTATACTTATTACTCCCGATATTATCAATATAACATCCATTATTACCCATATAATGCAGTTCTCATCGCTGGAACTGTAATAATTATACTTATTACTCCCGATATTATCAATATGACATGCATTATTACCCATATAATGGGGTTATTAGCGCTAGAACTGTAATAATTATACTTATTACTTATATTATTATCAATATAACATGCATTATTACCCATATTATGCAGTTATTATCGATAGAACTGTAATAAATATACTTATTACTTATATTATTATCAATATAACATGCATTATTACCCATATAATGGAGTTATTATCGCTAGAACTGTAATAAATATACGTACTACTTTCATTATCATCAATATAACATGCATTATTACCCATATTAAGCAGTTATTATCGATAGAACTATAATAAATATACTCATTACTTTTATTATTATCAATATAACATGCACTATTAGCCATATTGTACAATTATTATCGCTAGAACTATAATAATTATACTTATTACTCCCGATATTATCAATATAACATGCATTATTACCCATATTATGCAGTTATTATAGCTAGGACTATAATAAATATACGTATTACTTTTATTATCATCAATATAGCATGCATTATTACCCATATTATGCAGTTATTATCGATAGAACTATAATAAATATACTTATTACTTTTATTATTATCAATATAACATGCATTACTACCCATATTATGCAGTTATTATCGATAGAACTGTAATAAATATACTTATTACTTATATTATTATCAATATAACATGCATTATTACCCATATAATGGAGTTATTATCGCTAGAACTGTAATAATTATGCTTATTACTCCCGATATTATCAATATCACATGCATTATTACCCATATTATGCAGTTATTATCGATAGAACTATAATAAATATACTTATTACTTTTATTATTATCAATATAACAGGCACTCTTAGCCATATTTTACTAATATTATCGCTAGGACTGTAATAATTATACTTATTACTCCCGATATTATCAATATAACATCCGTTATTACCCATATAATGCAGTTCTCATCGCTGGAACTGTAATAATTATACTTATTACTTATATTATTATCAATATAACATGCATTATTACCCATATAATGGAGTTATTATCGCTAGAACTGTAATAATTATACTTATTACTCCCGATATTATCAATATTACATGCATTATTACCCATATTATGCTGTTATTATCGCTAGAACTGTAATAATTATACTTATTACTTATATTATTATCAATATAACATGCATTATTACCCATATAATGGAGTTATTATCGCTAGAACTGTAATAATTATACTCATTACTTATATTATTATCAATATAACATGCATTAGTACCCATATAATGGAGTTATTATCGCTAGAACTGTAATAATTATACTTATTACTTATATTATTATCAATATAACATGCATTATTACCCATATTATGCAGTTATTATAGCTAGAACTATAATAAATATACGTATTACTCTTATTATCATCAATATAGCATGCATTATTACCCATATTATGCAGTTATTATCGATAGAACTATAATAAATATACTTATTACTTTTATTATTATCAATATAACATGCATTACTACCCATATTATGCAGTTATTATCGATAGAACTGTAATAAATATACGTACTACTTTCATTATCATCAATATAACATGCATTATTACCCATATTATGCAGTTATTATCGATAGAACTATAATAAATATACTCATTACTTTTATTATTATCAATATAACATGCACTATTAGCCATATTGTACAATTATTATCGCTAGAACTATAATAATTATACTTATTACTCCCGATATTATCAATATAACATGCATTATTACCCATATTATGCAGTTATTATAGCTAGGACTATAATAAATATACGTATTACTTTTATTATCATCAATATAGCATGCATTATTACCCATATTATGCAGTTATTATCGATAGAACTATAATAAATATACTTATTACTTTTATTATTATCAATATAACATGCATTACTACCCATATTATGCAGTTATTATCGATAGAACTGTAATAAATATACTTATTACTTATATTATTATCAATATAACATGCATTATTACCCATATAATGGAGTTATTATCGCTAGAACTGTAATAATTATGCTTATTACTCCCGATATTATCAATATCACATGCATTATTACCCATATTATGCAGTTATTATCGATAGAACTATAATAAATATACTTATTACTTTTATTATTATCAATATAACAGGCACTCTTAGCCATATTTTACTAATATTATCGCTAGGACTGTAATAATTATACTTATTACTCCCGATATTATCAATATAACATCCGTTATTACCCATATAATGCAGTTCTCATCGCTGGAACTGTAATAATTATACTTATTACTTATATTATTATCAATATAACATGCATTATTACCCATATAATGGAGTTATTATCGCTAGAACTGTAATAATTATACTTATTACTCCCGATATTATCAATATTACATGCATTATTACCCATATTATGCTGTTATTATCGCTAGAACTGTAATAATTATACTTATTACTTATATTATTATCAATATAACATGCATTATTACCCATATAATGGAGTTATTATCGCTAGAACTGTAATAATTATACTCATTACTTATATTATTATCAATATAACATGCATTAGTACCCATATAATGGAGTTATTATCGCTAGAACTGTAATAATTATACTTATTACTTATATTATTATCAATATAACATGCATTATTACCCATATTATGCAGTTATTATAGCTAGAACTATAATAAATATACGTATTACTCTTATTATCATCAATATAGCATGCATTATTACCCATATTATGCAGTTATTATCGATAGAACTATAATAAATATACTTATTACTTTTATTATTATCAATATAACATGCATTACTACCCATATTATGCAGTTATTATCGATAGAACTGTAATAAATATACGTACTACTTTCATTATCATCAATATAACATGCATTATTACCCATATTATGCAGTTATTATCGATAGAACTATAATAAATATACTCATTACTTTTATTATTATCAATATAACATGCACTATTAGCCATATTGTACAATTATTATCGCTAGAACTATAATAATTATACTTATTACTCCCGATATTATCAATATGACATGCATTATTATCCATATAATGGAGTTATTATCGCTAGAACTGTAATAATTATACTTATTACTTATATTATTAGCAATATAGCGTGCATTATTACCCATATTATGCAGTTATTATCGATAGAACTATAATAAATATACTTATTACTTTTATTATTATCAATATAACATGCATTACTACCCATATTATGCAGTTATTATCGATAGAACTGTAATAAATATACGTACTACTTTCATTATCATCAATATAACATGCATTATTACCCATATTATGCAGTTATTATCGATAGAACTATAATAAATATACTCATTACTTTTATTATTATCAATATAACATGCACTATTAGCCATATTGTACAATTATTATCGCTAGAACTATAATAATTATACTTATTACTCCCGATATTATCAATATGACATGCATTATTATCCATATAATGGAGTTATTATCGCTAGAACTGTAATAATTATACTTATTACTTATATTATTAGCAATATAGCGTGCATTATTACCCATATTATGCAGTTATTATCGCTAGAACTGTAATAATTATACTTATTATTTATATTATTATCAATATAACATGCATTATTATCCATATAATGGAGTTATTATCGCTAGAACTGTAATAATTATACTCATTACTTATATTATTATCAATATAACATGCATTATTACCCATATAATGGAGTTATTATCGCTAGAACTGTAATAATTATACTTATTACTCCCGATATTATCAATATAACATCCATTATTACCCATATAATGCAGTTCTCATCGCTGGAACTGTAATAATTATACTTATTACTCCCGATAATATCAATGTAACATCCATTACTACCCATATTATGCAGTTATTATCGATAGAACTGTATTAAATATATTTTTTACTTTTATTATTATCAATATAACATGCATTATTACGCATATTATGGAGATATAATCGCTAGAACTGTAATAAATATACCTATTACTTATATTATTATCAATATAACATGCATTGTTACCCATATTATGCAGTTATTATCGATAGAACTATAATAAATATACTTATTACTTTTATTATTATCAATATAACATGCATTATTACCCATATAATGCAGTTATTATCGCTAGAACTGTAATAATTATACTTATTACTTATATTATTATCAATATAACATGCATTATTACCCATATTATGCAGTTATTATAGCTAGAACTATAATAAATATACGTATTACTTTTATTATCATCAATATAGCATGCATTATTACCCATATTATGCAGTTATTATCGATAGAACTATAATAAATATACTTATTACTTTTATTATTATCAATATAACATGCATTACTACCCATATTATGCAGTTATTATCGATAGAACTGTAATAAATATACGTATTACTTTTTTTATCATCAATATAACATGCATTATTACGCATATTATGCAGTTATTATCGATAGAACTATAATAAATATACTCATTACTTTTATTATTATCAATATAACATGCACTATTAGCCATATTGTACAATTATTATCGCTAGAACTATAATAATTATACATATTACTCCCGATATTATCAATATAACATGCATTATTACCCATATTATGCAGTTATTATAGCTAGGACTATAATAAATATACGTATTACTTTTATTATCATCAATATAGCATGCATTATTACACATATTATGCAGTTATTATCGATAGAACTATAATAAATATACTTATTACTTTTATTATTATCAATATAACATGCATTACTACCCATATTATGCAGTTATTATCGATAGAACTGTAATAAATATACTTATTACTTATATTATTATCAATATAACATGCATTATTACCCATATAATGGAGTTATTATCGCTAGAACTGTAATAATTATGCTTATTACTCCCGATATTATCAATATCACATGCATTATTACCCATATTATGCAGTTATTATAGCTAGAACTATAATAAATATACGTATTACTTTTATTATCATCAATATAGCATGCATTATTACCCATATTATGCAGTTATTATCGACAGAAGTGTAATAAATATACTTATTACTTTTATTATTATCAATATAACAGGCACTCTTAGCCTTATTTTACTAGTATTATCGCTAGAACTGTAATAATTATACTTATTACTCCCGATATTATCAATATAACATCCATTACTTCCCATATTATGCAGTTATTATCGATAGAACTGTATTAAGTATACTTTTTACTTTTATTATTGTCAATATAACATGCATTATTACCCATATTATGCAGTTATTATAGCTAGAACTATAATAAATATACGTATTACTTTTATTATCATCAATATAGCATGCATTATTACCCATATTATGCAGTTATTATCGATAGAACTATAATAAATATACTTATTACTTTTATTATTATCAATGTAACATGCACTATTACCCATATAATGCAGTTATTATTGACAGAAGTATAATAAATATACTTATTACTTTTATTATTATCAATATAACAGGCACTCTTAGCCATATTTTACTAGTATTATCGCTAGAACTGTAATAATTATACTTATTACTCCCGATATTATCAATGTAACATCCATTACTACCCATATTATGCAGTTATTATCGATAGAACTGTATTAAATATATTTTTTACTTTTATTATTATCAATATAACATGCATTATTACGCATATTATGGAGATATAATCGCTAGAACTGTAATAAATATACCTATTACTTATATTATTATCAATATAACATGCATTGTTACCCATATTATGCAGTTATTATCGATAGAACTATAATAAATATACTTATTACTTTTATTATTATCAATATAACATGCATTATTACCCATATAATGCAGTTATTATCGACAGAAGTATAATAAATATACTTATTACTTTTATTATTATCAATATAACAGGCACTCTTAGCCATATTTTACTAGTATTATCGCTAGAACTGTAATAATTATACTTATTATTCCCAATATTACCAACATAGCATGCATTATTACCCATATAATGCAGTTATTATCGCTAGAACTGTAATAATTATACTTACTACTTATATTATTATCAATATAACGTGCATTATTACCCATATTATGCAGTTATTATCGCTAGATCTGTAATAAATATACTTATTACTTTTATTATTATCAATATAACATGCACTATTACTCATATAATGCAGTTATTATCGACAGAAGTATAATAAATATACTTATTACTTTTATTATTATCAATATAACAGGCACTCTTAGCCATATTTTACTAGTATTATCGCTTGGACTGTAATAATTATACTTATTACTCCCGATATTATCAATATAACATCCATTGTTACCCATATAATGCAGTTCTTATCGCTGGAACTGTAATAATTATACTTGTTACTCCCGATATTATCAATATAACATGCATTATTACGCATATAATGCAGTTATTATCGCTAGAACTGTAATAATTATACTTATTACTTATATTATTATCAATATAACATGCATTATTACCCATATAATGCAGTTATTATAGCTAGAACTATAATAAATATACGTATTACTTTTATTATCATCAATATAACATGCATTATTACCCATATTATGCAGTTATTATCGATAGAACTATAATAAATATACTTATTACTTTTATTATTATCAATATAACATGCATTATTACCCATATAATGCAGTTATTATCGCTAGAACTGTAATAATTATACTTATTACTTATATTATTATCAATATAACATGCATTATTACCTATATAATGGAGTTATTATCGCTAGAACTGTAATAATTATACTCATTACTTATATTATTATCAATATAACATGCATTATTACCCATATTATGCAGTTATTATAGCTAGAACTATAATAAATATAAGTATTATTTTTATTATCATCAATATAACATGCATTACTACCCACATAATGCAGTTATTATCGACAGAAGTATAATAAATATACTTATTACTTTTATTATTATCAATATAACAGGCACTCTTAGCCATATTTTACTAGTATTATCGCTAGGACTGTAATAATTATACTTATTACTCCCGTTATTATCAATATAACATCCATTATTACCCATATAATGCAGTTCTCATCGCTGGAACTGTAATAATTATACTTATTACTCCCGATATTATCAATATGACATGCATTATTACCCATATAATGGGGTTATTATGGCTAGAACTGTAATAATTATACTTATTACTTATATTATTATCAATATAACATGCGTTATTACCCATATTATGCAGTTATTATAGCTAGCACTATAATAAATATACGTATTACTTTTTTTATCATCAATATAACATGCATTATTACGCATATAATGCAGTTATTATCGACAGAAGTATAATAAATATACTTATTACTTTTATTATTATCAATATAACAGGCACTCTTAGCCATATTTTACTAGTATTATCGCTAGAACTGTAATAATTATACTTATTATTCCCAATATTACCAACATAGCATGCATTATTACCCATATAATGCAGTTATTATCGCTAGAACTGTAATAATTATACTTACTACTTATATTATTATCAATATAACGTGCATTATTACCCATATTATGCAGTTATTATCGCTAGAACTGTAATAAATATACTTATTACTTTTATTATTATCAATATAACATGCACTATTACTCATATAATGCAGTTATTATCGACAGAAGTATAATAAATATACTTATTACTTTTATTATTATCAATATAACAGGCACTCTTAGCCATATTTTACTAGTATTATCGCTTGGACTGTAATAATTATACTTATTACTCCCGATATTATCAATATAACATCCATTGTTACCCATATAATGCAGTTCTTATCGCTGGAACTGTAATAATTATACTTGTTACTCCCGATATTATCAATATAACATGCATTATTACGCATATAATGCAGTTATTATCGCTAGAACTGTAATAATTATACTTATTACTTATATTATTATCAATATAACATGCATTATTACCCATATAATGCAGTTATTATAGCTAGAACTATAATAAATATACGTATTACTTTTATTATCATCAATATAACATGCATTATTACCCATATTATGCAGTTATTATCGATAGAACTATAATAAATATACTTATTACTTTTATTATTATCAATATAACATGCATTATTACCCATATAATGCAGTTATTATCGCTAGAACTGTAATAATTATACGTATTACTTATATTATTATCAATATAACATGCATTATTACCTATATAATGGAGTTATTATCGCTAGAACTGTAATAATTATACTCATTACTTATATTATTATCAATATAACATGCATTATTACCCATATTATGCAGTTATTATAGCTAGAACTATAATAAATATAAGTATTATTTTTATTATCATCAATATAACATGCATTACTACCCACATAATGCAGTTATTATCGACAGAAGTATAATAAATATACTTATTACTTTTATTATTATCAATATAACAGGCACTCTTAGCCATATTTTACTAGTATTATCGCTAGGACTGTAATAATTATACTTATTACTCCCGTTATTATCAATATAACATCCATTATTACCCATATAATGCAGTTCTCATCGCTGGAACTGTAATAATTATACTTATTACTCCCGATATTATCAATATGACATGCATTATTACCCATATAATGGGGTTATTATGGCTAGAACTGTAATAATTATACTTATTACTTATATTATTATCAATATAACATGCGTTATTACCCATATTATGCAGTTATTATAGCTAGCACTATAATAAATATACGTATTACTTTTTTTATCATCAATATAACATGCATTATTACGCATATAATGCAGTTATTATCGATAGAACTATAATAAATATACTTATTACTTTTATTATTATCAATATAACATGCACTATTAGCCATATTTTACTATTATTATCGCTAGAACTATAATAATTATTCTTATTACTCCCGATATTATCAATATAACATGCATTATTACCCATATAATGCAGTTACTACCGCTAGAATTGTAATAATTATACTTATTACTTATATTATTATCAATATAACATGCATTATTACCCATATTATGCAGTTATTATCGATAGAACTGTAATAAATATACTTATTGCTTATATTATTATCAATATAACATGCATTATTACCCATATAATGGAGTTATTATCGCTAGAACTGTAATAATTATACTCATTACTTATATTATTATCAATATAACATGCATTATTACCCATATAATGGAGTTATTATCGCTAGAACTGTAATAATTATACTTATTACTTATATTATTATCAATATAACATGCATTATTACCCATATTATGCAGTTATTATCGATAGAACTGTAATAAATATACTTACTACTTTAATTATCATCAATATAACATGCATTATTACCCATATTATGCAGTTATTATCGATAGAACTATAATAAATATACTCATTACTTTTATTATTATCAATATAACATGCATTATTACCCATATAATGCAGTTATTATCGGTAGAACTGTAATAATTGTACTTATTACTTACATTATTATCAATATAACATGCATTATTACCCATATAATGGTGTTATTATCGCTAGACCTGTAATAATTATACTTATTACTTATATTATTATCAATATAACATGCATTATTACCCATATAATGCAGTTATTATCGACAGAAGTAAAATAAATATACTTATTACTCCCGATATTATCAATATAACATCCATTACTACCCATAGTATGCAGTTATTATCGATAGAACTGTATTAAATATACTTTTTACTTTTATTATTATCAATATAACATGCATTGTTACGCATATTATGAAGTTATAATCGCTAGAACTATAATAATTATACTTATTACTTATATTATTGTCAATATAACATGCATTATTACCCATATTATGCAGTTATTATCGATAGAACTGTAATAATTATACTTATTACTCCCGATATTATCAATATTACATGCATTATTATCCATATTATGCAGTTATTATCGCTAGAACTGTAATAATTATACTTATTACTTATATTATTCTCAATATAACATGCATTATTACCCATATAATGGAGTTATTATCGCTAGAACTGTAATAATTATACTCATTACTTATATGATTATCAATATAACATGCATTATTACCCGTATAATGGAGTTATTATCGCTAGAACTGTAATAATTATACTTATTACTTATATCATTATCAATATAACATGCATTATTACCCATATTATGTAGTTATTATAGCTAGAACTATAATAAATATACGTATTACTTTTATTATCATCAATATAGCATGCATTATTACCCATATTATGCAGTTATTATCGACAGAAGTGTAATAAATATACTTATTACTTTTATTATTATCAATATAACTGGCACTCTTAGCCTTATTTTACTAGTATTATCGCTAGAACTGTAATAATTATACTTATTACTCCCGATATTATCAATATAACATCGATTACTACCCATATTATGCAGTTATTATCGATAGAACTGTATTAAATATATTTTTTACTTTTATTATTATCAATATAACATGCATTATTACGCATATTATGGAGATATAATCGCTACAACTATAATAAATATACGTATTATTTTTATTATCATCAATATAACATGCATTATTACCCATATTATGCAGTTATTATCGCTAGAACTGTAATAATTATACTTATTACTTATATTATTATCAATACAACATGCATTATTACCCATATTATGCAGTTATTATAGCTAGAACTATAATAAATATACGTATTACTTTTTTTATCATCAATATAACATGCATTATTACGCATATAATGCAGTTATTATCGATAGAACTATAATAAATATTCTTATTACTTTTATTATTATCAATATAACATGCATTATTACCCATATAATGCAGTTATTATCGACAGAAGTATAATAAATATACTTATTACTTTTATTATTATCAATATAACAGGCACTCTTAGCCATATTTTACTAATATTATCGCTAGGACTGTAATAATTATACTTATTACTCCCGATATTATCAATATAACATCCGTTATTACCCATATAATGCAGTTCTCATCGCTGGAACTGTAATAATTATACTTATTACTTATATTATTATCAATATAACATGCATTATTACCCATATAATGGAGTTATTATCGCTAGAACTGTAATAATTATACTTATTACTCCCGATATTATCAATATTACATGCATTATTACCCATATTATGCAGTTATTATCGCTAGAACTGTAATAATTATACTTATTACTTATATTATTATCAATATAACATGCATTATTACCCATATAATGGAGTTATTATCGCTAGAACTGTAATAATTATACTCATTACTTATATTATTATCAATATAACATGCATTATTACCCATATAATGGAGTTATTATCGCTAGAACTGTAATAATTATACTTATTACTTATATTATTATCAATATAACATGCATTATTACCCATATTATGCAGTTATTATAGCTAGAACTATAATAAATATACGTATTACTTTTATTATCATCAATATAGCATGCATTATTACCCATATTATGCAGTTATTATCGATAGAACTATAATAAATATACTTATTACTTTTATTATTATCAATATAACATGCATTACTACCCATATTATGCAGTTATTATCGATAGAACTGTAATAAATATACGTACTACTTTCATTATCATCAATATAACATGCATTATTACCCATATTATGCAGTTATTATCGATAGAACTATAATAAATATAATCATTACTTTTATTATTATCAATATAACATGCACTATTAGCCATATTGTACAATTATTATCGCTAGAACTATAATAATTATACTTATTACTCCCGATATTATCAATATGACATGCATTATTATCCATATAATGGAGTTATTATCGCTAGAACTGTAATAATTATACTTATTACTTATATTATTAGCAATATAGCGTGCATTATTACCCATATTATGCAGTTATTATCGATAGAACTGTAATAAATATACTTATTACTTTTATTACTATCAATATAACATGCACTATTAGCCATATTATACAATTATTATAGCTAGAGCTATAATAATTATACTTTTTACTTTTATTATTATCAATATAACATGCATTATTACCCATATTATGCAGTTATTATAGCTAGCACTATAATAAATATACGTATTACTTTTTTTATCATCAATATAACATGCATTATTACGCATATAATGCAGTTATTATCGATAGAACTATAATAAATATACTTATTACTTTTATTATTATCAATATAACATGCACTATTAGCCATATTTTACTATTATTATCGCTAGAACTATAATAATTATTCTTATTACTCCCGATATTATCAATATAACATGCATTATTACCCATATAATGCAGTTACTACCGCTAGAATTGTAATAATTATACTTATTACTTATATTATTATCAATATAACATGCATTATTACCCATATTATGCAGTTATTATCGATAGAACTGTAATAATTATACTTATTACTCCCGATATTATCAATATTACATGCATTATTATCCATATTATGCAGTTATTATCGCTAGAACTGTAATAATTATACTTATTACTTATATTATTCTCAATATAACATGCATTATTACCCATATAATGGAGTTATTATCGCTAGAACTGTAATAATTATACTCATTACTTATATGATTATCAATATAACATGCATTATTACCCGTATAATGGAGTTATTATCGCTAGAACTGTAATAATTATACTTATTACTTATATCATTATCAATATAACATGCATTATTACCCATATTATGTAGTTATTATAGCTAGAACTATAATAAATATACGTATTACTTTTATTATCATCAATATAGCATGCATTATTACCCATATTATGCAGTTATTATCGACAGAAGTGTAATAAATATACTTATTACTTTTATTATTATCAATATAACTGGCACTCTTAGCCTTATTTTACTAGTATTATCGCTAGAACTGTAATAATTATACTTATTACTCCCGATATTATCAATATAACATCGATTACTACCCATATTATGCAGTTATTATCGATAGAACTGTATTAAATATATTTTTTACTTTTATTATTATCAATATAACATGCATTATTACGCATATTATGGAGATATAATCGCTACAACTATAATAAATATACGTATTATTTTTATTATCATCAATATAACATGCATTATTACCCATATTATGCAGTTATTATCGCTAGAACTGTAATAATTATACTTATTACTTATATTATTATCAATATAACATGCATTATTACCCATATTATGCAGTTATTATAGCTAGAACTATAATAAATATACGTATTACTTTTTTTATCATCAATATAACATGCATTATTACGCATATAATGCAGTTATTATCGATAGAACTATAATAAATATTCTTATTACTTTTATTATTATCAATATAACATGCATTATTACCCATATAATGCAGTTATTATCGACAGAAGTATAATAAATATACTTATTACTTTTATTATTATCAATATAACAGGCACTCTTAGCCATATTTTACTAATATTATCGCTAGGACTGTAATAATTATACTTATTACTCCCGATATTATCAATATAACATCCGTTATTACCCATATAATGCAGTTCTCATCGCTGGAACTGTAATAATTATACTTATTACTTATATTATTATCAATATAACATGCATTATTACCCATATAATGGAGTTATTATCGCTAGAACTGTAATAATTATACTTATTACTCCCGATATTATCAATATTACATGCATTATTACCCATATTATGCAGTTATTATCGCTAGAACTGTAATAATTATACTTATTACTTATATTATTATCAATATAACATGCATTATTACCCATATAATGGAGTTATTAACGCTAGAACTGTAATAATTATACTCATTACTTATATTATTATCAATATAACATGCATTATTACCCATATAATGGAGTTATTATCGCTAGAACTGTAATAATTATACTTATTACTTATATTATTATCAATATAACATGCATTATTACCCATATTATGCAGTTATTATAGCTAGAACTATAATAAATATACGTATTACTTTTATTATCATCAATATAGCATGCATTATTACCCATATTATGCAGTTATTATCGATAGAACTATAATAAATATACTTATTACTTTTATTATTATCAATATAACATGCATTACTACCCATATTATGCAGTTATTATCGATAGAACTGTAATAAATATACGTACTACTTTCATTATCATCAATATAACATGCATTATTACCCATATTATGCAGTTATTATCGATAGAACTATAATAAATATAATCATTACTTTTATTATTATCAATATAACATGCACTATTAGCCATATTGTACAATTATTATCGCTAGAACTATAATAATTATACTTATTACTCCCGATATTATCAATATGACATGCATTATTATCCATATAATGGAGTTATTATCGCTAGAACTGTAATAATTATACTTATTACTTATATTATTAGCAATATAGCGTGCATTATTACCCATATTATGCAGTTATTATCGATAGAACTGTAATAAATATACTTATTACTTTTATTACTATCAATATAACATGCACTATTAGCCATATTATACAATTATTATAGCTAGAGCTATAATAATTATACTTTTTACTTTTATTATTATCAATATAACATGCATTATTACCCATATTATGCAGTTATTATAGCTAGCACTATAATAAATATACGTATTACTTTTTTTATCATCAATATAACATGCATTATTACGCATATAATGCAGTTATTATCGATAGAACTATAATAAATATACTTATTACTTTTATTATTATCAATATAACATGCACTATTAGCCATATTTTACTATTATTATCGCTAGAACTATAATAATAATTCTTATTACTCCCGATATTATCAATATAACATGCATTATTACCCATATAATGCAGTTACTACCGCTAGAATTGTAATAATTATACTTATTACTTATATTATTATCAATATAACATGCATTATTACCCATATTATGCAGTTATTATCGATAGAACTGTAATAAATATACTTATTGCTTATATTATTATCAATATAACATGCATTATTACCCATATAATGGAGTTATTATCGCTAGAACTGTAATAATTATACTCATTACTTATATTATTATCAATATAACATGCATTATTACCCATATAATGGAGTTATTATCGCTAGAACTGTAATAATTATACTTATTACTTATATTATTATCAATATAACATGCATTATTACCCATATTATGCAGTTATTATCGATAGAACTGTAATAAATATACTTACTACTTTAATTATCATCAATATAACATGCATTATTACCCATATTATGCAGTTATTATCGATAGAACTATAATAAATATACTCATTACTTTTATTATTATCAATATAACATGCATTATTACCCATATAATGCAGTTATTATCGGTAGAACTGTAATAATTGTACCTATTACTTACATTATTATCAATATAACATGCATTATTACCCATATAATGGTGTTATTATCGCTAGACCTGTAATAATTATACTTATTACTTATATTATTATCAATATAACATGCATTATTACCCATATAATGCAGTTATTATCGACAGAAGTAAAATAAATATACTTATTACTCCCGATATTATCAATATAACATCCATTACTACCCATAGTATGCAGTTATTATCGATAGAACTGTATTAAATATACTTTTTACTTTTATTATTATCAATATAACATGCATTGTTACGCATATTATGAAGTTATAATCGCTAGAACTATAATAAATATACTTATTACTTATATTATTGTCAATATAACATGCATTATTACCCATATTATGCAGTTATTATCGATAGAACTGTAATAATTATACTTATTACTCCCGATATTATCAATATTACATGCATTATTATCCATATTATGCAGTTATTATCGCTAGAACTGTAATAATTATACTTATTACTTATATTATTCTCAATATAACATGCATTATTACCCATATAATGGAGTTATTATCGCTAGAACTGTAATAATTATACTCATTACTTATATGATTATCAATATAACATGCATTATTACCCGTATAATGGAGTTATTATCGCTAGAACTATAATAAATATACGTATTACTTTTATTATCATCAATATAGCATGCATTATTACCCATATTATGCAGTTATTATCGACAGAAGTGTAATAAATATACTTATTACTTTTATTATTATCAATATAACTGGCACTCTTAGCCTTATTTTACTAGTATTATCGCTAGAACTGTAATAATTATACTTATTACTCCCGATATTATCAATATAACATCGATTACTACCCATATTATGCAGTTATTATCGATAGAACTGTATTAAATATATTTTTTACTTTTATTATTATCAATATAACATGCATTATTACGCATATTATGGAGATATAATCGCTACAACTATAATAAATATACGTATTATTTTTATTATCATCAATATAACATGCATTATTACCCATATTATGCAGTTATTATCGCTAGAACTGTAATAATTATACTTATTACTTATATTATTATCAATATAACATGCATTATTACCCATATTATGCAGTTATTATAGCTAGAACTATAATAAATATACGTATTACTTTTTTTATCATCAATATAACATGCATTATTACGCATATAATGCAGTTATTATCGATAGAACTATAATAAATATTCTTATTACTTTTATTATTATCAATATAACATGCATTATTACCCATATAATGCAGTTATTATCGACAGAAGTATAATAAATATACTTATTACTTTTATTATTATCAATATAACAGGCACTCTTAGCCATATTTTACTAGTATTATCGCTAGAACTGTAATAATTATACTTATTACTCCCGATATTATCAATGTAACATCCATTACTACCCATATTATGCAGTTATTATCGATAGAACTGTATTAAATATATTTTTTACTTTTATTATTATCAATATAACATGCATTATTACGCATATTATGGAGATATAATCGCTAGAACTGTAATAAATATACCTATTACTTATATTATTATCAATATAACATGCATTGTTACCCATATTATGCAGTTATTATCGATAGAACTATAATAAATATACTTATTACTTTTATTATTATCAATATAACATGCATTATTACCCATATAATGCAGTTATTATCGACAGAAGTATAATAAATATACTTATTACTTTTATTATTATCAATATAACAGGCACTCTTAGCCATATTTTACTAGTATTATCGCTAGAACTGTAATAATTATACTTATTATTCCCAATATTACCAACATAGCATGCATTATTACCCATATAATGCAGTTATTATCGCTAGAACTGTAATAATTATACTTACTACTTATATTATTATCAATATAACGTGCATTATTACCCATATTATGCAGTTATTATCGCTAGAACTGTAATAAATATACTTATTACTTTTATTATTATCAATATAACATGCACTATTACTCATATAATGCAGTTATTATCGACAGAAGTATAATAAATATACTTATTACTTTTATTATTATCAATATAACAGGCACTCTTAGCCATATTTTACTAGTATTATCGCTTGGACTGTAATAATTATACTTATTACTCCCGATATTATCAATATAACATCCATTGTTACCCATATAATGCAGTTCTTATCGCTGGAACTGTAATAATTATACTTGTTACTCCCGATATTATCAATATAACATGCATTATTACGCATATAATGCAGTTATTATCGCTAGAACTGTAATAATTATACTTATTACTTATATTATTATCAATATAACATGCATTATTACCCATATAATGCAGTTATTATAGCTAGAACTATAATAAATATACGTATTACTTTTATTATCATCAATATAACATGCATTATTACCCATATTA
Organism: Megachile leachella; assembly: GCA_963576845.1. Taxonomy (NCBI): domain Eukaryota; kingdom Metazoa; phylum Arthropoda; class Insecta; order Hymenoptera; family Megachilidae; genus Megachile; species Megachile leachella. Next base: position 122,477 of record CAUYWW010000155.1, read on the forward strand.
TGCAGTTATTATCGATAGAACTATAATAAATATACTCATTACTTTTATTATTATCAATATAACATGCACTATTAGCCATATAATGCAGCTATTATCGACAGAAGTATAATAAATATACTTATTACTTTTATTATTATCAATATAACAGGCACTCTTAGCCATATTTTACTAGTATTATCGCTAGGACTGTAATAATTATACTTATTACTCCCGATATTATCAATATAACATCCATTATTACCCATATAATGCAGTTCTCATCGCTGGAACTGTAATAATTATACTTATTACTCCCGATATTATGAATATGACATGCATTATTACCCATATAATGGGGTTATTAGCGCTAGAACTGTAATAATTATACTTATTACTTATATTATTATCAATATAACATGCATTATTACCCATATTATGCAGTAATTATCGATAGAACTGTAATAAATATACTTATTACTTATATTATTATCAATATAACATGCATTATTACCCATATAATGGAGTTATTATCGCTAGAACTGTAATAAATGTACGTACTACTTTCATTATCATCAATATAACATGCATTATTACCCATATTAAGCAGTTAATATCGATAGAACTATAATAAATATACTCATTACTTTTATTATTATCAATATAACATGCACTATTAGCCATATTGTACAATTATTATCGCTAGAACTATAATAATTATACTTATTACTCCCGATATTATCAATATAACATGCATTATTACCCATATTATGCAGTTATTATAGCTAGGACTATAATAAATATACGTATTACTTTTATTATCATCAATATAGTATGCATTATTACCCATATTATGCAGTTATTATCGATAGAACTATAATAAATATACTTATTACTTTTATTATTATCAATATAACATGCATTACTACCCATATTATGCAGTTATTATCGATAGAACTGTAATAAATATACTTATTACTTATATTATTATCAATATAACATGCATTATTACCCATATAATGGAGTTATTATCGCTAGAACTGTAATAATTATGCTTATTACTCCCGATATTATCAATATCACATGCATTATTACCCATATTATGCAGTTATTATAGCTAGAACTATAATAAGTATACGTATTACTTTTATTATCATCAATATAGCATGCATTATTACCCATATTATGCAGTTATTATCGACAGAAGTGTAATAAATATACTTATTACTTTTATTATTATCAATATAACAGGCACTCTTAGCCTTATTTTACTAGTATTATCGCTAGAACTGTAATAATTATACTTATTACTCCCGATATTATCAATATAACATCCATTACTACCCATATTATGCAGTTATTATCGATAGAACTGTATTAAGTATACTTTTTACTTTTATTATTATCAATGTAACATGCACTATTACCCATATAATGCAGTTATTATTGACAGAAGTATAATAAATATACTTATTACTTTTATTATTATCAATATAACAGGCACTCTTAGCCATATTTTACTAGTATTATCGCTAGAACTGTAATAATTATACTTATTACTCCCGATATTATCAATGTAACATCCATTACTACCCATATTATGCAGTTATTATCGATAGAACTGTATTAAATATATTTTTTACTTTTATTATTATCAATATAACATGCATTATTACGCATATTATGGAGATATAATCGCTAGAACTGTAATAAATATACCTACTACTTATATTATTATCAATATAACATGCATTGTTACCCATATTATGCAGTTATTATCGATAGAACTATAATAAATATACTTATTACTTTTATTATTATCAATATAACATGCATTATTACCCATATAATGCAGTTATTATCGACAGAAGTATAATAAATATACTTATTACTTTTATTATTATCAATATAACAGGCACTCTTAGCCATATTTTACTAGTATTATCGCTAGAACTGTAATAATTATACTTATTATTCCCAATATTACCAACATAGCATGCATTATTACCCATATAATGCAGTTATTATCGCTAGAACTGTAATAATTATACTTACTACTTATATTATTATCAATATAACGTGCATTATTACCCATATTATGCAGTTATTATCGCTAGAACTGTAATAAATATACTTATTACTTTTATTATTATCAATATAACATGCACTATTACTCATATAATGCAGTTATTATCGACAGAAGTATAATAAATATACTTATTACTTTTATTATTATCAATATAACAGGCACTCTTAGCCATATTTTACTAGTATTATCGCTTGGACTGTAATAATTATACTTATTACTCCCGATATTATCAATATAACATCCATTGTTACCCATATAATGCAGTTCTTATCGCTGGAACTGTAATAATTATACTTGTTACTCCCGATATTATCAATATAACATGCATTATTACGCATATAATGCAGTTATTATCGCTAGAACTGTAATAATTATACTTATTACTTATATTATTATCAATATAACATGCATTATTACCCATATAATGCAGTTATTATAGCTAGAACTATAATAAATATACGTATTACTTTTATTATCATCAATATAACATGCATTATTACCCATATTATGCAGTTATTATCGATAGAACTATAATAAATATACTTATTACTTTTATTATTATCAATATAACATGCATTATTACCCATATAATGCAGTTATTATCGCTAGAACTGTAATAATTATACTTATTACTTATATTATTATCAATATAACATGCATTATTACCTATATAATGGAGTTATTATCGCTAGAACTGTAATAATTATACTCATTACTTATATTATTATCAATATAACATGCATTATTACCCATATTATGCAGTTATTATAGCTAGAACTATAATAAATATAAGTATTATTTTTATTATCATCAATATAACATGCATTACTACCCACATAATGCAGTTATTATCGACAGAAGTATAATAAATATACTTATTACTTTTATTATTATCAATATAACATGCACTATTACTCATATAATGCAGTTATTATCGACAGAAGTATAATAAATATACTTATTACTTTTATTATTATCAATATAACAGGCACTCTTAGCCATATTTTACTAGTATTATCGCTTGGACTGTAATAATTATACTTATTACTCCCGATATTATCAATATAACATCCATTGTTACCCATATAATGCAGTTCTTATCGCTGGAACTGTAATAATTATACTTGTTACTCCCGATATTATCAATATAACATGCATTATTACGCATATAATGCAGTTATTATCGCTAGAACTGTAATAATTATACTTATTACTTATATTATTATCAATATAACATGCATTATTACCCATATAATGCAGTTATTATAGCTAGAACTATAATAAATATACGTATTACTTTTATTATCATCAATATAACATGCATTATTACCCATATTATGCAGTTATTATCGATAGAACTATAATAAATATACTTATTACTTTTATTATTATCAATATAACATGCATTATTACCCATATAATGCAGTTATTATCGCTAGAACTGTAATAATTATACTTATTACTTATATTATTATCAATATGACATGCATTATTACCTATATAATGGAGTTATTATCGCTAGAACTGTAATAATTATACTCATTACTTATATTATTATCAATATAACATGCATTATTACCCATATTATGCAGTTATTATAGCTAGAACTATAATAAATATAAGTATTATTTTTATTATCATCAATATAACATGCATTACTACCCACATAATGCAGTTATTATCGACAGAAGTATAATAAATATACTTATTACTTTTATTATTATCAATATAACAGGCACTCTTAGCCATATTTTACTAGTATTATCGCTAGGACTGTAATAATTATACTTATTACTCCCGTTATTATCAATATAACATCCATTATTACCCATATAATGCAGTTCTCATCGCTGGAACTGTAATAATTATACTTATTACTCCCGATATTATCAATATGACATGCATTATTACCCATATAATGGGGTTATTATGGCTAGAACTGTAATAATTATACTTATTACTTATATTATTATCAATATAACATGCGTTATTACCCATATTATGCAGTTATTATAGCTAGCACTATAATAAATATACGTATTACTTTTTTTATCATCAATATAACATGCATTATTACGCATATAATGCAGTTATTATCGATAGAACTATAATAAATATACTTATTACTTTTATTATTATCAATATAACATGCACTATTAGCCATATTTTACTATTATTATCGCTAGAACTATAATAATTATTCTTATTACTCCCGATATTATCAATATAACATGCATTATTACCCATATAATGCAGTTACTACCGCTAGAATTGTAATAATTATACTTATTACTTATATTATTATCAATATAACATGCATTATTACCCATATTATGCAGTTATTATCGATAGAACTGTAATAAATATACTTATTGCTTATATTATTATCAATATAACATGCATTATTACCCATATAATGGAGTTATTATCGCTAGAACTGTAATAATTATACTCATTACTTATATTATTATCAATATAACATGCATTATTACCCATATAATGGAGTTATTATCGCTAGAACTGTAATAATTATACTTATTACTTATATTATTATCAATATAACATGCATTATTACCCATATTATGCAGTTATTATCGATAGAACTGTAATAAATATACTTACTACTTTAATTATCATCAATATAACATGCATTATTACCCATATTATGCAGTTATTATCGATAGAACTATAATAAATATACTCATTACTTTTATTATTATCAATATAACATGCATTATTACCCATATTATGCAGTTATTATAGCTAGGACTATAATAAATATACGTATTACTTTTATTATCATCAATATAGCATGCATTATTACCCATATTATGCAGTTATTATCGATAGAACTATAATAAATATACTTATTACTTTTATTATTATCAATATAACATGCATTACTACCCATATTATGCAGTTATTATCGATAGAACTGTAATAAATATACTTATTACTTATATTATTATCAATATAACATGCATTATTACCCATATAATGGAGTTATTATCGCTAGAACTGTAATAATTATGCTTATTACTCCCGATATTATCAATATCACATGCATTATTACCCATATTATGCAGTTATTATAGCTAGAACTATAATAAATATACGTATTACTTTTATTATCATCAATATAGCATGCATTATTACCCATATTATGCAGTTATTATCGACAGAAGTGTAATAAATATACTTATTACTTTTATTATTATCAATATAACAGGCACTCTTAGCCTTATTTTACTAGTATTATCGCTAGAACTGTAATAATTATACTTATTACTCCCGATATTATCAATATAACATCCATTACTACCCATATTATGCAGTTATTATCGATAGAACTGTATTAAGTATACTTTTTACTTTTATTATTATCAATGTAACATGCACTATTACCCATATAATGCAGTTATTATTGACAGAAGTATAATAAATATACTTATTACTTTTATTATTATCAATATAACAGGCACTCTTAGCCATATTTTACTAGTATTATCGCTAGAACTGTAATAATTATACTTATTACTCCCGATATTATCAATGTAACATCCATTACTACCCATATTATGCAGTTATTATCGATAGAACTGTATTAAATATATTTTTTACTTTTATTATTATCAATATAACATGCATTATTACGCATATTATGGAGATATAATCGCTAGAACTGTAATAAATATACCTACTACTTATATTATTATCAATATAACATGCATTGTTACCCATATTATGCAGTTATTATCGATAGAACTATAATAAATATACTTATTACTTTTATTATTATCAATATAACATGCATTATTACCCATATAATGCAGTTATTATCGACAGAAGTATAATAAATATACTTATTACTTTTATTATTATCAATATAACAGGCACTCTTAGCCATATTTTACTAGTATTATCGCTAGAACTGTAATAATTATACTTATTATTCCCAATATTACCAACATAGCATGCATTATTACCCATATAATGCAGTTATTATCGCTAGAACTGTAATAATTATACTTACTACTTATATTATTATCAATATAACGTGCATTATTACCCATATTATGCAGTTATTATCGCTAGAACTGTAATAAATATACTTATTACTTTTATTATTATCAATATAACATGCACTATTACTCATATAATGCAGTTATTATCGACAGAAGTATAATAAATATACTTATTACTTTTATTATTATCAATATAACAGGCACTCTTAGCCATATTTTACTAGTATTATCGCTTGGACTGTAATAATTATACTTATTACTCCCGATATTATCAATATAACATCCATTGTTACCCATATAATGCAGTTCTTATCGCTGGAACTGTAATAATTATACTTGTTACTCCCGATATTATCAATATAACATGCATTATTACGCATATAATGCAGTTATTATCGCTAGAACTGTAATAATTATACTTATTACTTATATTATTATCAATATAACATGCATTATTACCCATATAATGCAGTTATTATAGCTAGAACTATAATAAATATACGTATTACTTTTATTATCATCAATATAACATGCATTATTACCCATATTATGCAGTTATTATCGATAGAACTATAATAAATATACTTATTACTTTTATTATTATCAATATAACATGCATTATTACCCATATAATGCAGTTATTATCGCTAGAACTGTAATAATTATACTTATTACTTATATTATTATCAATATAACATGCATTATTACCTATATAATGGAGTTATTATCGCTAGAACTGTAATAATTATACTCATTACTTATATTATTATCAATATAACATGCATTATTACCCATATTATGCAGTTATTATAGCTAGAACTATAATAAATATAAGTATTATTTTTATTATCATCAATATAACATGCATTACTACCCACATAATGCAGTTATTATCGACAGAAGTATAATAAATATACTTATTACTTTTATTATTATCAATATAACATGCACTATTACTCATATAATGCAGTTATTATCGACAGAAGTATAATAAATATACTTATTACTTTTATTATTATCAATATAACAGGCACTCTTAGCCATATTTTACTAGTATTATCGCTTGGACTGTAATAATTATACTTATTACTCCCGATATTATCAATATAACATCCATTGTTACCCATATAATGCAGTTCTTATCGCTGGAACTGTAATAATTATACTTGTTACTCCCGATATTATCAATATAACATGCATTATTACGCATATAATGCAGTTATTATCGCTAGAACTGTAATAATTATACTTATTACTTATATTATTATCAATATAACATGCATTATTACCCATATAATGCAGTTATTATAGCTAGAACTATAATAAATATACGTATTACTTTTATTATCATCAATATAACATGCATTATTACCCATATTATGCAGTTATTATCGATAGAACTATAATAAATATACTTATTACTTTTATTATCATCAATATAACATGCATTATTACCCATATAATGCAGTTATTATCGCTAGAACTGTAATAATTATACTTATTACTTATATTATTATCAATATAACATGCATTATTACCTATATAATGGAGTTATTATCGCTAGAACTGTAATAATTATACTCATTACTTATATTATTATCAATATAACATGCATTATTACCCATATTATGCAGTTATTATAGCTAGAACTATAATAAATATAAGTATTATTTTTATTATCATCAATATAACATGCATTACTACCCACATAATGCAGTTATTATCGACAGAAGTATAATAAATATACTTATTACTTTTATTATTATCAATATAACAGGCACTCTTAGCCATATTTTACTAGTATTATCGCTAGGACTGTAATAATTATACTTATTACTCCCGTTATTATCAATATAACATCCATTATTACCCATATAATGCAGTTCTCATCGCTGGAACTGTAATAATTATACTTATTACTCCCGATATTATCAATATGACATGCATTATTACCCATATAATGGGGTTATTATGGCTAGAACTGTAATAATTATACTTATTACTTATATTATTATCAATATAACATGCGTTATTACCCATATTATGCAGTTATTATAGCTAGCACTATAATAAATATACGTATTACTTTTTTTATCATCAATATAACATGCATTATTACGCATATAATGCAGTTATTATCGATAGAACTATAATAAATATACTTATTACTTTTATTATTATCAATATAACATGCACTATTAGCCATATTTTACTATTATTATCGCTAGAACTATAATAATTATTCTTATTACTCCCGATATTATCAATATAACATGCATTATTACCCATATAATGCAGTTACTACCGCTAGAATTGTAATAATTATACTTATTACTTATATTATTATCAATATAACATGCATTATTACCCATATTATGCAGTTATTATCGATAGAACTGTAATAAATATACTTATTGCTTATATTATTATCAATATAACATGCATTATTACCCATATAATGGAGTTATTATCGCTAGAACTGTAATAATTATACTCATTACTTATATTATTATCAATATAACATGCATTATTACCCATATAATGGAGTTATTATCGCTAGAACTGTAATAATTATACTTATTACTTATATTATTATCAATATAACATGCATTATTACCCATATTATGCAGTTATTATCGATAGAACTGTAATAAATATACTTACTACTTTAATTATCATCAATATAACATGCATTATTACCCATATTATGCAGTTATTATCGATAGAACTATAATAAATATACTCATTACTTTTATTATTATCAATATAACATGCACTATTAGCCATATTGTACAATTATTATCGCTAGAACTATAATAATTATACTTATTACTCCCGATATTATCAATATGACATGCATTATTATCCATATAATGGAGTTATTATCGCTAGAACTGTAATAATTATACTTATTACTTATATTATTAGCAATATAGCGTGCATTATTACCCATATTATGCAGTTATTATCGCTAGAACTGTAATAATTATACTTATTATTTATATTATTATCAATATAACATGCATTATTACCCATATAATGGAGTTATTATCGCTAGAACTGTAATAATTATACTCATTACTTATATTATTATCAATATAACATGCATTATTACCCATATAATGGAGTTATTATCGCTAGAACTGTAATAATTATACTTATTACTTATATTATTATCAATATAACATGCATTATAACCCATATTATGCAGCTATTATAGCTAGAACTATAATAAATATACGTACTACTTTCATTATCATCAATATAACATGCATTATTACCCATATTATGCAGTTATTATCGATAGAACTATAATAAATATACTCATTACTTTTATTATTATCAATATAACATGCACTATTAGCCATATAATGCAGTTATTATCGACAGAAGTATAATAAATATACTTATTACTTTTATTATTATCAATATAACAGGCACTCTTAGCCATATTTTACTAGTATTATCGCTAGGACTGTAATAATTATACTTATTACTCCCGATATTATCAATATAACATCCATTATTACCCATATAATGCAGTTCTCATCGCTGGAACTGTAATAATTATACTTATTACTCCCGATATTATCAATATGACATGCATTATTATCCATATAATGGGGTTATTAGCGCTAGAACTGTAATAATTATACTTATTACTTATATTATTATCAATATAACATGCATTATTACCCATATTATGCAGTTATTATCGATAGAACTGTAATAAATATACTTATTACTTATATTATTATCAATATAACATGCATTATTACCCATATAATGGAGTTATTATCGCTAGAACTGTAATAAATATACGTACTACTTTCATTATCATCAATATAACATGCATTATTACCCATATTAAGCAGTTATTATCGATAGAACTATAATAAATATACTCATTACTTTTATTATTATCAATATAACATGCACTATTAGCCATATTGTACAATTATTATCGCTAGAACTATAATAATTATACTTATTACTCCCGATATTATCAATATAACATGCATTATTACCCATATTATGCAGTTATTATAGCTAGGACTATAATAAATATACGTATTACTTTTATTATCATCAATATAGCATGCATTATTACCCATATTATGCAGTTATTATCGATAGAACTATAATAAATATACTTATTACTTTTATTATTATCAATATAACATGCATTACTACCCATATTATGCAGTTATTATCGATAGAACTGTAATAAATATACTTATTACTTATATTATTATCAATATAACATGCATTATTACCCATATAATGGAGTTATTATCGCTAGAACTGTAATAATTATGCTTATTACTCCCGATATTATCAATATCACATGCATTATTACCCATATTATGCAGTTATTATAGCTAGAACTATAATAAATATACGTATTACTTTTATTATCATCAATATAGCATGCATTATTACCCATATTATGCAGTTATTATCGACAGAAGTGTAATAAATATACTTATTACTTTTATTATTATCAATATAACAGGCACTCTTAGCCTTATTTTACTAGTATTATCGCTAGAACTGTAATAATTATACTTATTACTCCCGATATTATCAATATAACATCCATTACTACCCATATTATGCAGTTATTATCGATAGAACTGTATTAAGTATACTTTTTACTTTTATTATTATCAATGTAACATGCACTATTACCCATATAATGCAGTTATTATTGACAGAAGTATAATAAATATACTTATTACTTTTATTATTATCAATATAACAGGCACTCTTAGCCATATTTTACTAGTATTATCGCTAGAACTGTAATAATTATACTTATTACTCCCGATATTATCAATGTAACATCCATTACTACCCATATTATGCAGTTATTATCGATAGAACTGTATTAAATATATTTTTTACTTTTATTATTATCAATATAACATGCATTATTACGCATATTATGGAGATATAATCGCTAGAACTGTAATAAATATACCTACTACTTATATTATTATCAATATAACATGCATTGTTACCCATATTATGCAGTTATTATCGATAGAACTATAATAAATATACTTATTACTTTTATTATTATCAATATAACATGCATTATTACCCATATAATGCAGTTATTATCGACAGAAGTATAATAAATATACTTATTACTTTTATTATTATCAATATAACAGGCACTCTTAGCCATATTTTACTAGTATTATCGCTAGAACTGTAATAATTATACTTATTATTCCCAATATTACCAACATAGCATGCATTATTACCCATATAATGCAGTTATTATCGCTAGAACTGTAATAATTATACTTACTACTTATATTATTATCAATATAACGTGCATTATTACCCATATTATGCAGTTATTATCGCTAGAACTGTAATAAATATACTTATTACTTTTATTATTATCAATATAACATGCACTATTACTCATATAATGCAGTTATTATCGACAGAAGTATAATAAATATACTTATTACTTTTATTATTATCAATATAACAGGCACTCTTAGCCATATTTTACTAGTATTATCGCTTGGACTGTAATAATTATACTTATTACTCCCGATATTATCAATATAACATCCATTGTTACCCATATAATGCAGTTCTTATCGCTGGAACTGTAATAATTATACTTGTTACTCCCGATATTATCAATATAACATGCATTATTACGCATATAATGCAGTTATTATCGCTAGAACTGTAATAATTATACTTATTACTTATATTATTATCAATATAACATGCATTATTACCCATATAATGCAGTTATTATAGCTAGAACTATAATAAATATACGTATTACTTTTATTATCATCAATATAACACGCATTATTACCCATATTATGCAGTTATTATCGATAGAACTATAATAAATATACTTATTACTTTTATTATTATCAATATAACATCCATTACTACCCATATTATGCAGTTATTATCGATAGAACTGTATTAAGTATACTTTTTACTTTTATTATTATCAATGTAACATGCACTATTACCCATATAATGCAGTTATTATTGACAGAAGTATAATAAATATACTTATTACTTTTATTATTATCAATATAACAGGCACTCTTAGCCATATTTTACTAGTATTATCGCTAGAACTGTAATAATTATACTTATTACTCCCGATATTATCAATGTAACATCCATTACTACCCATATTATGCAGTTATTATCGATAGAACTGTATTAAATATATTTTTTACTTTTATTATTATCAATATAACATGCATTATTACGCATATTATGGAGATATAATCGCTAGAACTGTAATAAATATACCTACTACTTATATTATTATCAATATAACATGCATTGTTACCCATATTATGCAGTTATTATCGATAGAACTATAATAAATATACTTATTACTTTTATTATTATCAATATAACATGCATTATTACCCATATAATGCAGTTATTATCGACAGAAGTATAATAAATATACTTATTACTTTTATTATTATCAATATAACAGGCACTCTTAGCCATATTTTACTAGTATTATCGCTAGAACTGTAATAATTATACTTATTATTCCCAATATTACCAACATAGCATGCATTATTACCCATATAATGCAGTTATTATCGCTAGAACTGTAATAATTATACTTACTACTTATATTATTATCAATATAACGTGCATTATTACCCATATTATGCAGTTATTATCGATAGAACTATAATAAATATACTTATTACTTTTATTATTATCAATATAACATGCATTACTACCCATATTATGCAGTTATTATCGATAGAACTGTAATAAATATACTTATTACTTATATTATTATCAATATAACATGCATTATTACCCATATAATGGAGTTATTATCGCTAGAACTGTAATAATTATGCTTATTACTCCCGATATTATCAATATCACATGCATTATTACCCATATTATGCAGTTATTATAGCTAGAACTATAATAAATATACGTATTACTTTTATTATCATCAATATAGCATGCATTATTACCCATATTATGCAGTTATTATCGACAGAAGTGTAATAAATATACTTATTACTTTTATTATTATCAATATAACAGGCACTCTTAGCCTTATTTTACTAGTATTATCGCTAGAACTGTAATAATTATACTTATTACTCCCGATATTATCAATATAACATCCATTACTACCCATATTATGCAGTTATTATCGATAGAACTGTATTAAGTATACTTTTTACTTTTATTATTATCAATGTAACATGCACTATTACCCATATAATGCAGTTATTATTGACAGAAGTATAATAAATATACTTATTACTTTTATTATTATCAATATAACAGGCACTCTTAGCCATATTTTACTAGTATTATCGCTAGAACTGTAATAATTATACTTATTACTCCCGATATTATCAATGTAACATCCATTACTACCCATATTATGCAGTTATTATCGATAGAACTGTATTAAATATATTTTTTACTTTTATTATTATCAATATAACATGCATTATTACGCATATTATGGAGATATAATCGCTAGAACTGTAATAAATATACCTACTACTTATATTATTATCAATATAACATGCATTGTTACCCATATTATGCAGTTATTATCGATAGAACTATAATAAATATACTTATTACTTTTATTATTATCAATATAACATGCATTATTACCCATATAATGCAGTTATTATCGACAGAAGTATAATAAATATACTTATTACTTTTATTATTATCAATATAACAGGCACTCTTAGCCATATTTTACTAGTATTATCGCTAGAACTGTAATAATTATACTTATTATTCCCAATATTACCAACATAGCATGCATTATTACCCATATAATGCAGTTATTATCGCTAGAACTGTAATAATTATACTTACTACTTATATTATTATCAATATAACGTGCATTATTACCCATATTATGCAGTTATTATCGCTAGAACTGTAATAAATATACTTATTACTTTTATTATTATCAATATAACATGCACTATTACTCATATAATGCAGTTATTATCGACAGAAGTATAATAAATATACTTATTACTTTTATTATTATCAATATAACAGGCACTCTTAGCCATATTTTACTAGTATTATCGCTTGGACTGTAATAATTATACTTATTACTCCCGATATTATCAATATAACATCCATTGTTACCCATATAATGCAGTTCTTATCGCTGGAACTGTAATAATTATACTTGTTACTCCCGATATTATCAATATAACATGCATTATTACGCATATAATGCAGTTATTATCGCTAGAACTGTAATAATTATACTTATTACTTATATTATTATCAATATAACATGCATTATTACCCATATAATGCAGTTATTATAGCTAGAACTATAATAAATATACGTATTACTTTTATTATCATCAATATAACATGCATTATTACCCATATTATGCAGTTATTATCGATAGAACTATAATAAATATACTTATTACTTTTATTATTATCAATATAACATGCATTATTACCCATATAATGCAGTTATTATCGCTAGAACTGTAATAATTATACTTATTACTTATATTATTATCAATATAACATGCATTATTACCTATATAATGGAGTTATTATCGCTAGAACTGTAATAATTATACTCATTACTTATATTATTATCAATATAACATGCATTATTACCCATATTATGCAGTTATTATAGCTAGAACTATAATAAATATAAGTATTATTTTTATTATCATCAATATAACATGCATTACTACCCACATAATGCAGTTATTATCGACAGAAGTATAATAAATATACTTATTAGTTTTATTATTATCAATATAACAGGCACTCTTAGCCATATTTTACTAGTATTATCGCTAGGACTGTAATAATTATACTTATTACTCCCATTATTATCAATATAACATCCATTATTACCCATATAATGCAGTTCTCATCGCTGGAACTGTAATAATTATACTTATTACTCCCGATATTATCAATATGACATGCATTATTACCCATATAATGGGGTTATTATGGCTAGAACTGTAATAATTATACTTATTACTTATATTATTATCAATATAACATGCGTTATTACCCATATTATGCAGTTATTATCGATAGAACTGTAATAAATATACTTATTACTTTTATTACTATCAATATAACATGCACTATTAGCCATATTATACAATTATTATAGCTAGAGCTATAATAATTATACTTTTTACTTTTATTATTATCAATATAACATGCATTATTACCCATATTATGCAGTTATTATCGATAGAACTGTAATAAATATACTTACTACTTTAATTATCATCAATATAACATGCATTATTACCCATATTATGCAGTTATTATCGATAGAACTATAATAAATATACTCATTACTTTTATTATTATCAATATAACATGCACTATTAGCCATATTGTACAATTATTATCGCTAGAACTATAATAATTATACTTATTACTCCCGATATTATCAATATGACATGCATTATTATCCATATAATGGAGTTATTATCGCTAGAACTGTAATAATTATACTTATTACTTATATTATTAGCAATATAGCGTGCATTATTACCCATATTATGCAGTTATTATCGCTAGAACTGTAATAATTATACTTATTATTTATATTATTATCAATATAACATGCATTATTACCCATATAATGGAGTTATTATCGCTAGAACTGTAATAATTATACTCATTACTTATATTATTATCAATATAACATGCATTATTACCCATATAATGGAGTTATTATCGCTAGAACTGTAATAATTATACTTATTACTTATATTATTATCAATATAACATGCATTATAACCCATATTATGCAGCTATTATAGCTAGAACTATAATAAATATACGTACTACTTTCATTATCATCAATATAACATGCATTATTACCCATATTATGCAGTTATTATCGATAGAACTATAATAAATATACTCATTACTTTTATTATTATCAATATAACATGCACTATTAGCCATATAATGCAGTTATTATCGACAGAAGTATAATAAATATACTTATTACTTTTATTATTATCAATATAACAGGCACTCTTAGCCATATTTTACTAGTATTATCGCTAGGACTGTAATAATTATACTTATTACTCCCGATATTATCAATATAACATCCATTATTACCCATATAATGCAGTTCTCATCGCTGGAACTGTAATAATTATACTTATTACTCCCGATATTATCAATATGACATGCATTATTACCCATATAATGGGGTTATTAGCGCTAGAACTGTAATAATTATACTTATTACTTATATTATTATCAATATAACATGCATTATTACCCATATTATGCAGTTATTATCGATAGAACTGTAATAAATATACTTATTACTTATATTATTATCAATATAACATGCATTATTACCCATATAATGGAGTTATTATCGCTAGAACTGTAATAAATATACGTACTACTTTCATTATCATCAATATAACATGCATTATTACCCATATTAAGCAGTTATTATCGATAGAACTATAATAAATATACTCATTACTTTTATTATTATCAATATAACATGCACTATTAGCCATATTGTACAATTATTATCGCTAGAACTATAATAATTATACTTATTACTCCCGATATTATCAATATAACATGCATTATTACCCATATTATGCAGTTATTATAGCTAGGACTATAATAAATATACGTATTACTTTTATTATCATCAATATAGCATGCATTATTACCCATATTATGCAGTTATTATCGATAGAACTATAATAAATATACTTATTACTTTTATTATTATCAATATAACATGCATTACTACCCATATTATGCAGTTATTATCGATAGAACTGTAATAAATATACTTATTACTTATATTATTATCAATATAACATGCATTATTACCCATATAATGGAGTTATTATCGCTAGAACTGTAATAATTATGCTTATTACTCCCGATATTATCAATATCACATGCATTATTACCCATATTATGCAGTTATTATAGCTAGAACTATAATAAATATACGTATTACTTTTATTATCATCAATATGGCATGCATTATTACCCATATTATGCAGTTATTATCGACAGAAGTGTAATAAATATACTTATTACTTTTATTATTATCAATATAACAGGCACTCTTAGCCTTATTTTACTAGTATTATCGCTAGAACTGTAATAATTATACTTATTACTCCCGATATTATCAATATAACATCCATTACTACCCATATTATGCAGTTATTATCGATAGAACTGTATTAAGTATACTTTTTACTTTTATTATTATCAATGTAACATGCACTATTACCCATATAATGCAGTTATTATTGACAGAAGTATAATAAATATACTTATTACTTTTATTATTATCAATATAACAGGCACTCTTAGCCATATTTTACTAGTATTATCGCTAGAACTGTAATAATTATACTTATTACTCCCGATATTATCAATGTAACATCCATTACTACCCATATTATGCAGTTATTATCGATAGAACTGTATTAAATATATTTTTTACTTTTATTATTATCAATATAACATGCATTATTACGCATATTATGGAGATATAATCGCTAGAACTGTAATAAATATACCTACTACTTATATTATTATCAATATAACATGCATTGTTACCCATATTATGCAGTTATTATCGATAGAACTATAATAAATATACTTATTACTTTTATTATTATCAATATAACATGCATTATTACCCATATAATGCAGTTATTATCGACAGAAGTATAATAAATATACTTATTACTTTTATTATTATCAATATAACAGGCACTCTTAGCCATATTTTACTAGTATTATCGCTTGGACTGTAATAATTATACTTATTACTCCCGATATTATCAATATAACATCCATTGTTACCCATATAATGCAGTTCTTATCGCTGGAACTGTAACAATTATACTTGTTACTCCCGATATTATCAATATAACATGCATTATTACGCATATAATGCAGTTATTATCGCTAGAACTGTAATAATTATACTTATTACTTATATTATTATCAATATAACATGCATTATTACCCATATAATGCAGTTATTATAGCTAGAACTATAATAAATATACGTATTACTTTTATTATCATCAATATAACATGCATTATTACCCATATTATGCAGTTATTATCGATAGAACTATAATAAATATACTTATTACTTTTATTATTATCAATATAACATCCATTACTACCCATATTATGCAGTTATTATCGATAGAACTGTATTAAGTATACTTTTTACTTTTATTATTATCAATGTAACATGCACTATTACCCATATAATGCAGTTATTATTGACAGAAGTATAATAAATATACTTATTACTTTTATTATTATCAATATAACAGGCACTCTTAGCCATATTTTACTAGTATTATCGCTAGAACTGTAATAATTATACTTATTACTCCCGATATTATCAATGTAACATCCATTACTACCCATATTATGCAGTTATTATCGATAGAACTGTATTAAATATATTTTTTACTTTTATTATTATCAATATAACATGCATTATTACGCATATTATGGAGATATAATCGCTAGAACTGTAATAAATATACCTACTACTTATATTATTATCAATATAACATGCATTGTTACCCATATTATGCAGTTATTATCGATAGAACTATAATAAATATACTTATTACTTTTATTATTATCAATATAACATGCATTATTACCCATATAATGCAGTTATTATCGACAGAAGTATAATAAATATACTTATTACTTTTATTATTATCAATATAACAGGCACTCTTAGCCATATTTTACTAGTATTATCGCTAGAACTGTAATAATTATACTTATTATTCCCAATATTACCAACATAGCATGCATTATTACCCATATAATGCAGTTATTATCGCTAGAACTGTAATAATTATACTTACTACTTATATTATTATCAATATAACGTGCATTATTACCCATATTATGCAGTTATTATCGCTAGAACTGTAATAAATATACTTATTACTTTTATTATTATCAATATAACATGCACTATTACTCATATAATGCAGTTATTATCGACAGAAGTATAATAAATATACTTATTACTTTTATTATTATCAATATAACAGGCACTCTTAGCCATATTTTACTAGTATTATCGCTTGGACTGTAATAATTATACTTATTACTCCCGATATTATCAATATAACATCCATTGTTACCCATATAATGCAGTTCTTATCGCTGGAACTGTAATAATTATACTTGTTACTCCCGATATTATCAATATAACATGCATTATTACGCATATAATGCAGTTATTATCGCTAGAACTGTAATAATTATACTTATTACTTATATTATTATCAATATAACATGCATTATTACCCATATAATGCAGTTATTATAGCTAGAACTATAATAAATATACGTATTACTTTTATTATCATCAATATAACATGCATTATTACCCATATTATGCAGTTATTATCGATAGAACTATAATAAATATACTTATTACTTTTATTATTATCAATATAACATGCATTATTACCCATATAATGCAGTTATTATCGCTAGAACTGTAATAATTATACTTATTACTTATATTATTATCAATATAACATGCATTATTACCTATATAATGGAGTTATTATCGCTAGAACTGTAATAATTATACTCATTACTTATATTATTATCAATATAACATGCATTATTACCCATATTATGCAGTTATTATAGCTAGAACTATAATAAATATAAGTATTATTTTTATTATCATCAATATAACATGCATTACTACCCACATAATGCAGTTATTATCGACAGAAGTATAATAAATATACTTATTAGTTTTATTATTATCAATATAACAGGCACTCTTAGCCATATTTTACTAGTATTATCGCTAGGACTGTAATAATTATACTTATTACTCCCATTATTATCAATATAACATCCATTATTACCCATATAATGCAGTTCTCATCGCTGGAACTGTAATAATTATACTTATTACTCCCGATATTATCAATATGACATGCATTATTACCCATATAATGGGGTTATTATGGCTAGAACTGTAATAATTATACTTATTACTTATATTATTATCAATATAACATGCGTTATTACCCATATTATGCAGTTATTATCGATAGAACTGTAATAAATATACTTATTACTTTTATTACTATCAATATAACATGCACTATTAGCCATATTATACAATTATTATAGCTAGAGCTATAATAATTATACTTTTTACTTTTATTATTATCAATATAACATGCATTATTACCCATATTATGCAGTTATTATAGCTGGCACTATAATAAATATACGTATTACTTTTTTTATCATCAATATAACATGCATTATTACGCATATAATGCAGTTATTATCGATAGTACTATAATAAATATACTTATTACTTTTATTATTATCAATATAACATGCACTATTAGCCATATTTTACTATTATTATCGCTAGAACTATAATAATAAGTATACTCATTACTTTTATTATTATCAATATAACATGCATTATTACCCATATAATGCAGTTATTATCGGTAGAACTGTAATAATTGTACTTATTACTTACATTATTATCAATATAACATGCATTATTACCCATATAATGGTGTTATTATCGCTAGACCTGTAATAATTATACTTATTACTTATATTATTATCAATATAACATGCATTATTACCCATATAATGCAGTTATTATCGATAGAACTGTATTAAATATACTTTTTACTTTTATTATTATCAATATAACATGCATTGTTACGCATATTATGAAGTTATAATCGCTAGAACTATAATAAATATACTTATTACTTATATTATTGTCAATATAACATGCATTATTACCCATATTATGCAGTTATTATCGATAGAACTGTAATAATTATACTTATTACTCCCGATATTATCAATATAACATCCATTACTACCCATATTATGCAGTTATTATCGATAGAACTGTATTAAATATACTTTTTACTTTTATTATTATCAATATAACATGCATTGTTACGCATATTATGAAGTTATAATCGCTAGAACTATAATAAATATACTTATTACTTATATTATTGTCAATATAACATGCATTATTACCCATATTATGCAGTTATTATCGATAGAACTGTAATAATTATACTTATTACTCCCGATATTATCAATATTACATGCATTATTATCCATATTATGCAGTTATTATCGCTAGAACTGTAATAATTATACTTATTACTTATATTATTCTCAATATAACATGCATTATTACCCATATAATGGAGTTATTATCGCTAGAACTGTAATAATTATACTCATTACTTATATTATTATCAATATAACATGCATTATTACCCGTATAATGGAGTTATTATCGCTAGAACTGTAATAATTATACTTATTACTTATATCATTATCAATATAACATGCATTATTACCCATATTATGTAGTTATTATAGCTAGAACTATAATAAATATACGTATTACTTTTATTATCATCAATATAGCATGCATTATTACCCATATTATGCAGTTATTATCGACAGAAGTGTAATAAATATACTTATTACTTTTATTATTATCAATATAACTGGCACTCTTAGCCTTATTTTACTAGTATTATCGCTAGAACTGTAATAATTATACTTATTACTCCCGATATTATCAATATAACATCGATTACTACCCATATTATGCAGTTATTATCGATAGAACTGTATTAAATATATTTTTTACTTTTATTATTATCAATATAACATGCATTATTACGCATATTATGGAGATATAATCGCTAGAACTGTAATAAATATACCTATTACTTATATTATTATCAATATAACATGCATTGTTACCCATATTATGCAGTTATTATCGATAGAACTATAATAAATATACTTATTACTTTTATTATTATCAATATAACATGCATTATTACCCATATAATGCAGTTATTATCGACAGAAGTATAATAAATATACTTATTACTTTTATTATTATCAATATAACAGGCACTCTTAGCCATATTTTACTAGTATTATCGCTAGAACTGTAATAATTATACTTATTATTCCCAATATTACCAACATAGCATGCATTATTACCCATATAATGCAGTTATTATCGCTAGAACTGTAATAATTATACTTACTACTTATATTATTATCAATATAACAGGCACTCTTAGCCATATTTTACTAGTATTATCGCTAGGACTGTAATAATTATACTTATTACTCCCGTTATTATCAATATAACATCCATTGTTACCCATATAATGCAGTTCTCATCGCTGGAACTGTAATAATTATACTTATTACTCCCGATATTATCAATATGACATGCATTATTACCCATATAATGGGGTTATTATCGCTGGAACTGTAATAATTATACTTATTACTTATATTATTATCAATATAACATGCGTTATTACCCATATTATGCAGTTATTATCGATAGAACTGTAATAAATATACTTATTACTTTTATTACTATCAATATAACATGCACTATTAGCCATATTGTACAATTATTATAGCTAGAGCTATAATAATTATACTTTTTACTTTTATTATTATCAATATAACATGCATTATTACCCATATTATGCAGTTATTATAGCTAGAACTATAATAAATATACGTATTACTTTTTGTATCATCAATATAACATGCATTATTACGCATATAATGCAGTTATTATCGATAGAACTATAATAAATATACTTATTACTTTTATTATTATCAATATAACATGCATTATTACCCATATAATGCAGTTATTATCGACAGAAGTATAATAAATATACTTATTACTTTTATTATTATCAATATAACAGGCACTCTTCGCCATATGTTACTAGTATTATCGCTAGGACTGTAATAATTATACTTATTACTCCCGATATTATCAATATAACATCCATTATTACCCATATAATGCAGTTCTCATCGCTGGAACTGTAATAATTATACTTATTACTCCCGATATTATCAATATGACATGCATTATTACCCATGTAACGGGGTTATTAGCGCTAGAACTGTAATAATTATACTTATTACTTATATTATTATCAATATAACATGCATTATTACCCATATAATGGAGTTATTATCGCTAGAACTGTAATAATTATACTTATTACTCCCGATATTATCAATATTACATGCATTATTACCCATGTTATGCAGTTATTATCGCTAGAACTATAATAAATATACGTATTACTTTTATTGTCATCAATATAACATGCATTATTACCCATATTATGCAGTTGTTATCGATAGAACTGTAATAAATATACTTATTACTTATATTATTATCAATATAACATGCATTATTACCCATATAATGGAGTTATTATCGCTAGAACTGTAATAATTATACTTATTACTTATATTATTATCAATATAACATGCATTATTACCCATATTATGCAGTTATTATAGCTAGCACTATAATAAATATACGTATTACTTTTTTTATCATCAATATAACATGCATTATTACGCATATAATGCAGTTATTATCGATAGAACTATAATAAATATACTTATTACTTTTATTATTATCAATATAACATGCACTATTAGCCATATTTTACTATTATTATCGCTAGAACTATAATAATTATTCTTATTACTCCCGATATTATCAATATAACATGCATTATTACCCATATAATGCAGTTACTACCGCTAGAATTGTAATAATTATACTTATTACTTATATTATTATCAATATAACATGCATTATTACCCATATTATGCAGTTATTATCGATAGAACTGTAATAAATATACTTATTGCTTATATTATTATCAATATAACATGCATTATTACCCATATAATGGAGTTATTATCGCTAGAACTGTAATAATTATACTCATTACTTATATTATTATCAATATAACATGCATTATTACCCATATAATGGAGTTATTATCGCTAGAACTGTAATAATTATACTTATTACTTATATTATTATCAATATAAAATGCATTATTACCCATATTATGCAGTTATTATCGATAGAACTGTAATAAATATACTTACTACTTTAATTATCATCAATATAACATGCATTATTACCCATATTATGCAGTTATTATCGATAGAACTATAATAAATATACTCATTACTTTTATTATTATCAATATAACATGCATTATTACCCATATAATGCAGTTATTATCGGTAGAACTGTAATAATTGTACTTATTACTTACATTATTATCAATATAACATGCATTATTACCCATATAATGGTGTTATTATCGCTAGACCTGTAATAATTATACTTATTACTTATATTATTATCAATATAACATGCATTATTACCCATATAATGCAGTTATTATCGACAGAAGTAAAATAAATATACTTGTTACTCCCGATATTATCAATATAACATCCATTACTACCCATATTATGCAGTTATTATCGATAGAACTGTATTAAATATACTTTTTATTTATATTATTATCAATATAACATGCATTATTACCCATATTATGCAGTTATTATCGATAGAACTGTAATAAATATACTTATTGCTTATATTATTATCAATATAACATGCATTATTACCCATATAATGGAGTTATTATCGCTAGAACTGTAATAATTATACTCATTACTTATATTATTATCAATATAACATGCATTATTACCCATATAATGGAGTTATTATCGCTAGAACTGTAATAATTATACTTATTACTTATATTATTATCAATATAACATGCATTATTACCCATATTATGCAGTTATTATCGATAGAACTGTAACAAATATACTTACTACTTTAATTATCATCAATATAACATGCATTATTACCCATATTATGCAGTTATTATCGATAGAACTATAATAAATATACTCATTACTTTTATTATTATCAATATAACATGCATTATTACCCATATAATGCAGTTATTATCGGTAGAACTGTAATAATTGTACTTATTACTTACATTATTATCAATATAACATGCATTATTACCCATATAATGGTGTTATTATCGCTAGACCTGTAATAATTATACTTATTACTTATATTATTATCAATATAACATGCATTATTACCCATATAATGCAGTTATTATCGACAGAAGTAAAATAAATATACTTGTTACTCCCGATATTATCAATATAACATCCATTACTACCCATATTATGCAGTTATTATCGATAGAACTGTATTAAATATACTTTTTACTTTTATTATTATCAATATAACATGCATTGTTACCCATATTATGCAGTTATTATCGATAGAACTGTAATAAATATACTTATTACTTTTATTATTATCAATATAACATGCACTATTAGCCATATTGTACAATTATTATAGCTAGAGCTATAATAATTATACTTTTTACTTTTATTATTATCAATATAACATGCATTATTACCCATATAATGCAGTAATTATCGCTAGAACTGTAATAAATATACTTATTACTTATATTATTATCAATATAACATGCATTATTACCCATATAATGGAGTTATTATCGCTAGAACTGTAATAATTATACTTATTACTCCCGATATTATCAATATCACATGCATTATTACCCATGTTATGCAGTTATTATCGCTAGAACTATAATAAATATACGTATTACTTTTATTGTCATCAATATAACATGCATTATTACCCATATTATGCAGTTATTATCGCTAGAACTGTAATAATTATACTTATTACTTATATTATTATCAATATAACATGCATTATTACCCATATTATGCAGTTATTATAGCTAGAACTATAATAAATATACGTATTACTTTTTTTATCATCAATATAACATGCATTATTACGCATATAATGCAGTTATTATCGATAGAACTATAATAAATATACTTATTACTTTTATTATTATCAATATAACATGCATTATTACCCATATAATGCAGTTATTATCGACAGAAGTACAATAAATATACTTATTACTTTTATTATTATCAATATAACAGGCACTCTTCGCCATATTTTACTAGTATTATCGCTAGGACTGTAATAATTATACTTATTACTCCCGATATTATCAATATAACATCCATTCTTACCCATATAATGCAGTTATTATCGCTAGAACTGTAACTATTATACTTATTACTTATATTATTAGGAATATAACGTGCGTTATTACCCATATTATGCAGTTATTATGGCTAGAACTGTAATAATTATACTTATTACTTATATTATTATCAATATAACATGCACTATTACCCATATTATGCAGTTATTATCGATAGAACTATAATAAATATACTCATTACTTTTATTATTATCAATATAACATGCATTATTACCCATATAATGCAGTTATTATCGGTAGAACTGTAATAATTGTACTTATTACTTACATTATTATCAATGTAACATGCATTATTACCCATATAATGGTGTTATTATCGCTAGAACTGTAATAATTATACTTATTACTTATATTATTATGAATATAACATGCATTATTACCCATATAATGCAGTTATTATCGACAGAAGTAAAATAAATATACTTATTACTTTTATTATTATCAATATAACAGGGACTCTTAGCCTTATTTTACTAGTATTATCGCTAGAACTGTTATAATTATACTTATTACTCCCGATATTTTTAATATAACATCCATTACTACCCATATTATGCAGTTATTATCGATAGAACTGTATTAAATATACTTTTTACTTTTATTATTATCAATATAACATGCATTGTTACGCATATTATGAAGTTATAATCGCTAGAACTATAATAAATATACTTATTACTTATATTATTGTCAATATAACATGCATTATTACCCATATTATGCAGTTATTATCGATAGAACTATAATAAATATACTTATTACTTTTATTATTATCAATGTAACATGCACTATTACCCATATAATGCAGTTATTATTGACAGAAGTATAATAAATATATTTATTACTTTTATTATTATCAATATAACAGGCACTCGTAGCCATATTTTACTAGTATTATCGCTAGAACTATAATAATTATGCTTATTACTCCCGATATTATCAATATAACATGCATACTTACCCATATAATGCAGTTATTATCGCTAGAACTGTAACTATTATACTTGTTACTTATATTATTAGGAATATAACGTGCATTATTACCCATATTATGCAGTTATTATGGCTAGAACTGTAATAATTATACTTATTATCGCTAAAACTGTAATAATTATACTTATTACTTATATTATTATCATTATAACAAGCCTTATTACCCATATAATGCAGTTATTATCGACAGAAGTATAAGAAATATACTTATTACTTTTATTATTATCAATATAACATGCACTATTAGCCATATTTCACTATTATTATCGCTAGAACAATAATAATTATACTTATTACTCCCGATATTATCAATATAACATGCATTATTACCCATATAATGCTGTTACTATCGCTAGAATTGTAATAATTATACTTATTACCTATATTATTATCAATATAACATGCATTATTACGCATATTATGCAGTTATAATCGCTAGAACTATAATAAATATACTTAGTACTTTTATTATCATCAATATAACATGCATTATTACCCATATTATGCAGTTATTATCGATAGGATTATAATAAATATATTTATTACTTTTATTATTATCAATATAACATGCATTATTAGCCATATTTTACTATTATTATCGCTAGAACTATAATAATTATACTTATTACTCCCGATATTATCAATGTAACATGCATTATTACCCATATTATGCAGTTATTATCGATAGAGCTATAATAAATATACTCATTACTTTTATTATTATCAATATAACAGGCACTCTTAGCCTTATTTTACTAGTATTATCGCTAGAACTGTAATAATTATACTTATTACTCCCGATATTTTTAATATAACATCCATTACTACCCATATTATGCAGCTATTATCGATAGAACTGTATTAAATATACTTTTTACTTTTATTATTATCAATATAACATGCATTGTTACGCATATTATGAAGTTATAATCGCTAGAACTATAATAAATATACTTATTACTTATATTATTGTCAATATAACATGCATTATTACCCATATTATGCAGTTATTATAGCTAGAACTATAATAAATATACGTATTACTTTTATTATCATCAATATAGCATGCATTATTACCCATATTATGCAGTTATTATCGATAGAACTATAATAAATATACTTATTACTTTTATTATTATCAATATAACATGCATTACTACCCATAGTATGCAGTTATTATCGATAGAACTGTAATACATATACGTACTACTTTCATTATCATCAATATAACATGCATTATTACCCATATTATGCAGTTATTATCGATAGAACTAAAATAAATATACTCATTACTTTTATTATTATCAATATAACATGCACTATTAGCCATATTGTGCAATTATTATCGCTAGAACTATAATAATTATACTTATTACTCCCGATATTATCAATATGACAGGCATTATTATCCATATAATGGAGTTATTATCGCTAGAACTGTAATAATTATACTTATTACTTATATTATTAGCAATATAGCGTGCATTATTACCCATACTATGCAGTTATTATCGCTAGAACTGTAATAATTATACTTATTACTTATATTATTATCAATATAACATGCATTATTACCCATATAATGGAGTTATTATCGCTAGACCTGTAATAATTATACTCATTACTTATATTATTATCAATATAACATCCATTACTACCCATATTATGCAGTTATTATCGATAGAACTGTATTAAGTATACTTTTTACTTTTATTATTGTCAATATAACATGCATTATTACCCATATTATGCAGTTATTATCGATAGAACTGTAATAAATATACTTACTACTTTAATTATCATCAATATAACATGCATTATTACCCATATTATGCAGTTATTATCGATAGAACTATAATAAATATACTCATTACTTTTATTATTATCAATATGACATGCATTATTACCCATATAATGCAGTTATTATCGGTAGAACTGTAATAATTGTACTTATTACTTACATTATTATCAATGTAACATGCATTATTACCCATATAATGCAGTTATTATCGACAGAAGTAAAATAAATATACTTATTACTTTTATTATTATCAATATAACAGGCACTCTTAGCCTTATTTTACTAGTATTATCGCTAGAACTGTAATAATTATACTTATTACTCCCGATATTTTTAATATAACATCCATTACTACCCATATTATGCAGCTATTATCGATAGAACTGTATTAAATATACTTTTTACTTTTATTATTATCAATATAACATGCATTGTTACGCATATTATGAAGTTATAATCGCTAGAACTATAATAAATATACTTATTACTTATATTATTGTCAATATAACATGCATTATTACCCATATTATGCAGTTATTATCGATAGAACTATAATAAATATACTTATTACTTTTATTATTATCAATGTAACATGCACTATTACCCATATAATGCAGTTATTATTGACAGAAGTATAATAAATATATTTATTACTTTTATTATTATCAATATAACAGGCACTCGTAGCCATATTTTACTAGTATTATCGCTAGAACTATAATAATTATGCTTATTACTCCCGATATTATCAATATAACATGCATACTTACCCATATAATGCAGTTATTATCGCTAGAACCGTAACTATTATACTTATTACTTATATTATTAGGAATATAACGTGCATTATTACCCATATTATGCAGTTATTATGACTAGAACTGTAATAATTATACTTATTATCGCTAAAACTGTAATAATTATACTTATTACTTATATTATTATCATTATAACAAGCCTTATTACCCATATAATGCAGTTATTATCGACAGAAGTATAAGAAATATACTTATTACTTTTATTATTATCAATATAACATGCACTATTAGCCATATTTCACTATTATTATCGCTAGAACAATAATAATTATACTTATTACTCCCGATATTATCAATATAACATGCATTATTACCCATATAATGCAGTTACTATCGCTAGAATTGTAATAATTATACTTATTACTTATATTATTATCAATATAACATGCATTATTACGCATATTATGCAGTTATTACCGATAGAACTATAATAAATATACTTATTGCTTTTATTATTATCAATATAACATCCATTATTACCCATATAATGCAGTTCTCATCGCTGGAACTGTAATAATTATACTTATTACTCCCGATATTATCAATATGACATGCATTATTACCCATATAATGGGGTTATTATCGCTAGAACTTTAATAATTATACTTATTACTTATATTATTATCAATATAACATGCATTATTACGCATATTATGCAGTTATAATCGCTAGAACTATAATAAATATGCTTAGTACTTTTATTATCATCAATATAACATGCATTATTACCCATATTATGCAGTTATTATCGATAGAACTATAATAAATATACTCATTACTTTTATTATTATCAATATAACATGCATTATTACCCATATAATGCAGTTATTATCGACAGAAGTAAAATAAATATACTTATTACTCCCGATATTATCAATATAACATCCATTACTACCCATATTATGCAGTTATTATCGATAGAACTGTATTAAATATACTTTTTACTTTTATTATTATCAATATAACATGCATTGTTACGCATATTATGAAGTTATAATCGCTAGAACTATAATAAATATACTTATTACTTATATTATTGTCAATATTACATGCATTATTACCCATATTATGCAGTTATTATCGATAGAACTGTAATAATTATACTTATTACTCCCGATATTATCAATATTACATGCATTATTATCCATATTATGCAGTTATTATCGCTAGAACTGTAATAATTATACTTATTACTTATATTATTATCAATATAACATGCATTATTACCCATATAATGGGGTTATTATCGCTAGAACTGTAATAATTATACTCATTACTTATATTATTATCAATATAGCATGCATTATTACCCATATAATGGAGTTATTATCGCTAGAACTGTAATAATTATACTTATTACTTATATCATTATGAATATAACATGCATTATTACCCATATTATGTAGTTATTATAGCTAGAACTATAATAAATATACGTATTACTTTTATTATCATCAATATAGCATGCATTATTACCCATATTATGCAGTTATTATCGACAGAAGTGTAATAAATATACTTATTACTTTTATTATTATCAATATAACAGGCACTCTTAGCCTTATTTTACTAGTATTATCGCTAGAACTGTAATAATTATACTTATTACTCCCGATATTATCAATATAACATCCATTACTACCCATATTATGCAGTTATTATCGATAGAACTGTATTAAGTATACTTTTTACTTTTATTATTGTCAATATAACATGCATTATTACCCATATTATGCAGTTATTATCGATAGAACTGTAATAAATATACTTATTACTTTTATTATTATCAATATAACATGCACTATTAGCCATATTGTACAATTATTATAGCTAGAGCTATAATAATTATACTTTTTACTTTTATTATTATCAATATAACATGCATTATTACCCATATAATGCAGTTATTATCGCTAGAACTGTAATAAATATACTTATTACTTATATTATTATCAATATAACATGCATTATTACCCATATAATGGAGTTATTATCGCTAGAACTGTAATAATTATACTTATTACTCCCGATATTATCAATATCACATGCATTATTACCCATGTTATGCAGTTATTATCGCTAGAACTATAATAAATATACGTATTACTTTTATTGTCATCAATATAACATGCATTATTACCCATATAATGCAGTTATTATCGCTAGAACTTTAATAATTATACTTATTACTCATATTATTATCAATATAACATGCATTATTACCCACATTATGCAGTTATTATCGCTAGAACTATAATAAATATACGTATTACTTTCATTATCATCAATATAACATGCATTATTACCCATATAATAGAGGTATTATCGCTAGAACTGTAATAATTATACTTATTACTTATACTATTAGCAATATAACGTGCATTTTTACCCATATAATGGAGGTATTATCGCAAGAACTGTAATAATTATACTTATTACTTATACTATTAGCAATATAACGTGCATTATTACCCATATAATGCAGTTATTATCGCCAGAACTGTAATAATTATACTTATTACTTATATTATTCTCAATATAACATGCATTATTACCCACATTATGCAGTTATTATCGCTAGAACTATAATAAATATACGTATTACTTTCATTATCATCAATATAACATGCATTATTACCCATATAATGGAGGTATTATCGCTAGAACTGTAATAATTATACTTCTTACTTATACTATTAGCAATATAACGTGCATTTTTACCCATATAATGGAGGTATTATCGCTAGAACTGTAATAATTATACTCATTACTTATATTATTAGCAATGTAACGTGCATTATTACCCATATTATGCAGTTATTATCGCTAGAACTGTAATATTTATACTTATTACTTATATTATTATCAATATAACATGCATTATTACCCATATAATGGAGGTATTATCGCTAGAACTGTAATAATTATACTTATTACTTATACTATTAGCAATATAACGTGCATTATTACCCATATAATGCAGTTATTATCGCCAGAACTGTAATAATTATACTTATTACTTATATTATTCTCAATATAACATGCATTATTACCCATATAATGCAGTTATTATCGCTAGAACTGTCATAATTATACTTATTACTTTCATTCTCATCAATATAACATGCATTATTACCCATATAATGGAGGTATTATCGCTAGAACTGTAATAATTATACTTATTACTTATATTATTATCAATATAACATGCATTATTACCCATATTATGCAGTTATTATCGATAGAACTGTAATAAATACACTTACTACTTTTACTATTATCAATATATCATGCACTATTAGCCATATTTTACTGTTATTATCGCTAGAACTATAATAATTATACTTATTACTCCCGATGTTATCAACATAACATGCCTTATTACCCATATAATGCAGTTATTATCGCTAGAACTATAATAAATATACGTATTACTTTCATTATCATCAATATAACATGCATTATTACCCATATAATGCAGTTATTATCGCTAGAACTGTAATAATTATACTTATTACTTATAATATTGTCAATATAACATGCATTATTACCCATATAATAGAGGTATTATCGCTAGAACTGTAATAATTATACTTATTACTTATACTATTAGCAATATAACGTGCATTTTTACCCATATAATGGAGGTATTGTCGCAAGAACTGTAATAATTATACTTATTACTTATACTATTAGCAATATAACGTGCATTATTACCCATATAATGCAGTTATTATCGCCAGAACTGTAATAATTATACTTACTACTTATATTATTCTCAATATAACATGCATTATTACCCACATTATGCAGTTATTATCGCTAGAACTATAATAAATATACGTATTACTTTCATTATCATCAATATAACATGCATTATTACCCATATAATGGAGGTATTATCGCTAGAACTGTAATAATTATACTTATTACTTATACTATTAGCAATATAACGTGCATTTTTACCCATATAATGGAGGTATTATCGCTAGAACTGTAATAATTATACTCATTACTTATATTATTAGCAATGTAACGTGCATTATTACCCATATTATGCAGTTATTATCGCCAGAACTGTAATAATTATACTTATTACTTATATTATTCTCAATATAACATGCATTATTACCCATATAATGCAGTTATTATCGCTAGAACTGTAATAATTATACTTATTACTTATATTATTATCAACATAACATGCATTATTACCCATATAATGGAGGTATTATTGCTAGAACTGTAATAATTATACTTATTACTTACACTATTAGCAATATAACGTGCATTGTTACCCATATAATGCAGTTATTATCGCCAGAACTGTAATAACTATACTTATTACTTATATTATTCTCAATATAACATGCATTATTACCCATATTATGCAGTTATTATCGCTAGAACTATAATAAATATACGTATTACTTTCATTATCATCAATATAACATGCATTATTACCCATATAATGGAGGTATTATCGCTAGAACTGTAATAATTATACTTATTACTTATATTACTATCAATATAACATGCATTATTACCCATATTATGCAGTTATTATCGATAGAACTGTAATAAATACACTTACTACTTTTACTATTATCAATATATCATGCACTATTAGCCATATACTGGAGGTATTATCGCAAGAACTGTAATAATTATACTTATTACTTATACTATTAGCAATATAACGTGCATTATTACCCATATAATGCAGTTCTTATCGCCAGAACTGTAATAATTATACTTATTACTTATATTATTCTCAATATAACATGCATTATTACCCACATTATGCAGTTATTATCGCTATAAAAATAATAAATATACGTATTACTTTCATTATCATCAATATAACATGCATTATTACCCATATAATAGAGGAATTATCGCTTGAACTGTAATAATTATACTTATTACTTATACTATTAGCAATAAAACGTGCATTGTTACCCATATAATGCAGTTATTATCGCTAGAACTATAATAATTATACATATTACTCCCGATATTATCAATATAACATGCATTATTACCCATATAATGCAGTTATTATCGCTGGAACTGTAATAATTATACTTATTACTTATATTATAAGCAATATAACGTGCATTATTACCCATATAATGCAGATATTATCGCTAGAACTGTAATAATTATACTTATTACTTATATTATTATCAATATAACATGCATTATTACCCATATAATGGAGGTATTATCGCAAGAACTGTAATAATTATATTTATTATTTATACTATTAGCAATATAACGTGCATTATTACCCATATAATGCAGTTATTATCGCCAGAACTGTAATAATTATACTTATTACTTATATTATTCTCAATATAACATGCATTATTACCCACATTATGCAGTTATTATCGCTAGAACTATAATAAATATACGTATTACTTTCATTATCAACAATATAACATGCATTATTACCCATATAATGGAGGTATTATCGCTAGAACTGTAATAATTATACTCATTACTTATATTATTATCAATATAACATGCATTATTACCCATATAATGGAGGTATTATCGCTAGAACTGTAATAATTATATTTATTACTTATACTATTAGCAATATAACGTGCATTATTACCCATATAATGCAGTTCTTATCGCCAGAACTGTAATAATTATACTGATTACTTATATTATTCTCAATATAACATGCATTATTACCCACATTATGCAGTTATTATCGCTAGAAAAATAATAAATATACGTATTACTTTCATTATCATCAATATAACATGCATTATTGCCCATATAATAGAGGTATTATCGCTAGAACTGTAATAATTATACTTATTACTTATATTATTCTCAATATAACATGCATTATTACCCACATTATGCAGTTATTATCGCTAGAACTGTAATAAATATACGTATTACTTTCATTATCATCAATATAACATGCATTATTACCCATATAATGGAGGTATTATCGCTAGAATTGTAATAATTATACTTATTACTTATACTATTAGCAATAAAACGTGCATTGTTACCCATATAATGCAGTTATTATCGCTAGAACTGTAATAATTATACTTATTACTTATATTATTCTCAATATAACATGCATTATTACCCACATTATGCAGTTATTATCGCTAGAACTATAATAAATATACGTATTACTTTCATTATCATAAATATAACATGCATTATTACCCATATAATGGAGGTATTATCGCTAGAACTGTAATAATTATACTCATTACTTATATTATTAGCAATGTAACGTGCATTATTACCCATATTATGCAGTTATTATCGCTAGAACTGTAATATTTATACTTATTACTTATATTATTATCAATATAACATGCATTATTACCCATATAATGGAGGTATTATCGCTAGAACTGTAATAATTATACTTATTACTTATACTATTAGCAATATAACGTGCATTATTACCCATATAATGCAGTTATTATCGCCAGAACTGTAATAATTATACTTATTACTTATATTATTCTCAATATAACATGCATTATTACCCATATAATGCAGTTATTATCGCTAGAACTGTAATAATTATACTCATTACTTATATTATTAGCAATGTAACGTGCATTATTACCCATATTATGCAGTTATTATCGCTAGAACTGTAATATTTATACTTATTACTTATATTATTATCAATATAACATGCATTATTACCCATATAATGGAGGTATTATCGCTAGAACTGTATTAATTATACTTATTACTTATACTATTAGCAATATAACGTGCATTATTACCCATATAATGCAGTTATTATCGCCAGTACTGTAATAATTATACTTATTACTTATATTATTCTCAATATAACATGCATTATTACCCATATAATGCAGTTATTATCGCTAGAACTGTAATAATTGTACTCATTACTTATATTATTAGCAATATAACGTGCATTATTACCCATATTATGCAGTTATTATCGCTAGAACTGTAATAATTGTACTTATTACTTATATCATTATCAATATAACATGCATTATTACCCATATAATAGAGGTATTATCGCTAGAACTGTAATAATTATACTTATTACTTATACTATTAGCAATGTAACGTGCATTTTTACCCGTATAATGCAGTTATTATCGCTAGAACTGTAATAATTATACTTATTACTTATATTATAAGCAATATAACGTGCATTATTACCCATATAATGCAGTTATTATCGCTAGAACTGTAATAATTATACTTATTACTTATATTATTATCAATATAACATGCATTATTACCCATATAATGGAGGTATTATCGCAAGAACTGTAATAATTATACTTATTACTTATACTATTAGCAATATAACGTGCATTATTACCCATATAATGCAGTTATTATCGCCAGAACTGTAATAATTATACTTATTACTTATATTATTCTCAATATAACATGCATTATTACCCACATTATGCAGTTATTATCGCTAGAAAAATAATAAATACACGTATTACTTTCATTATCATCAATATAACATGCATTATTACCCATATAATAGAGGTATTATCGCTAGAACTGTAATAATTATACTTATTACTTATACTGTTAGCAATAAAACGTGCATTGTTACCCATATAATGCAGTTATTATTGCTAGAACTATAATAATTATACTTATTACTCCCGATATTATCAATATAACATGCATTAGTACCCATATAATGCAGTTATTATCGCTAGAACTGTAATAATTATACTTATTACTTATATTATTATCAATATAACATGCATTATTACCCATATAATGGAGGTATTATCGCAAGAACTGTAATAATTATACTTATTACTTATACTATTAGCAATATAACGTGCATTGTTACCCATATAATGCAGTTATTATCGCTAGAACTATAATAATTATACTTATTACTCCCGATATTATCAATATAACATGCATTAGTACCCATATAATGCAGTTATTATCGCTGGAACTGTAATAATTATACTTATTACTTATATCATTATCAATATAACATGCATTATTACCCATATAATGGAGGTATTATCGCAAGAACTGTAATAATTATACTTATTACTTATACTATTAGCAATATAACGTGCATTATTTCCGATATAATGCAGTTATTATCGCTAGAACTGTAATATTTATACTTATTACTTATATTATTATCAATATAGCATGCATTATTACCCATATAATGGAGGTATTATCGCTAGAACTGTAATAATTATACTTATTACTTATACTATTAGCAATATAACGTGCATTATTACCCATATAATGCAGTTATTATCGCCAGAACTGTAATAATTATACTTATTACTTATATTATTCTCAATATAACATGCATTATTACCCATATAATGCAGTTATTATCGCTAGAACTGTAATAATTGTACTTATTACTTATATTATTATCAATATAACATGCATTATTACCCATATAATGCAGTTATTATCGCTACATCTGTAATAATTGTACTCATTACTTATATTACTAGCAATATAACGTGCATTATTACCCATATTATGTAGTTATTATCGCTAGAACTGTAATAATTATACATATTACTTATATCATTATCAATATAACATGCATTATTACCCATATAATGGAGGTATTATCGCAAGAACTGTAATAATTATACTTATTACTTATATTATTAGCAATATAACGTGCATTATTACCCATATAATGCAGTTATTATCGCCAGAACTGTAATAATTATACTTATTACTTATATTATTCTCAATATAACATGCATTATTACCCACATTATGCAGTTATTATCGCTAGAACTATAATAAATATACGTATTACTTTCATTATCATCAATATAACATGCATTATTACCCATATAATGGAGGTATTATCGCTGGAACTGTAATAATTATACTTATTACTTATATTATTATCAATATAACAGGCATTATTACCCATATTATGCAATTATTATCGATAGAACTGTAATAAATACACTTACTACTTTTACTATTATCAATATATCACGCACTATTAGCCATATTTTACTATTATTATCGCTAGAGCTATAATAATTATACTTATTACTTATATTGTTAGCAATATAACGTGCATTATTACCCATATAATGCAGTTATTATCGCTAGAACTTTAATAATTATACTTATTACTCATATTATTATCAATATAACATGCATTATTACCCATATTATCCAGTTATTATCGCTAGAACTATAATATATATACGTATTACTTTTATTATCATCAATATAACATGCAGTATTACCCATATAATGCAGTTATTATTCGCTAGAACTATAATATATATACGTATTACTTTTATTATCATCAATATAACATGCATTATTACCCATATAATGCAGTTATTATCGCTAGAACTGTAATAATTGTACTTATTACTTATATCATTATCAATATAACATGCATTATTACCCATATAATAGAGGTATTATTGCTAGAACTGTAATAATTATACTTATTACTTATACTATTAGCAATATAACGTGCATTTTTACCCATATAATGCAGTTATTATCGCTAGAACTGTAATAATTATACTTATTACTTATATTGTTAGCAATATAACGTGCATTATTACCCATATAATGCAGTTATTATCGCTAGAACTGTAATAATTATACTTATTACTTATATTATTATCAATATAACATGCATTATTACCCATATAATGGAGGTATTATCGCAAGAACTGTAATAATTATACTTATTACTTATATCATTATCAATATAACATGCATTATTACCCATATAATGGAGGTATTATCGCAAGAACTGTAATAATTATACTTATTACTTATATTATTCTCAATATAACATGCATTATTACCCACATTATGCAGTTATGATCGCCAGAACTATAATAAATATACTTATTACTCCCAATATTATCAATGTAACATGCATTATTACCCATATAATGCAGTTATTATCGCTAGAACAGTAATAATTATACTTATTACTTATATTGTTAGCAATATAACGTGCATTATTACCCATATAATGCAGTTATTATCGCTAGAACTGTAATAATTATACTTATTACTCATATTATTATCAATATAACATGCATTACTACCCATATTATGCAGTTATTATCGCTAGAACTATAATAAATATACGTATTGCTTTTATTATCATCAATATAACATGCATTATTACCCATATTATGCAGTTATTATCGCCAGAACTGTAATAATTATACTTATTACTTATATTATGCTCAATATAACATGCATTATTACCCACATTATGCAGTTATTATCGCTAGAACTATAATAAATATACGTATTACTTTCATTGTCATCAATATAACATGCATTATTACCCATATAATGGAGGTATTATCGCTAGAACTGTAATAATTATACTTATTACTTATATTATTATCAATATAACATGCATTATTACCCATATTATGCAGTTATTATCGATAGAACTGTAATAAATACACTTATTACTTTTACTATTATCAATATATCATGCACTATTAGCCATATTTTACTATTATTATCGCTAGAACTATAATAATTATACTTATTACTCCCGATGTTATCAATATAACATGCCTTATTACCCATATAATGCAGTTATTATCGCTAGAACTGTAATAATTATACGCATTACTTATATTATTAGCAATGTAACGTGCATTATTACCCATATTATGCAGTTATTATCGCTAGAACTGTAATATTTATACTTATTACTTATATTATTATCAATATAACATGCATTATTACCCATATAATGGAGGTATTATCGCTAGAACTGTAATAATTATACTTATTACTTATACTATTAGCAATATAACGTGCATTATTACCCATATAATGCAGTTATTATCGCCAGAACTGTAATAATTATACTTATTACTTATATTATTCTCAACATAACATGCATTATTACCCATATAATGCAGTTATTATCGCTAGAACTGTAATAATTATACTTATTACTTATATTATTATCAACATAACATGCATTATTACCCATATAATGGAGGTATTATTGCTAGAACTGTCATAATTATACTTATTACTTACACTATTAGCAATATAACGTGCATTATTACCCATATAATGCAGTTCTTATCGCCAGAACTGTAATAATTATACTGATTACTTATATTATTCTCAATATAACATGCATTATTACCCACATTATGCAGTTATTATCGCTAGAAAAATAATAAATATACGTATTACTTTCATTATCATCAATATAACATGCATTATTACCCATATAATAGAGGTATTATCGCTAGAACTGTAATAATTATACTTATTACTTATATTATTCTCAATATAACATGCATTATTACCCACATTATGCAGTTATTATCGCTAGAACTATAATAAATATACGTATTACTTTCATTATCATCAATATAACATGCATTATTACCCATATAATGGAGGTATTATCGCTAGAATTGTAATAATTATACTTATTACTTATACTATTAGCAATAAAACGTGCATTGTTACCCATATAATGCAGTTATTATCGCTAGAACTGTAATAATTATACTTATTACTTATATTATTCTCAATATAACATGCATTATTACCCACATTATGCAGTTATTATCGCTAGAACTATAATAAATATACGTATTACTTTCATTATCATAAATATAACATGCATTATTACCCATATAATGGAGGTATTATCGCTAGAACTGTAATAATTATACTCATTACTTATATTATTAGCAATGTAACGTGCATTATTACCCATATTATGCAGTTATTATCGCTAGAACTGTAATATTTATACTTATTACTTATATTATTATCAATATAACATGCATTATTACCCATATAATGGAGGTATTATCGCTAGAACTGTAATAATTATACTTATTACTTATACTATTAGCAATATAACGTGCATTATTACCCATATAATGCAGTTATTATCGCCAGAACTGTAATAATTATACTTATTACTTATATTATTCTCAATATAACATGCATTATTACCCATATAATAGAGGTATTATCGCTAGAACTGTAATAATTATACTTATTACTTATACTATTAGCAATATAACGTGCATTTTTACCCGTATAATGCAGTTATTATCGCTAGAACTGTAATAATTATACTTATTACTTATATTGTTAGCAATATAACGTGCATTATTACCCATATAATGCAGTTATTATCGCTAGAACTGTAATAATTATACTTATTACTTATACTATTATCAATATAACATGCATTATTACCCATATAATGGAGGTATTATCGCAAGAACTGTAATAATTATACTTATTACTTATACTATTAGCAATATAACGTGCATTATTACCCATATAATGCAGTTATTATCGCCAGAACTGTAATAATTATACTTATTACTTATATTATTCTCAATATAACATGCATTATTACGCACATTATGCAGTTATTATCGCTAGAACTATAATAAATATACGTATTACTTTCATTATCATAAATATAACATGCATTATTACCCATATAATGGAGGTATTATCGCTAGAACTGTAATAATTATACTCATTACTTATATTATTAGCAATGTAACGTGCATTATTACCCATATTATGCAGTTATTATCGCTAGAACTGTAATATTTATACTTATTACTTATATTATTATCAATATAACATGCATTATTACCCATATAATGGAGGTATTATCGCTAGAACTGTATTAATTATACTTATTACTTATACTATTAGCAATATAACGTGCACTATTACCCATATAATGCAGTTATTATCGCCAGTACTGTAATAATTATACTTATTACTTATATTATTCTCAATATAACATGCATTATTACCCATATAATGCAGTTATTATCGTTAGAACTGTAATAATTGTACTCATTACTTATATTATTAGCAATATAACGTGCATTATTACCCATATTATGCAGTTATTATCGCTAGAACTGTAATAATTGTACTTATTACTTATATCATTATCAATATAACATGCATTATTACCCATATAATAGAGGTATTATCGCTAGAACTGTAATAATTATACTTATTACTTATACTATTAGCAATATAACGTGCATTTTTACCCGTATAATGCAGTTATTATCGCTAGAACTGTAATAATTATACTTATTACTTATATTATAAGCAATATAACGTGCATTATTACCCATATAATGCAGTTATTATCGCTAGAACTGTAATAATTATACTTATTACTTATATTATTATCAATATAACATGCATTATTACCC
Source organism: Megachile leachella (assembly GCA_963576845.1). Classification (NCBI taxonomy): domain Eukaryota; kingdom Metazoa; phylum Arthropoda; class Insecta; order Hymenoptera; family Megachilidae; genus Megachile; species Megachile leachella. The sequence goes on from CAUYWW010000155.1 coordinate 165,612, forward strand.
ATATAATGGAGGTATTATCGCAAGAACTGTAATAATTATACTTATTACTTATACTATTAGCAATATAACGTGCATTATTACCCATATAATGCAGTTATTATCGCCAGAACTGTAATAATTATACTTATTACTTATATTATTCTCAATATAACATGCATTATTACCCACATTATGCAGTTATTATCGCTAGAAAAATAATAAATACACGTATTACTTTCATTATCATCAATATAACATGCATTATTACCCATATAATAGAGGTATTATCGCTAGAACTGTAATAATTATACTTATTACTTATACTATTAGCAATAAAACGTGCATTGTTACCCATATAATGCAGTTATTATCGCTAGAACTATAATAATTATACTTATTACTTATATTATTCTCAATATAACATGCATTAGTACCCATATAATGCAGTTATTATCGCTGGAACTGTAATAATTATACTTATTACTTATATCATTATCAATATAACATGCATTATTACCCATATAATGGAGGTATTATCGCAAGAACTGTAATAATTATACTTATTACTTATACTATTAGCAATATAACGTGCATTATTACCGATATAATGCAGTTATTATCGCTAGAACTGTAATATTTATACTTATTACTTATATTATTATCAATATAGCATGCATTATTACCCATATAATGGAGGTATTATCGCTAGAACTGTAATAATTATACTTATTACTTATACTATTAGCATTATAACGTGCATTATTACCCATATAATGCAGTTATTATCGCCAGAACTGTAATAATTATACTTATTACTTATATTATTCTCAATATAACATGCATTATTACCCATATAATGCAGTTATTATCGCTAGAACTGTAATAATTGTACTTATTACTTATATTATTATCAATATAACATGCATTATTACCCATATAATGCAGTTATTATCGCTAGATCTGTAATAATTGTACTCATTACTTATAGTACTAGCAATATAACGTGCATTATTACCCATATTATGTAGTTATTATCGCTAGAACTGTAATAATTATACTTATTACTTATATCATTATCAATATAACATGCATTATTACCCATATAATGGAGGTATTATCGCAAGAACTGTAATAATTATACTTATTACTTATATTATTAGCAATATAACGTGCATTATTACCCATATAATGCAGTTATTATCGCCAGAACTGTAATAATTATACTTATTACTTATATTATTCTCAATATAACATGCATTATTACCCACATTATGCAGTTATTATCGCTAGAACTATAATAAATATACGTATTACTTTCATTATCATCAATATAACATGCATTATTACCCATATAATAGAGGTATTATCGCTAGAACTGTAATAATTATACTTATTACTTATATTATTAGCAATATAACGTGCATTATTACCCATATAATGCAGTTATTATCGCTAGAACTGTAATAATTATACTTATTACTTATATTATTATCAATATAACATGCATTATTACCCATATAATGGAGGTATTATCCCAAGACCTGTAACAATTATTATTATTACTTATACTATTACCAATATAACGTGCATTATTACCCATATAATGCAGTTATTATCGCCAGAACTGTAATAATTATACTTATTACTTATATTATTCTCAATATAACATGCATTGTTACCCACATTATGCAGTTATTATCGCTAGAACTGTAATATTTATACTTATTACTTATATTATTATCAATATAACATGCATTATTACCCATATAATGGAGGTATTATCGCTGGAACTGTAATAATTATACTTATTACTTATATTATTATCAATATAACAGGCATTATTACCCATATTATGCAATTATTATCGATAGAACTGTAATAAATACACTTACTACTTTTACTATTATCAATATATCACGCACTATTAGCCATATTTTACTATTATTATCGCTAGAGCTATAATAATTATACTTATTACTTATATTGTTAGCAATATAACGTGCATTATTACCCATATAATGCAGTTATTATCGCTAGAACTTTAATAATTATACTTATTACTCATATTATTATCAATATAACATGCATTATTACCCATATTATCCAGTTATTATCGCTAGAACTATAATATATATACGTATTACTTTTATTATCATCAATATAACATGTAGTATTACCCATATAATGCAGTTATTATTCGCTAGAACTATAATATATATACGTATTACTTTTATTATCATCAATATAACATGCATTATTACCCATATAATGCAGTTATTATCGCTAGAACTGTAATAATTGTACTTATTACTTATATCATTATCAATATAACATGCATTATTACCCATATAATGGAGGTATTATCGCAAGAACTGTAATAATTATACTTATTACTTATACTATTAGCAATATAACGTGCATTATTACCCATATAATGCAGTTATTATCGCCAGAACTGTAATAATTATACTTATTACTTATATTATTCTCAATATAACATGCATTATTACCCACATTATGCAGTTATGATCGCCAGAACTATAATAAATATACTTATTACTCCCAATATTATCAATGTAACATGCATTATGACCCATATAATGCAGTTATTATCGCTAGAACTGTAATAATTATACTTATTACTTATATTGTTAGCAATATAACGTGCATTATTACCCATATAATGCAGTTATTATCGCTAGAACTGTAATAATTATACTTATTACTCATATTATTATCAATATAACATGCATTACTACCCATATTATGCAGTTATTATCGCTAGAACTATAATAAATATACGTATTGCTTTTATTATCATCAATATAACATGCATTATTACCCATATTATGCAGTTATTATCGCCAGAACTGTAATAATTATACTTATTACTTATATTATTCTCAATATAACATGCATTATTACCCACATTATGCAGTTATTATCGCTAGAACTATAATAAATATACGTATTACTTTCATTGTCATCAATATAACATGCATTATTACCCATATAATGGAGGTATTATCGCTAGAACTGTAATAATTATACTTATTACTTATATTATTATCAATATAACATGCATTATTACCCATATTATGCAGTTATTATCGATAGAACTGTAATAAATACACTTATTACTTTTACTATTATCAATATATCATGCACTATTAGCCATATTTTACTATTATTATCGCTAGAACTATAATAATTATACTTATTACTCCCGATGTTATCAATATAACATGCCTTATTACCCATATAATGCAGTTATTATCGCTAGAACTGTAATAATTATACTCATTACTTATATTATTAGCAATGTAACGTGCATTATTACCCATATTATGCAGTTATTATCGCTAGAACTGTAATATTTATACTTATTACTTATATTATTATCAATATAACATGCATTATTGCCCATATAATGGAGGTATTATCGCTAGAACTGTAATAATTATACTTATTTTTTATACTATTAGCAATATAACGTGCATTATTACCCATATAATGCAGTTATTATCGCCAGAACTGTAATAATTATACTTATTACTTATATTATTCTCAATATAACATGCATTATTACCCATATAATGCAGTTATTATCGCTAGAACTGTAATAATTATACTTATTACTTATATTATTATCAACATAACATGCATTATTACCCATATAATGGAGGTATTATTGCTAGAACTGTCATAATTATACTTATTACTTACACTATTAGCAATATAACGTGCATTGTTACCCATATAATGCAGTTATTATCGCCAGAACTGTAATAATTATACTTATTACTTATATTATTCTCAATATAACATGCATTATTACCCATATTTTGCAGTTATTATCGCAAGAACTATAATAAATATACGTATTACTTTCATTATTATCAATATAACATGCATTATTACCCATATTATGCAGGTATAATCGCTAGAACTATAATAAATATACGTATTACATTTATTATCATCAATATAACTTGCACTATTACCCATATTATGCAGTTATTATCGATAGAACTGTAATAAATATATTTATTAGTTTTATTATTATCAATATAACATGCACTATTTGCCATATTTTACTATTATTATCGCTAGAACTATAATAATTATACTTATTACTCCCGATATTATCAATATAACATGCCTTATTACCCATATAATGCAGTTATTATCGCTAGAACTGTAATAATTGTACTCATTACTTATATTATTTGCAATATAACGTGCATTATTACCCATATTATGCAGTTATTATCGCTAGAACTGTAATAATTATATTTATTACTTATATCATTATCAATATAACATGCATTATTACCCATATAATGGAGGTATTATCGCTTGAACTGTAATAATTATACTTATTACTTATACTATTAGCAATATAACATGCATTGTTACCCATATAATACAGTTATTATCGCTAGAACTGTAATAATTATACTTATTACTTATATTATTATCGATATAACATGCATTATTACCCATATAATGCAGTTATTATCGCTAGAACTGTAATAATTATACTTATTACTTATATTATTATCAATATAACATGCATTATTACCCATATTATGCAGTTATTATCTCTAGAACCATAATAAATATACTTATTACTCCCAATATTATCAATATAACATGCATTTTTACCCATATAATGCAGTTATTATCGCTAGAACTGTAATAATTATACTTATTACTTATATTGTTAGCAATATAACGTGCATTATTACCCATATAATGCAGTTATTATCGCTAGAACTATAATAAATATACGTATTACTTTTATTATCATCAATATAACATGCATTATTACCCATATTATGCAGTTATTATGGATAGGACTGTAATAAATATACTTATTACTTTTATTATTATCAATATAACATGCACTATTTGCCATATTTTACTATTATTATCGCTAGAACTATAATAATTATACTTATTACTCCCGATATTATCAATATAACATGCATTATTACCCATATAATGCAGTTATTATCGCTAGAACTGTAATAATTATACTTATTACTTATATTGTTAGCAATATAACGTGCATTATTACCCATATAATGCAGTTATTATCGCTAGAACTGTAATAATTATACTTATTACTTATATTATTATCAATATAACATGCATTATTACCCATATTATGCAGTTATTATCGCTAGAACTATAATAAATATACGTATTACTTTTATTATCATCAATACAACATGCATTATTACCCATATTATGCAGTTATTGTCGATAGAACTGTAATAAATATACTTATTACTTTTATTATTATCAATATAACATGCACTATTTGCCATATTTTACTATTATTATCGCTAGAACTATAATAATTATACTTATTACTCCCGATATTATCAATATAACATGCATTATTACCCATATTATGCAGTTATGATCGCCAGAACTATAATAAATATACTTATTACTCCCAATATTATCAATGTAACATGCACTATTACCCATATAATGCAGTTATTATCGCTAGAACTGTAATAATTATACTTATTACTCCCGATGTTATCAATATAACATGCATTACTACCCATATAATGCAGTTATTATCGCTAGAACTGTAATAATTATACTTATTACTTATATTATTATCAACATAACATGTATTATTACCCATATAATGGAGGTATTATTGCTAGAACTGTAATAATTATACTTATTACTTACACTATTAGCAATATAACGTGCATTGTTACCCATATAATGCAGTTATTATCGCCAGAACTGTAATAATTATACTTATTACTTATATTATTCTCAATATAACATGCATTATTACCCATATTATGCAGTTATTATCGCAAGAACTATAATAAATATAGGTATTACTTTCATTATCATCAATATAACATGCATTATTACCCATATAATGGAGGTATTATCGCTAGAACTGTAATAATTATTCTTATTGCTTATATTATTATCAATATAACATGCATTATTACCCATTTTATGCAGTTATTATCGATAGAACTGTAATAAATACACTTACTACTTTTACTATTATCAATATATCATGCACAATTAGCCATATTTTACTATTATTATCGCTAGAACTATAATAATTATACTTATTACTCCCGATGTTGTCAATATAACATGCATTATTACCCATATAATGCAGTTATTATCGCTACAACTGTAATAATTATACTTATTACTTATATTGTTAGCAATATAACGTGCATTATTACCCATATTATGCAGTTATTGTCGATAGAACTGTAATAAATATACTTATTACTTTTATTATTATCAATATAACATGCACTATTTGCCATATTTTACTATTATTATCGCTAGAACTATAATAATTATACTTATTACTCCCGATATTATCAATATAACATGCATTATTACCCATATTATGCAGTTATGATCGCCAGAACTATAATAAATATACTTATTACTCCCAATATTATCAATGTAACATGCACTATTACCCATATAATGCAGTTATTATCGCTAGAACTGTAATAATTATACTTATTACTTATATTGTTAGCAATATAACGTGCATTATTACCCATATAATGCAGTTATTATCGCTAGAACTGTAATAATTATACTTATTACTCATATTATTATCAATATAACATGCATTATTACCCATATTATGCAGTTATTATCGCTAGAACTGTAATAATTATACTTATTACTCCCGATGTTATCAATATAACATGCATTATTACCCATATAATGCAGTTATTATCGCTAGAACTGTAATAATTATACTTATTACTTATATTATTATCAACATAACATGTATTATTACCCATATAATGGAGGTATTATTGCTGGAACGGTAATAATTATACTTATTACTTACACTATTAGCAATATAACGTGCATTGTTACCCATATAATGCAGTTATTATCGCCAGAACTGTAATAATTATACTTATTACTTATATTATTCTCAATATAACATGCATTATTACCCATATTATGCAGTTATTATCGCAAGAACTATAATAAATATAGGTATTACTTTCATTATCATCAATATAACATGCATTATTACCCATATAATGGAGGTATTATCGCTAGAACTGTAATAATTATTCTTATTACTTATATTATTATCAATATAACATGCATTATTACCCATTTTATGCAGTTATTATCGATAGAACTGTAATAAATACACTTATTACTTTTATTATTATCAATATAACATGCACTATTTGCCATATTTTACTATTATTATCGCTAGAACTATAATAATTATACTTATTACTCCCGATATTATCAATATAACATGCATTATTACCCATATTATGCAGTTATGATCGCCAGAACTATAATAAATATACTTATTACTCCCAATATTATCAATGTAACATGCACTATTACCCATATAATGCAGTTATTATCGCTAGAACTGTAATAATTATACTTATTACTTATATTGTTAGCAATATAACGTGCATTATTACCCATATAATGCAGTTATTATCGCTAGAACTGTAATAATTATACTTATTACTCATATTATTATCAATATAACATGCATTATTACCCATATTATGCAGTTATTATCGCTAGAACTGTAATAATTATACTTATTACTCCCGATGTTATCAATATAACATGCATTATTACCCATATAATGCAGTTATTATCGCTAGAACTGTAATAATTATACTTATTACTTATATTATTATCAACATAACATGTATTATTACCCATATAATGGAGGTATTATTGCTGGAACTGTAATAATTATACTTATTACTTACACTATTAGCAATATAACGTGCATTGTTACCCATATAATGCAGTTATTATCGCCAGAACTGTAATAATTATACTTATTACTTATATTATTCTCAATATAACATGCATTATTACCCATATTATGCAGTTATTATCGCAAGAACTATAATAAATATAGGTATTACTTTCATTATCATCAATATAACATGCATTATTAACCATATAATGGAGGTATTATCGCTAGAACTGTAATAATTATACTTATTACTTATATTATTATCAATATAACATGCATTATTACCCATATAATGCAGTTATTATCGCTAGAACTGTAATAATTGTACTCATTACTCATATTATTAGCAATATAACGTGCATTATTACCCATATTATGCAGTTATTATCGCTAGAACTGTAATAATTGTACTTATTACTTATATTATTATCAACATAACATGTATTATTACCCATATAACGGAGGTATTATTGCTAGAACTGTAATAATTATACTTATTACTTACACTATTAGCAATATAACGTGCATTGTTACCCATATAATGCAGTTATTATCGCCAGAACTGTAATAATTATACTTGTTACTTATATTATTCTCAATATAACATGCATTATTACCCATATTATGCAGTTATTATCGCAAGAACTATAATAAATATAGGTATTACTTTCATTATCATCAATATAACATGCATTATTACCCATATAATGGAGGTATTATCGCTAGAACTGTAATAATTATTCTTATTACTTATATTATTATCAATATAACATGTATTATTACCCATATAATGGAGGTATTATTGCTGGAACTGTAATAATTATACTTATTACTTACACTATTAGCAATATAACGTGCATTGTTACCCATATAATGCAGTTATTATCGCCAGAACTGTAATAATTATACTTATTACTTATATTATTCTCAATATAACATGCATTATTACCCATATTATGCAGTTATTATCGCAAGAACTATAATAAATATAGGTATTACTTTCATTATCATCAATATAACATGCATTATTACCCATATAATGGAGGTATTATCGCTAGAACTGTAATAACTATTCTTATTACTTATATTATTATCAATATAACATGCATTATTACCCATTTTATGCAGTTATTATCGATAGAACTGTAATAAATACACTTACTACTTTTACTATTATCAATATATCATGCACTATTAGCCATATTTTACTATTATTATCGCTAGAACTATAACAATTATACTTATTACTCCCGATGTTATCAATATAACATGCATTATTACCCATATAATGCAGTTAATATCGCTAGAACTGTAATAATTATACTTATTACTTATATTATTCTCAATATAACATGCATCATTACCCATATAATGCAGTTATTATCGCTAGAACTGTAATAATTATACTTATTACTTATATTATTATCAACATAACATGTATTATTACCCATATAATGGAGGTATTATTGCTAGAACTGTAATAATTATACTTATTACTTACACTATTAGCAATATAACGTGCATTGTTACCCATATAATGCAGTTATTATCGCCAGAACTGTAATAATTATACTTATTGCTTATATTATTCTCAATATAACATGCATTATTACCCATATTATGCAGTTATTATCGCAAGAACTATAATAAATATAGGTATTACTTTCATTATCATCAATATAACATGCATTATTACCCATATAATGGAGGTATTATCGCTAGAACTGTAATAATTATTCTTATTACTTATATTATTATCAATATAACATGCATTATTACCCATTTTATGCAGTTATTATCGATAGAACTGTAATAAATACACTTACTACTTTTATTATTATCAATATAACATGCACTATTTGCCATATTTTACTATTATTATCGCTAGAACTATAATAATTATACTTATTACTCCCGATATTATCAATATAACATGCATTATTACCCATATCATGCAGTTATGATCGCCAGAACTGTAATAATTGTACTCATTACTTATATTATTTGCAATATAACGTGCATTATTACCCATATTATGCAGTTATTATCGCTAGAACTGTAATAATTATACTTATTACTTATATCATTATCAATATAACATGCATTATTACCCATATAATGGAGGTATTATCGCTTGAACTGTAATAATTATACTTATTACTTATACTATTAGCAATATAACGTGCATTGTTACCCATATAATGCAGTTATTATCGCTAGAACTGTAATAATTATACTTATTACTTATATTGTTAGCAATATAACGTGCATTATTACCCATATTATGCAGTTATTGTCGATAGAACTGTAATAAATATACTTATTACTTTTATTATTATCAATATAACATGCACTATTTGCCATATTTTACTATTATTATCGCTAGAACTATAATAATTATACTTATTACTCCCGATATTATCAATATAACATGCATTATTACCTATATTATGCAGTTATTATCGCTAGAACTGTAATAATTGTACTCATTACTTTTATTATTAGCAATATAACGTGCATTATTACCCATATTATGCAGTTATTATCGCTAGAACTGTAATGATTATACTTATTACTTATATTATTCTCAATATAACATGCATTATTAGCCATATTATGCAGTTATTATCGCTAGAACTGTAATAAATATACTTACTACTTTCATTATCATCAATATAACACGCATTATTACCCATATTAAGAAGTTATTATCGCTAGAACTGTAATAATTATACTTATTACTCATATTATTATCAATATAACATGCATTATTACCCATATTATGCAGTTATTATCGCTAGAACTATAATAAATATACGTATTACTTTTATTATCATCAATATAACATGCATTATTACCCATATTATGCAGTTATTATCGATAGAACTGTAATAAATATACTTATTACTTTTATTATTATCAACATAACATGCACTATTTGCCATATTTTACTATTATTATCGCTAGAACTATAATAATTATACTTATTACTCCCGATATTATCAATATAACATGCATTATTAGCCATATTATGCAGTTATTATGGCTAGAACTGTAATAAATATACTTACTACTTTCATTATCATCAATATAACATGCATTATTACCCATATTAAGAAGTTATTATCGATAGAACTGTAATAAATATACTTATTACTTATATTATTATCAATATAACATGCATTATTACCCATATTATGCAGTTATTATCGCTAGAACTATAATAAATATACGTATTACTTTTATTATCATCAATATAACATGCATTATTACCCATATTATGCAGTTATTATCGATAGAACTGTAATAAATACACTTACTACTTTTACTATTATCAATATATCATGCACTATTAGCCATATTTTACTATTATTATCGCTAGAACTATAATAATTATACTTATTACTCCCGATGTTATCAATATAACATGCATTATTACCCATATAATGCAGTTATTATCGCTAGAACTGTAATAATTATACTTATTACTTATATTATTATCAATATAACATGCATTATTACCCATATAATGCAGTTATTATCGCTAGAACTGTAATAATTGTACTCATTACTCATATTATTAGCAATATAACGTGCATTATTACCCATATTATGCAGTTATTATCGCTAGAACTGTAATAATTATACTTATTACTTATATTATTATCAACATAACATGTATTATTACCCATATAATGGAGGTATTATTGCTAGAACTGTAATAATTATACTTATTACTTACACTATTAGCAATATAACGTGCATTGTTACCCATATAATGCAGTTATTATCGCCAGAACTGTAATAATTATACTTATTACTTATACTATTCTCAATATAACATGCATTATTACCCATATTATGCAGTTATTATCGCAAGAACTATAATAAATATAGGTATTACTTTCATTATCATCAATATAACATGCATTATTACCCATATAATGGAGGTATTATCGCTAGAACTGTAATAATTATTCTTATTACTTATATTATTATCAATATAACATGCATTATTACCCATTTTATGCAGTTATTATGGATAGAACTGTAATAAATACACTTACTACTTTTACTATTATCAATATATCATGCACTATTAGCCATATTTTACTATTATTATCGCTAGAACTATAATAATTATACTTATTACTCCCGATGTTGTCAATATAACATGCATTATTACCCATATAATGCAGTTATTATCGCTACAACTGTAATAATTATACTTATTACTTATATTGTTAGCAATATAACGTGCATTATTACCCATATTATGCAGTTATTGTCGATAGAACTGTAATAAATATACTTATTACTTTTATTATTATCAATATAACATGCACTATTTGCCATATTTTACTATTATTATCGCTAGAACTATAACAATTATACTTATTACTCCCGATGTTATCAATATAACATGCATTATTACCCATATAATGCAGTTAATATCGCTAGAACTGTAATAATTATACTTATTACTTATATTATTCTCAATATAACATGCATTATTACCCATATAATGCAGTTATTATCGCTAGAACTGTAATAATTATACTTATTACTTATATTATTATCAACATAACATGTATTATTACCCATATAATGGAGGTATTATTGCTAGAACTGTAATAATTATACTTATTACTTACACTATTAGCAATATAACGTGCATTGTTACCCATATAATGCAGTTATTATCGCCAGAACTGTAATAATTATACATATTGCTTATATTATTCTCAATATAACATGCATTATTACCCATATTATGCAGTTATTATCGCAAGAACTATAATAAATATAGGTATTACTTTCATTATCATCAATATAACATGCATTATTACCCATATAATGGAGGTATTATCGCTAGAACTGTAATAATTATTCTTATTACTTATATTATTATCAATATAACATGCATTATTACCCATTTTATGCAGTTATTATCGATAGAACTGTAATAAATACACTTACTACTTTTATTATTATCAATATAACATGCACTATTTGCCATATTTTACTATTATTATCGCTAGAACTATAATAATTATACTTATTACTCCCGATATTATCAATATAACATGCATTATTACCCATATCATGCAGTTATGATCGCCAGAACTATAATAAATATACTTATTACTCCCAATATTATCAATGTAACATGCATTATTACCCATATAATGCAGTTATTATCGCTAGAACTGTAATAATTATACTTATTGCTTATATTGTTAGCAATATAACGTGCATTATTACCCATATAATGCAGTTATTATCGCTAGAACTGTAATAATTGTACTCACTACTCATGTTATTAGCAATATAACATGCATTATTACCCATATTATGCAGTTATTATCGCTAGAACTGTAATAATGATACTTATTACTTATATCATTATCAATATAACATGCATTATTACCCATATAATAGAGGTATTATCGCTAGAACTATAATAATTATACTTATTACTTATACTTTTAGCAATATAACGTCCATTCTTACCCATATAATGCAGTTATTATCGCTAGAACTGTAATAATTATACTTATTACTTATATTGTTAGCAATATAACGTGCATTATTACCCATATAATGCAGTTATTATCGCTAGAACTGTAATAATTATACTTATTACTGATATTATTCTCAATATAACATGCATTATTACCCATATTATGCAGTTACTATCGCTAGAACTATAATAAATATACGTATTACTTTTATTATCATCAATATAACATGCATTATTACCCATATTATGCAGTTATTATCGATAGAACTGTAATAAATACACTTACTACTTTTACTATTATCAATATATCATGCACTATTAGGCATATTTTACTATTATTATCGCTAGAACTATAATAATTATACTTATTACTCCCGATGTTATCAATATAACATGCATTATTACCCATATAATGCAGTTATTATCGCTAGAACTGTAATAAATATACTTATTACTTTTATTATTATCAATATAACATGCACTATTAGCCATATTTTACTATTATTATCGCTAGAACTATAATAATTATACTTATTACTCCCGATGTTATCAATATAACATGCATTATTACCCATATAATGCAGTTATTATCGCTAGAACTGTAATAATTATACTTATTACTTATATTATTATCAATATAACATGCACTATTAGCCATATTTTACTATCATTATCGCTAGAACTATAATAATTATACTTATTACTCCCAATATTATCAATATAACATGCATTATTACCCATATAATGCAGTTATTATCGCTAGAACTGTAATAATTATACTTATTACTTATATTATTATCAATATAACATGCATTATTACGCATATTATGCAGTTATAAATGCTAGAACTGTAATAAATATACTTACTACTTTTATTATCATCAATATAACATGCATTATTACCCATATTATGCAGTTATTATCGATAGAACTATAATAAATATACGTATTACTTTTATTATCATCAATATAACATGCATTATTACCCATATTATGCAGTTATTATCGATAGAACTGTAATAAATATACTTATTACATTTATTATTATCAATATAACATGCACTATTTGCCATATTTTACTATTATTATCGCTAGAACTATAATAATTATACTTATTACTCCCGATATTATCAATATAACATGCATTATTACCCATATAATGCAGTTATTATCGCTAGAACTGTAATAATTATACTTATTACTTATATCATTATCAATATAACATGCATTATTACCCATATAATGCAGTTATTATCGCTAGAACTGTAATAATTGTACTCATTACTTATATTATTAGCAATATAACGTGCATTATTACCCATATTATGCAGTTATTATCGCTAGAACTGTAATAATTATACTTATTACTTATATCATTATCAATATAACATGCATTATTACCCATATAATAGAGGTATTATCGCTAGAACTGTAATAATTATACTTATTACTTATACTATTAGCAATATAACGTCCATTCTTACCCATATAATGCAGTTATTATCGCTAGAACTGTAATAATTATACTTATTACTTATATTGTTAGCAATATAACGTGCATTATTACCCATATAATGCAGTTATTATCGCTAGAACTGTAATAATTATACTTATTACTTATATTATTCTCAATATAACATGCATTATTACCCATATTATGCAGTTATTATCGCTAGAACTATAATAAATATACGTATTACTTTCATTATCATCAACATAACATGCATTATTACCCATATAATGGAGGTATTATCGCTAGAACTGTAATAATTATTCTTATTACTTATATTATTATCAATATAACATGCATTATTACCCATTTTATGCAGTTATTATCGATAGAACTGTAATAAATACACTTACTACTTTTACTATTATCAATATATCATGCACTATTAGCCATATTTTACTATTATTATCGCTAGAACTATAATAATTATACTTATTACTCCCGATGTTGTCAATATAACATGCATTATTACCCATATAATGCAGTTATTATCGCTACAACTGTAATAATTATACTTATTACTTATATTGTTAGCAATATAACGTGCATTATTACCCATATTATGCAGTTATTGTCGATAGAACTGTAATAAATATACTTATTACTTTTATTATTATCAATATAACATGCACTATTTGCCATATTTTACTATTATTATCGCTAGAACTATAATAATTATACTTATTACTCCCGATATTATCAATATAACATGCATTATTACCCATATTATGCAGTTATTATCGCTAGAACTGTAATAATTATACTTATTACTCCCGATGTTATCAATATAACATGCATTATTACCCATATAATGCAGTTATTATCGCTAGAACTGTAATAATTATACTTATTACTTATATTATTATCAACATAACATGTATTATTACCCATATAATGGAGGTATTATTGCTGGAACTGTAATAATTATACTTATTACTTACACTATTAGCAATATAACGTGCATTGTTACCCATATAATGCAGTTATTATCGCCAGAACTGTAATAATTATACTTATTACTTATATTATTCTCAATATAACATGCATTATTACCCATATTATGCAGTTATTATCGCAAGAACTATAATAAATATAGGTATTACTTTCATTATCATCAATATAACATGCATTATTACCCATATAATGGAGGTATTATCGCTAGAACTGTAATAACTATTCTTATTACGTATATTATTATCAATATAACATGCATTATTACCCATTTTATGCAGTTATTATCGATAGAACTGTAATAAATACACTTACTACTTTTACTATTATCAATATATCATGCACTATTAGCCATATTTTACTATTATTATCGCTAGAACTATAACAATTATACTTATTACTCCCGATGTTATCAATATATCATGCATTATTACCCATATAATGCAGTTAATATCGCTAGAACTGTAATAATTATACTTATTACTTATATTATTCTCAATATAACATGCATTATTACCCATATAATGCAGTTATTATCGCTAGAACTGTAATAATTATACTTATTACTTATATTATTATCAACATAACATGTATTATTACCCATATAATGGAGGTATTATTGCTAGAACTGTAATAATTATACTTATTACTTACACTATTAGCAATATAACGTGCATTGTTACCCATATAATGCAGTTATTATCGCCAGAACTGTAATAATTATACTTATTGCTTATATTATTCTCAATATAACATGCATTATTACCCATATTATGCAGTTATTATCGCAAGAACTATAATAAATATAGGTATTACTTTCATTATCATCAATATAACATGCATTATTACCCATATAATGGAGGTATTATCGCTAGAACTGTAATAATTATTCTTATTACTTATATTATTATCAATATAACATGCATTATTACCCATTTTATGCAGTTATTATCGATAGAACTGTAATAAATACACTCACTACTTTTACTATTATCAATATATCATGCACTATTAGCCATATTTTACTATTATTATCGCTAGAACTATAACAATTATACTTATTACTCCCGATGTTATCAATATAACATGCATTATTACCCATATAATGCAGTTAATATCGCTAGAACTGTAATAATTATACTTATTACTTATATTATTCTCAATATAACATGCATTATTACCCATATAATGCAGTTATTATCGCTAGAACTGTAATAATTATACTTATTACTTATATTATTATCAACATAACATGTATTATTACCCATATAATGGAGGTATTATTGCTAGAACTGTAATAATTATACTTATTACTTACACTATTAGCAATATAACGTGCATTGTTACCCATATAATGCAGTTATTATCGCCAGAAATGTAATAATTATACTTATTGCTTATATTATTCTCAATATAACATGCATTATTACCCATATCATGCAGTTATTATCGCAAGAACTATAATAAATATAGGTATTACTTTCATTATCATCAATATAACATGCATTATTACCCATATAATGGAGGTATTATCGCTAGAACTGTAATAATTATTCTTATTACTTATATTATTATCAATATAACATGCATTATTACCCATTTTATGCAGTTATTATCGATAGAACTGTAATAAATACACTTACTACTTTTATTATTATCAATATAACATGCACTATTTGCCATATTTTACTATTATTATCGCTAGAACTATAATAATTATACTTATTACTCCCGATATTATCAATATAACATGCATTATTACCCATATCATGCAGTTATGATCGCCAGAACTATAATAAATATACTTATTACTCCCAATATTATCAATGTAACATGCATTATTACCCATATAATGCAGTTATTATCGCTAGAACTGTAATAATTACACTTATTGCTTATATTGTTAGCAATATAACGTGCATTATTACCCATATAATGCAGTTATTATCGCTAGAACTGTAATAATTGTACTCATTACTCATGTTATTAGCAATATAGCATGCATTATTACCCATATTATGCAGTTATTATCGCTAGAACTGTAATAATGATACTTATTACTTATATCATTATCAATATAACATGCATTATTACCCATATAATAGAGGTATTATCGCTAGAACTATAATAATTATACTTATTACTTATACTTTTAGCAATATAACGTCCATTCTTACCCATATAATGCAGTTATTATCGCTAGAACTGTAATAATTATACTTATTACTTATATTATTATCAACATAACATGTATTATTACCCATATAATGGAGGTATTATTGCTAGAACTGTAATAATTATACTTATTACTTACACTATTAGCAATATAACGTGCATTGTTACCCATATAATGCAGTTATTATCGCCAGAACTGTAATAATTATACTTATTGCTTATATTATTCTCAATATAACATGCATTATTACCCATATTATGCAGTTATTATCGCAAGAACTATAAAAAATATAGGTATTACTTTCATTATCATCAATATAACATGCATTATTACCCATATAATGGAGGTATTATCGCTAGAACTGTAATAATTATTCTTATTACTTATATTATTATCAATATAACATGCATTATTACCCATTTTATGCAGTTATTATCGATAGAACTGTAATAAATACACTCACTACTTTTACTATTATCAATATATCATGCACTATTAGCCATATTTTACTATTATTATCGCTAGAACTATAACAATTATACTTATTACTCCCGATGTTATCAATATAACATGCATTATTACCCATATAATGCAGTTAATATCGCTAGAACTGTAATAATTATACTTATTACTTATATTATTCTCAATATAACATGCATTATTACCCATATAATGCAGTTATTATCGCTAGAACTGTAATAATTATACTTATTACTTATATTATTATCAACATAACATGTATTATTACCCATATAATGGAGGTATTATTGCTAGAACTGTAATAATTATACTTATTACTTACACTATTAGCAATATAACGTGCATTGTTACCCATATAATGCAGTTATTATCGCCAGAAATGTAATAATTATACTTATTGCTTATATTATTCTCAATATAACATGCATTATTACCCATATCATGCAGTTATTATCGCAAGAACTATAATAAATATAGGTATTACTTTCATTATCATCAATATAACATGCATTATTACCCATATAATGGAGGTATTATCGCTAGAACTGTAATAATTATTCTTATTACTTATATTATTATCAATATAACATGCATTATTACCCATTTTATGCAGTTATTATCGATAGAACTGTAATAAATACACTTACTACTTTTATTATTATCAATATAACATGCACTATTTGCCATATTTTACTATTATTATCGCTAGAACTATAATAATTATACTTATTACTCCCGATATTATCAATATAACATGCATTATTACCCATATCATGCAGTTATGATCGCCAGAACTATAATAAATATACTTATTACTCCCAATATTATCAATGTAACATGCATTATTACCCATATAATGCAGTTATTATCGCTAGAACTGTAATAATTACACTTATTGCTTATATTGTTAGCAATATAACGTGCATTATTACCCATATAATGCAGTTATTATCGCTAGAACTGTAATAATTGTACTCATTACTCATGTTATTAGCAATATAGCATGCATTATTACCCATATTATGCAGTTATTATCGCTAGAACTGTAATAATGATACTTATTACTTATATCATTATCAATATAACATGCATTATTACCCATATAATAGAGGTATTATCGCTAGAACTATAATAATTATACTTATTACTTATACTTTTAGCAATATAACGTCCATTCTTACCCATATAATGCAGTTATTATCGCTAGAACTGTAATAATTATACTTATTACTTATATTGTTAGCAATATAACGTGCATTATTACCCATATAATGCAGTTATTATCGCTAGAACTGTAATAATTATACTTATTACTGATATTATTCTCAATATAACATGCATTATTACCCATATTATGCAGTTACTATCGCTAGAACTATAATAAATATACGTATTACTTTTATTATCATCAATATAACATGCATTATTACCCATATTATGCAGTTATTATCGATAGAACTGTAATAAATACACTTACTACTTTTACTATTATCAATATATCATGCACTATTAGGCATATTTTACTATTATTATCGCTAGAACTATAATAATTATACTTATTACTCCCGATGTTATCAATATAACATGCATTATTACCCATATAATGCAGTTATTATCGCTAGAACTGTAATAAATATACTTATTACTT
Source organism: Megachile leachella (assembly GCA_963576845.1). Lineage (NCBI taxonomy): Eukaryota > Metazoa > Arthropoda > Insecta > Hymenoptera > Megachilidae > Megachile > Megachile leachella. The sequence continues at coordinate 185,666 of CAUYWW010000155.1, forward strand.
TTATTATTATCAATATAACATTCACTATTAGCCATATTTTACTATTATTATCGCTAGAACTATAATAATTATACTTATTACTCCCGATGTTATCAATATAACATGCATTATTACCCATATAATGCAGTTATTATCGCTAGAACTGTAATAATTATACTTATTACTTATATTATTATCAATATAACATGCATTATTACCCATATAATGCAGTTATTATCGCTAGAACTGTAATAATTGTACTCATTACTTATATTATTAGCAATATAACGTGCATTAGTACCCATATTATGCAGTTATTATCGCTAGAACTGTAATAATTATACTTATTACTTATATCATTATCAACTTAACATGCATTATTACCCATATAATGGAGGTATTATCGCTTGAACTGTAATAATTATACTTATTACTTATACTATTAGCAATATAACGTGCATTGTTACCCATATAATGCAGTTATTATCGCTAGAACTGTAATAATTATACTTATTACTTATATTGTTAGCAATATAACGTGCATTATTACCCATATTATGCAGTTATTGTCGATAGAACTGTAATAAATATACTTATTACTTTTATTATTATCAATATAACATGCACTATTTGCCATATTTTACTATTATTATCGCTAGAACTATAATAATTATACTTATTACTCCCCATATTATCAATATAACATGCATTATTACCCATATTATGCAGTTATGATCGCCAGAACTATAATAAATATACTTATTACTCCCAATATTATCAATGTAACATGCATTATTACCCATATAATGCAGTTATTATCGCTAGAACTGTAATAATTATACTTATTACTTATATTGTTAGCAATATAACGTGCATTATTACCCATATAATGCAGTTATTATCGCTAGAACTGTAATAATGATACTTATTACTCATATTATTATCAATATAACATGCATTATTACCCATATTATGCAGTTATTATCGCTAGAACTATAATAAATATACGTATTACTTTTATTATCATCAATATAACATGCATTATTACCCATATTATGCAGTTATTATCGATAGAACTGTAATAAATATACTTATTACATTTATTATTATCAATATAACATGCACTATTTGCCATATTTTACTATTATTATCGCTAGAACTATAATAATTATACTTATTACTCCCGATATTATCAATATAACATGCATTATTACCCATATAATGCAGTTATTATCGCTAGAACTGTAATAATTATACTTATTACTTATATCATTATCAATATAACATGCATTATTACCCATATAATGCAGTTATTATCGCTAGAACTGTAATAATTACACTTATTGCTTATATTGTTAGCAATATAACGTGCATTATTACCCATATAATGCAGTTATTATCGCTAGAACTGTAATAATTGTACTCATTACTCATGTTATTAGCAATATAGCATGCATTATTACCCATATTATGCAGTTATTATCGCTAGAACTGTAATAATGATACTTATTACTTATATCATTATCAATATAACATGCATTATTACCCATATAATAGAGGTATTATCGCTAGAACTATAATAATTATACTTATTACTTATACTTTTAGCAATATAACGTCCATTCTTACCCATATAATGCAGTTATTATCGCTAGAACTGTAATAATTATACTTATTACTTATATTATTATCAACATAACATGTATTATTACCCATATAATGGAGGTATTATTGCTAGAACTGTAATAATTATACTTATTACTTACACTATTAGCAATATAACGTGCATTGTTACCCATATAATGCAGTTATTATCGCCAGAACTGTAATAATTATACTTATTGCTTATATTATTCTCAATATAACATGCATTATTACCCATATTATGCAGTTATTATCGCAAGAACTATAATAAATATAGGTATTACTTTCATTATCATCAATATAACATGCATTATTACCCATATAATGGAGGTATTATCGCTAGAACTGTAATAATTATTCTTATTACTTATATTATTATCAATATAACATGCATTATTACCCATTTTATGCAGTTATTATCGATAGAACTGTAATAAATACACTCACTACTTTTACTATTATCAATATATCATGCACTATTAGCCATATTTTACTATTATTATCGCTAGAACTATAACAATTATACTTATTACTCCCGATGTTATCAATATAACATGCATTATTACCCATATAATGCAGTTAATATCGCTAGAACTGTAATAATTATACTTATTACTTATATTATTCTCAATATAACATGCATTATTACCCATATAATGCAGTTATTATCGCTAGAACTGTAATAATTATACTTATTACTTATATTATTATCAACATAACATGTATTATTACCCATATAATGGAGGTATTATTGCTAGAACTGTAATAATTATACTTATTACTTACACTATTAGCAATATAACGTGCATTGTTACCCATATAATGCAGTTATTATCGCCAGAAATGTAATAATTATACTTATTGCTTATATTATTCTCAATATAACATGCATTATTACCCATATCATGCAGTTATTATCGCAAGAACTATAATAAATATAGGTATTACTTTCATTATCATCAATATAACATGCATTATTACCCATATAATGGAGGTATTATCGCTAGAACTGTAATAATTATTCTTATTACTTATATTATTATCAATATAACATGCATTATTACCCATTTTATGCAGTTATTATCGATAGAACTGTAATAAATACACTTACTACTTTTATTATTATCAATATAACATGCACTATTTGCCATATTTTACTATTATTATCGCTAGAACTATAATAATTATACTTATTACTCCCGATATTATCAATATAACATGCATTATTACCCATATCATGCAGTTATGATCGCCAGAACTATAATAAATATACTTATTACTCCCAATATTATCAATGTAACATGCATTATTACCCATATAATGCAGTTATTATCGCTAGAACTGTAATAATTACACTTATTGCTTATATTGTTAGCAATATAACGTGCATTATTACCCATATAATGCAGTTATTATCGCTAGAACTGTAATAATTGTACTCATTACTCATGTTATTAGCAATATAGCATGCATTATTACCCATATTATGCAGTTATTATCGCTAGAACTGTAATAATGATACTTATTACTTATATCATTATCAATATAACATGCATTATTACCCATATAATAGAGGTATTATCGCTAGAACTATAATAATTATACTTATTACTTATACTTTTAGCAATATAACGTCCATTCTTACCCATATAATGCAGTTATTATCGCTAGAACTGTAATAATTATACTTATTACTTATATTGTTAGCAATATAACGTGCATTATTACCCATATAATGCAGTTATTATCGCTAGAACTGTAATAATTATACTTATTACTGATATTATTCTCAATATAACATGCATTATTACCCATATTATGCAGTTACTATCGCTAGAACTATAATAAATATACGTATTACTTTTATTATCATCAATATAACATGCATTATTACCCATATTATGCAGTTATTATCGATAGAACTGTAATAAATACACTTACTACTTTTACTATTATCAATATATCATGCACTATTAGGCATATTTTACTATTATTATCGCTAGAACTATAATAATTATACTTATTACTCCCGATGTTATCAATATAACATGCATTATTACCCATATAATGCAGTTATTATCGCTAGAACTGTAATAAATATACTTATTACTTTTATTATTATCAATATAACATTCACTATTAGCCATATTTTACTATTATTATCGCTAGAACTATAATAATTATACTTATTACTCCCGATGTTATCAATATAACATGCATTATTACCCATATAATGCAGTTATTATCGCTAGAACTGTAATAATTATACTTATTACTTATATTATTATCAATATAACATGCATTATTACCCATATAATGCAGTTATTATCGCTAGAACTGTAATAATTGTACTCATTACTTATATTATTAGCAATATAACGTGCATTAGTACCCATATTATGCAGTTATTATCGCTAGAACTGTAATAATTATACTTATTACTTATATCATTATCAACTTAACATGCATTATTACCCATATAATGGAGGTATTATCGCTTGAACTGTAATAATTATACTTATTACTTATACTATTAGCAATATAACGTGCATTGTTACCCATATAATGCAGTTATTATCGCTAGAACTGTAATAATTATACTTATTACTTATATTGTTAGCAATATAACGTGCATTATTACCCATATTATGCAGTTATTGTCGATAGAACTGTAATAAATATACTTATTACTTTTATTATTATCAATATAACATGCACTATTTGCCATATTTTACTATTATTATCGCTAGAACTATAATAATTATACTTATTACTCCCCATATTATCAATATAACATGCATTATTACCCATATTATGCAGTTATGATCGCCAGAACTATAATAAATATACTTATTACTCCCAATATTATCAATGTAACATGCATTATTACCCATATAATGCAGTTATTATCGCTAGAACTGTAATAATTATACTTATTACTTATATTGTTAGCAATATAACGTGCATTATTACCCATATAATGCAGTTATTATCGCTAGAACTGTAATAATGATACTTATTACTCATATTATTATCAATATAACATGCATTATTACCCATATTATGCAGTTATTATCGCTAGAACTATAATAAATATACGTATTACTTTTATTATCATCAATATAACATGCATTATTACCCATATTATGCAGTTATTATCGATAGAACTGTAATAAATATACTTATTACATTTATTATTATCAATATAACATGCACTATTTGCCATATTTTACTATTATTATCGCTAGAACTATAATAATTATACTTATTACTCCCGATATTATCAATATAACATGCATTATTACCCATATAATGCAGTTATTATCGCTAGAACTGTAATAATTATACTTATTACTTATATCATTATCAATATAACATGCATTATTACCCATATAATGCAGTTATTATCGCTAGAACTGTAATAATTGTACTCATTACTTATATTATTAGCAATATAACGTGCATTATTACCCATATTATGCAGTTATTATCGCTAGAACTGTAATAATTATACTTATTACTTATATCATTATCAATATAACATGCATTATTACCCATATAATAGAGGTATTATCGCTAGAACTGTAATAATTATACTTATTACTTATACTATTAGCAATATAACGTCCATTCTTACCCATATAATGCAGTTATTATCGCTAGAACTGTAATAATTATACTTATTACTTATATTGTTAGCAATATAACGTGCATTATTACCCATATAATGCAGTTATTATCGCTAGAACTGTAATAATTATACTGATTACTTATATTATTATCAATATAACATGCATTATTACCCATATTATGCAGTTATTATCCCTAGAACCATAATAAATATACTTATTACTCCCAATATTATCAATATAACATGCATTTTTACCCATATAATGCAGTTATTATCGATAGATCTGTAATAATTATACTTATTACTTATATTATTATCGATAAAACATGCATTATTACCCATATAATGCAGTTATTATCGCTAGAACTGTAATAATTGTACTCATTACTTATATTATTTGCAATATAACGTGCATTATTACCCATATTATGCAGTTATTATCGCTAGAACTGTAATAATTATACTTATTACTTATATCATTATCAATATAACGTGCATTATTACCCATATAATGGAGGTATTATCGCTTGAACTGTAATAATTATACTTATTACTTATACTATTAGCAATATAACGTGCATTGTTACCCACATAATGCAGTTATTATCGCTAGAACTGTAATAATTATACTTATTACTTATATTGTTAGCAATATAACGTGCATTATTACCCATATTATGCAGTTATTGTCGATAGAACTGTAATAAATATACTTATTACTTTTATTATTATCAATATAACATGCACTCTTTGCCATATTTTACTATTATTATCGCTAGAACTATAATAATTATACTTATTACTCCCGATATTATCAATATAACATGCATTATTACCCATATAATGCAGTTATTATCGCTAGAACTGTAATAATTATACTTATTGCTTATATTGTTAGCAATATAACGTGCATTATTACCCATATAATGCAGTTATTATCGCTAGAACTGTAATAATTATACTTATTACTTATATTATTATCAATATAACATGCATTATTACCCATATTATGCAGTTATTATCGCTAGAACTATAATAAATGTACGTATTACTCCCAATATTATCAATATAACATGCATTATTACCTATATTATGCAGTTATTATCGCTAGAACTGTAATAATTGTACTCATTACTTTTATTATTAGCAATATAACGTGCATTATTACCCATATTATGCAGTTATTATCGCTAGAACTGTAATGATTATACTTATTACTTATATTATTCTCAATATAACATGCATTATTAGCCATATTATGCAGTTATTATCGCTAGAACTGTAATAAATATACTTACTACTTTCATTATCATCAATATAACACGCATTATTACCCATATTAAGAAGTTATTATCGCTAGAACTGTAATAATTATACTTATTACTCATATTATTATCAATATAACATGCATTATTACCCATATTATGCAGTTATTATCGCTAGAACTATAATAAATATACGTATTACTTTTATTATCATCAATATAACATGCATTATTACCCATATTATGCAGTTATTATCGATAGAACTGTAATAAATATACTTATTACTTTTATTATTATCAACATAACATGCACTATTTGCCATATTTTACTATTATTATCGCTAGAACTATAATAATTATACTTATTACTCCCGATATTATCAATATAACATGCATTATTAGCCATATTATGCAGTTATTATGGCTAGAACTGTAATAAATATACTTACTACTTTCATTATCATCAATATAACATGCATTATTACCCATATTAAGAAGTTATTATCGATAGAACTGTAATAAATATACTTATTACTTATATTATTATCAATATAGCATGCATTATTACCCATATTATGCAGTTATTATCGCTAGAACTATAATAAATATACGTATTACTTTTATTATCATCAATATAACATGCATTATTACCCATATTATGCAGTTATTATCGATAGAACTGTAATAAATACACTTACTACTTTTACTATTATCAATATATCATGCACTATTAGCCATATTTTACTATTATTATCGCTAGAACTATAATAATTATACTTATTACTCCCGATGTTATCAATATAACATGCATTATTACCCATATAATGCAGTTATTATCGCTAGAACTGTAATAATTATACTTATTACTTATATTGTTATCAATATAACATGCATTATTACCCATATAATGCAGTTATTATCGCTAGAACTGTAATAATTGTACTCATTACTCATATTATTAGCAATATAACGTGCATTATTACCCATATTATGCAGTTATTATCGCTAGAACTGTAATAATTATACTTATTACTTATATCATTATCAATATAACATGCATTATTACCCATATAATAGAGGTATTATCGCTAGAACTGTAATAATTATACTTATTACTTATACTATTAGCAATATAACGTGCATTGTTACCCACATAATGCAGTTATTATCGCTAGAACTGTAATAATTATACTTATTACTTATATTGTTAGCAATATAACGTGCATTATTACCCATATTATGCAGTTATTGTCGATAGAACTGTAATAAATATACTTATTACTTTTATTATTATCAATATAACATGCACTCTTTGCCATATTTTACTATTATTATCGCTAGAACTATAATAATTATACTTATTACTCCCGATATTATCAATATAACATGCATTATTACCCATATAATGCAGTTATTATCGCTAGAACTGTAATAATTATACTTATTGCTTATATTGTTAGCAATATAACGTGCATTATTACCCATATAATGCAGTTATTATCGCTAGAACTGTAATAATTATACTTATTACTTATATTATTATCAATATAACATGCATTATTACCCATATTATGCAGTTATTATCGCTAGAACTATAATAAATGTACGTATTACTCCCAATATTATCAATATAACATGCATTATTACCTATATTATGCAGTTATTATCGCTAGAACTGTAATAATTGTACTCATTACTTTTATTATTAGCAATATAACGTGCATTATTACCCATATTATGCAGTTATTATCGCTAGAACTGTAATGATTATACTTATTACTTATATTATTCTCAATATAACATGCATTATTAGCCATATTATGCAGTTATTATCGCTAGAACTGTAATAAATATACTTACTACTTTCATTATCATCAATATAACACGCATTATTACCCATATTAAGAAGTTATTATCGCTAGAACTGTAATAATTATACTTATTACTCATATTATTATCAATATAACATGCATTATTACCCATATTATGCAGTTATTATCGCTAGAACTATAATAAATATACGTATTACTTTTATTATCATCAATATAACATGCATTATTACCCATATTATGCAGTTATTATCGATAGAACTGTAATAAATATACTTATTACTTTTATTATTATCAACATAACATGCATTATTACCCATATTATGCAGTTATTATCGCTAGAACTATAATAAATATACGTATTACTTTTATTATCATCAATATAACATGCATTATTACCCATATTATGCAGTTATTATCGATAGAACTGTAATAAATACACTTACTACTTTTACTATTATCAATATATCATGCACTATTAGCCATATTTTACTATTATTATCGCTAGAACTATAATAATTATACTTATTACTCCCGATGTTATCAATATAACATGCATTATTACCCATATAATGCAGTTATTATCGCTAGAACTGTAATAATTATACTTATTACTTATATTGTTATCAATATAACATGCATTATTACCCATATAATGCAGTTATTATCGCTAGAACTGTAATAATTGTACTCATTACTCATATTATTAGCAATATAACGTGCATTATTACCCATATTATGCAGTTATTATCGCTAGAACTGTAATAATTATACTTATTACTTATATCATTATCAATATAACATGCATTATTACCCATATAATAGAGGTATTATCGCTAGAACTGTAATAATTATACTTATTACTTATACTATTAGCAATATAACGTGCATTGTTACCCACATAATGCAGTTATTATCGCTAGAACTGTAATAATTATACTTATTACTTATATTGTTAGCAATATAACGTGCATTATTACCCATATTATGCAGTTATTGTCGATAGAACTGTAATAAATATACTTATTACTTTTATTATTATCAATATAACATGCACTCTTTGCCATATTTTACTATTATTATCGCTAGAACTATAATAATTATACTTATTACTCCCGATATTATCAATATAACATGCATTATTACCCATATAATGCAGTTATTATCGCTAGAACTGTAATAATTATACTTATTGCTTATATTGTTAGCAATATAACGTGCATTATTACCCATATAATGCAGTTATTATCGCTAGAACTGTAATAATTATACTTATTACTTATATTATTATCAATATAACATGCATTATTACCCATATTATGCAGTTATTATCGCTAGAACTATAATAAATGTACGTATTACTCCCAATATTATCAATATAACATGCATTATTACCTATATTATGCAGTTATTATCGCTAGAACTGTAATAATTGTACTCATTACTTTTATTATTAGCAATATAACGTGCATTATTACCCATATTATGCAGTTATTATCGCTAGAACTGTAATGATTATACTTATTACTTATATTATTCTCAATATAACATGCATTATTAGCCATATTATGCAGTTATTATCGCTAGAACTGTAATAAATATACTTACTACTTTCATTATCATCAATATAACACGCATTATTACCCATATTAAGAAGTTATTATCGCTAGAACTGTAATAATTATACTTATTACTCATATTATTATCAATATAACATGCATTATTACCCATATTATGCAGTTATTATCGCTAGAACTATAATAAATATACGTATTACTTTTATTATCATCAATATAACATGCATTATTACCCATATTATGCAGTTATTATCGATAGAACTGTAATAAATATACTTATTACTTTTATTATTATCAACATAACATGCATTATTACCCATATTATGCAGTTATTATCGCTAGAACTATAATAAATATACGTATTACTTTTATTATCATCAATATAACATGCATTATTACCCATATTATGCAGTTATTATCGATAGAACTGTAATAAATACACTTACTACTTTTACTATTATCAATATATCATGCACTATTAGCCATATTTTACTATTATTATCGCTAGAACTATAATAATTATACTTATTACTCCCGATGTTATCAATATAACATGCATTATTACCCATATAATGCAGTTATTATCGCTAGAACTGTAATAATTATACTTATTACTTATATTGTTATCAATATAACATGCATTATTACCCATATAATGCAGTTATTATCGCTAGAACTGTAATAATTGTACTCATTACTCATATTATTAGCAATATAACGTGCATTATTACCCATATTATGCAGTTATTATCGCTAGAACTGTAATAATTATACTTATTACTTATATCATTATCAATATAACATGCATTATTACCCATATAATAGAGGTATTATCGCTAGAACTGTAATAATTATACTTATTACTTATATCATTATCAATATAACGTCCATTCTTACCCATATAATGCAGTTATTATCGCTAGAACTGTAATAATTATACTTATTACTTATACTATTATCAATATAACGTCCATTCTTACCCATATAATGCAGTTATTATCGCTAGAACTCTAATAATTATACTTATTGCTTATATTGTTAGCAATATAACGTGCATTATTACCCATATAATGCAGTTATTATCGCTAGAACTGTAATAATTATACTTATTACTTATATTATTATCAATATAACATGCATTATTACCCATATTATGCAGTTATTATCGCAAGAACTATAATAAATATAGGTATTACTTTCATTATCATCAATATAACATGCATTATTACCCATATAATGGAGGTATTATCGCTAGAACTGTAATAATTATACTTATTACTTATATTATTATCAATATAACATGCATTATTACCCATTTTATGCAGTTATTATCGATAGAACTGTAATAAATACACTTACTACTTTTACTATTATCAATATATCATGCACTATTAGCCATATTTTACTATCATTATCGCTAGAACTATAATAATTATACTTATTACTCCCGATGTTATCAATATAACATGCATTATTACCCATATAATGGAGGTATTATCGCTTGAACTGTAATAATTATACTTATTACTTATACTATTAGCAATATAACGTGCATTGTTACCCATATAATGCAGTTATTATCGCTAGAAGTGTAATAATTGTACTTATTACTTATATTGTTAGCAATATAACGGGCATTATTACCCATATTATGCAGTTATTGTCGATAGAACTGTAATAAATATACTTATTACTTTTATTATTATCAATATAACATGCACTATTTGCCATATTTTACTATTATTATCGCTAGAACTATAATAATTATACTTATTACTCCCGATATTATCAATATAACATGCATTATTACCCATATAATGCAGTTATTATCGCTAGAACTGTAATAATGATACTTATTGCTTATATTGTTAGCAATATAACGTGCATTATTACCCATATAATGCAGTTATTATCGCTAGAACTGTAATAATTATACTTATTACTTATATTATTATCAATATAACATGCATTATTACCCATATTATGCAGTTATTATCGCCAGTACTATAATAAATATACCTATTACTCCCAATATTATCAATATAACATGCATTATTACCTATATTATGCAGTTATTATCGCTAGAACTGTAATAATTGTACTCATTACTTTTATTATTAGCAATATAACGTGCATTATTACCCATATTATGCAGTTATTATCGCTAGAACTGTAATAAATATACTTATTACTTTTATTATTATCAACATAACATGCACTATTTGCCATATTTTACTATTATTATCGCTAGAACTATAATAATTATACTTATTACTCCCGATATTATCAATATAACATGCATTATTAGCCATATTATGCAGTTATTATCGCTAGAACTGTAATAAATATACTTTCTACTTTCATTATCATCAATATAACATGCATTATTACCCTTATTAAGAAGTTATTATCGATAGAACTGTAATAAATATACATATTACTTATAGTATTATCAATATAACATGCATTATTACCCATATAATGCAGTTATTATCGCTAGAACTGTAATGATTATACTTATTACTTAGATTATTATCAATATAACATCCATTATTACCCATATTATGCAGTTATTATGGATAGGACTCTAATAAATATACTTATTACTTTTATTATTATCAATATAACATGCACTATTTGCCATATTTTACTATTATTATCGCTAGAACTATAATAATTATACTTATTACTCCCGATATTATCAATATAACATGCATTATTACCCATATAATGCAGTTATTATCGCTAGAACTGTTATAATTATACTTATTACTCCCGATATTATCAATATAACATGCATTATTACCCATATAATGCAGTTATTATCGCTAGAACTATAATAAATATACGTATTACTTTCATTATCATCAATATAACATGCATTATTACCCATATAATGCAGTTATTATCGCTAGAACTGTAATAATTATACTTATTACTTATATTGTTAGCAATATAACGTGCATTATTACCCATATTATGCAGTTATTATCGCTAGAACTATAATAAATATACGTATTACTTTCATTATCATCAGTATAACATGCATTATTACCCACATAATGGAGGTATTATCGCTAGAACTGTAATAATTATACTTATTACTTATATTATTCTCAATATAACATGCATTATTACCCATATTATGCAGTTATTATCGATAGAACTGTAATAAATATACTTATTACTTTTACTATTATCAATATATCATGCACTACTAGCCATATTTTACTATTATTATCGCTAGAACTATAATAATTATACTTATTACTCCCAATATTATCAATATAACATGCCTTATTACGCATATAATGCAGTTATTATCGCTAGAACTGTAATAAATATACTTACTACTTTCATTATCATCAATATAACATGCATTATTACCCATATTATGCAGTTATTATCGATAGAACTGTAATCAATATACTTATTACTTTTACTGTTATCAATATATCATGCACTATTAGTCATACTTTACTATTATTATCGCTAGAACTGTAATAATTATACTTATTACTTATATTATTAGCAATATAACGTGCATTATTACCTATATTATGCAGTTATTATCGCTAGAACTGTAGCAGTTATACTTATTACTTATATCATTATCAATATAACATGCATTATTACCCATATAATGGAGGTGTTATCGCTAGAACTGTAATAATTATACTTATTACTTATACTATTAGCAATATAACGTCCATTCTTACCCATATAATGCAGTTATTATCGCTAGAACTGTAATAATTATACTTATTACTTATATTGTTAGCAATATAACGTGCATTATTACCCATATAATGCAGTTATTATCGCTAGAACTGTAATAATTATACTTATTACTTATATTATTCTCAATATAACATGCATTATTACCCATATTATGCAGTTATTATCGCTAGAACTATAATAAATATACGTATTACTTTCATTATCATCAACATAACATGCATTATTACCCATATAATGGAGGTATTATCGCTAGAACTGTAATAATTATACTGATTACTTATATTATTATCAATATAACATGCATTATTACCCATATTATGCAGTTATTATCCCTAGAACCATAATAAATATACTTATTACTCCCAATATTATCAATATAACATGCATTTTTACCCATATAATGCAGTTATTATCGATAGAACTGTAATAATTATACTTATTACTTATATTATTATCGATATAACATGCATTATTACCCATATAATGCAGTTATTATCGCTAGAACTGTAATAATTGTACTCATTACTTATATTATTTGCAATATAACGTGCATTATTACCCATATTATGCAGTTATTATCGCTAGAACTGTAATAATTATACTTATTACTTATATCATTATCAATATAACGTGCATTATTACCCATATAATGGAGGTATTATCGCTTGAACTGTAATAATTATACTTATTACTTATACTATTAGCAATATAACGTGCATTGTTACCCACATAATGCAGTTATTATCGCTAGAACTGTAATAATTATACTTATTACTTATATTGTTAGCAATATAACGTGCATTATTACCCATATTATGCAGTTATTGTCGATAGAACTGTAATAAATATACTTATTACTTTTATTATTATCAATATAACATGCACTCTTTGCCATATTTTACTATTATTATCGCTAGAACTATAATAATTATACTTATTACTCCCGATATTATCAATATAACATGCATTATTACCCATATAATGCAGTTATTATCGCTAGAACTGTAATGATTATACTTATTACTTAGATTATTATCAATATAACATCCATTATTACCCATATTATGCAGTTATTATGGATAGGACTCTAATAAATATACTTATTACTTTTATTATTATCAATATAACATGCACTATTTGCCATATTTTACTATTATTATCGCTAGAACTATAATAATTATACTTATTACTCCCGATATTATCAATATAACATGCATTATTACCCATATAATGCAGTTATTATCGCTAGAACTGTTATAATTATACTTATTACTCCCGATATTATCAATATAACATGCATTATTACCCATATAATGCAGTTATTATCGCTAGAACTGTAATAATTATACTTATTACTTATATTATTATCAATATAACATGCATTATTACCCATATTATGCAGTTATTATCGCCAGTACTATAATAAATATACCTATTACTCCCAATATTATCAATATAACATGCATTATTACCTATATTATGCAGTTATTATCGCTAGAACTGTAATAATTGTACTCATTACTTTTATTATTAGCAATATAACGTGCATTATTACCCATATTATGCAGTTATTATCGCTAGAACTGTAATGATTATACTTATTACTTATATTATTCTCAATATAACATGCATTATTAGCCATATTATGCAGTTATTATCGCTAGAACTGTAATAAATATACTTACTACTTTCATTATCATCAATATAACATGCATTATTACCCATATTAAGAAGTTATTATCGCTAGAACTGTAATAACTATACTTATTACTCAAATTATTATCAATATAACATGCATTATTACCCATATTATGCAGTTATTATCGCTAGAACTATAATAAATATACGTATTACTTTTATTATCATCAATATAACATGCATTATTACCCATATTATGCAGTTATTATCGATAGAACTGTAATAAATATACTTATTACTTTTATTATTATCAACATAACATGCACTATTTGCCATATTTTACTATTATTATCGCTAGAACTATAATAATTATACTTATTACTCCCGATATTATCAATATAACATGCATTATTAGCCATATTATGCAGTTATTATCGCTAGAACTGTAATAAATATACTTTCTACTTTCATTATCATCAATATAACATGCATTATTACCCTTATTAAGAAGTTATTATCGATAGAACTGTAATAAATATACATATTACTTATAGTATTATCAATATAACATGCATTATTACCCATATAATGCAGTTATTATCGCTAGAACTGTAATGATTATACTTATTACTTAGATTATTATCAATATAACATCCATTATTACCCATATTATGCAGTTATTATGGATAGGACTCTAATAAATATACTTATTACTTTTATTATTATCAATATAACATGCACTATTTGCCATATTTTACTATTATTATCGCTAGAACTATAATAATTATACTTATTACTCCCGATATTATCAATATAACATGCATTATTACCCATATAATGCAGTTATTATCGCTAGAACTGTTATAATTATACTTATTACTCCCGATATTATCAATATAACATGCATTATTACCCATATAATGCAGTTATTATCGCTAGAACTATAATAAATATACGTATTACTTTCATTATCATCAATATAACATGCATTATTACCCATATAATGCAGTTATTATCGCTAGAACTGTAATAATTATACTTATTACTTATATTGTTAGCAATATAACGTGCATTATTACCCATATTATGCAGTTATTATCGCTAGAACTATAATAAATATACGTATTACTTTCATTATCATCAGTATAACATGCATTATTACCCACATAATGGAGGTATTATCGCTAGAACTGTAATAATTATACTTATTACTTATATTATTCTCAATATAACATGCATTATTACCCATATTATGCAGTTATTATCGATAGAACTGTAATAAATATACTTATTACTTTTACTATTATCAATATATCATGCACTACTAGCCATATTTTACTATTATTATCGCTAGAACTATAATAATTATACTTATTACTCCCAATATTATCAATATAACATGCCTTATTACGCATATAATGCAGTTATTATCGCTAGAACTGTAATAAATATACTTACTACTTTCATTATCATCAATATAACATGCATTATTACCCATATTATGCAGTTATTATCGATAGAACTGTAATCAATATACTTATTACTTTCACTGTTATCAATATATCATGCACTATTAGTCATACTTTACTATTATTATCGCTAGAACTGTAATAATTATACTTATTACTTATATTATTAGCAATATAACGTGCATTATTACCTATATTATGCAGTTATTATCGCTAGAACTGTAGCAGTTATACTTATTACTTATATCATTATCAATATAACATGCATTATTACCCATATAATGGAGGTGTTATCGCTAGAACTGTAATAATTATACTTATTACTTATACTATTAGCAATATAACGTCCATTCTTACCCATATAATGCAGTTATTATCGCTAGAACTGTAATAATTATACTTATTACTTATATTGTTAGCAATATAACGTGCATTATTACCCATATAATGCAGTTATTATCGCTAGAACTGTAATAATTATACTTATTACTTATATTATTCTCAATATAACATGCATTATTACCCATATTATGCAGTTATTATCGCTAGAACTATAATAAATATACGTATTACTTTCATTATCATCAACATAACATGCATTATTACCCATATAATGGAGGTATTATCGCTAGAACTGTAATAATTATACTGATTACTTATATTATTATCAATATAACATGCATTATTACCCATATTATGCAGTTATTATCCCTAGAACCATAATAAATATACTTATTACTCCCAATATTATCAATATAACATGCATTTTTACCCATATAATGCAGTTATTATCGATAGAACTGTAATAATTATACTTATTACTTATATTATTATCGATATAACATGCATTATTACCCATATAATGCAGTTATTATCGCTAGAACTGTAATAATTGTACTCATTACTTATATTATTTGCAATATAACGTGCATTATTACCCATATTATGCAGTTATTATCGCTAGAACTGTAATAATTATACTTATTACTTATATCATTATCAATATAACGTGCATTATTACCCATATAATGGAGGTATTATCGCTTGAACTGTAATAATTATACTTATTACTTATACTATTAGCAATATAACGTGCATTGTTACCCACATAATGCAGTTATTATCGCTAGAACTGTAATAATTATACTTATTACTTATATTGTTAGCAATATAACGTGCATTATTACCCATATTATGCAGTTATTGTCGATAGAACTGTAATAAATATACTTATTACTTTTATTATTATCAATATAACATGCACTCTTTGCCATATTTTACTATTATTATCGCTAGAACTATAATAATTATACTTATTACTCCCGATATTATCAATATAACATGCATTATTACCCATATAATGCAGTTATTATCGCTAGAACTGTAATGATTATACTTATTACTTAGATTATTATCAATATAACATCCATTATTACCCATATTATGCAGTTATTATGGATAGGACTCTAATAAATATACTTATTACTTTTATTATTATCAATATAACATGCACTATTTGCCATATTTTACTATTATTATCGCTAGAACTATAATAATTATACTTATTACTCCCGATATTATCAATATAACATGCATTATTACCCATATAATGCAGTTATTATCGCTAGAACTGTTATAATTATACTTATTACTCCCGATATTATCAATATAACATGCATTATTACCCATATAATGCAGTTATTATCGCTAGAACTATAATAAATATACGTATTACTTTCATTATCATCAATATAACATGCATTATTACCCATATAATGCAGTTATTATCGCTAGAACTGTAATAATTATACTTATTACTTATATTGTTAGCAATATAACGTGCATTATTACCCATATTATGCAGTTATTATCGCTAGAACTATAATAAATATACGTATTACTTTCATTATCATCAGTATAACATGCATTATTACCCACATAATGGAGGTATTATCGCTAGAACTGTAATAATTATACTTATTACTTATATTATTCTCAATATAACATGCATTATTACCCATATTATGCAGTTATTATCGATAGAACTGTAATAAATATACTTATTACTTTTACTATTATCAATATATCATGCACTACTAGCCATATTTTACTATTATTATCGCTAGAACTATAATAATTATACTTATTACTCCCAATATTATCAATATAACATGCCTTATTACGCATATAATGCAGTTATTATCGCTAGAACTGTAATAAATATACTTACTACTTTCATTATCATCAATATAACATGCATTATTACCCATATTATGCAGTTATTATCGATAGAACTGTAATCAATATACTTATTACTTTTACTGTTATCAATATATCATGCACTATTAGTCATACTTTACTATTATTATCGCTAGAACTGTAATAATTATACTTATTACTTATATTATTAGCAATATAACGTGCATTATTACCTATATTATGCAGTTATTATCGCTAGAACTGTAGCAGTTATACTTATTACTTATATCATTATCAATATAACATGCATTATTACCCATATAATGGAGGTGTTATCGCTAGAACTGTAATAATTATACTTATTACTTATACTATTAGCAATATAACGTCCATTCTTACCCATATAATGCAGTTATTATCGCTAGAACTGTAATAATTATACTTATTACTTATATTGTTAGCAATATAACGTGCATTATTACCCATATAATGCAGTTATTATCGCTAGAACTGTAATAATTATACTTATTACTTATATTATTCTCAATATAACATGCATTATTACCCATATTATGCAGTTATTATCGCTAGAACTATAATAAATATACGTATTACTTTCATTATCATCAACATAACATGCATTATTACCCATATAATGGAGGTATTATCGCTAGAACTGTAATAATTATACTGATTACTTATATTATTATCAATATAACATGCATTATTACCCATATTATGCAGTTATTATCCCTAGAACCATAATAAATATACTTATTACTCCCAATATTATCAATATAACATGCATTTTTACCCATATAATGCAGTTATTATCGATAGAACTGTAATAATTATACTTATTACTTATATTATTATCGATATAACATGCATTATTACCCATATAATGCAGTTATTATCGCTAGAACTGTAATAATTGTACTCATTACTTATATTATTTGCAATATAACGTGCATTATTACCCATATTATGCAGTTATTATCGCTAGAACTGTAATAATTATACTTATTACTTATATCATTATCAATATAACGTGCATTATTACCCATATAATGGAGGTATTATCGCTTGAACTGTAATAATTATACTTATTACTTATACTATTAGCAATATAACGTGCATTGTTACCCACATAATGCAGTTATTATCGCTAGAACTGTAATAATTATACTTATTACCTATATTGTTAGCAATATAACGTGCATTATTACCCATATTATGCAGTTATTGTCGATAGAACTGTAATAAATATACTTATTACTTTTATTATTATCAATATAACATGCACTCTTTGCCATATTTTACTATTATTATCGCTAGAACTATAATAATTATACTTATTACTCCCGATATTATCAATATAACATGCATTATTACCCATATAATGCAGTTATTATCGCTAGAACTGTAATAATTATACTTATTGCTTATATTGTTAGCAATATAACGTGCATTATTACCCATATAATGCAGTTATTATCGCTAGAACTGTAATAATTATACTTATTACTTATATTATTATCAATATAACATGCATTATTACCCATATTATGCAGTTATTATCGCTAGAACTATAATAAATGTACGTATTACTCCCAATATTATCAATATAACATGCATTATTACCTATATTATGCAGTTATTATCGCTAGAACTGTAATAATTGTACTCATTACTTTTATTATTAGCAATATAACGTGCATTATTACCCATATTATGCAGTTATTATCGCTAGAACTGTAATGATTATACTTATTACTTATATTATTCTCAATATAACATGCATTATTAGCCATATTATGCAGTTATTATCGCTAGAACTGTAATAAATATACTTACTACTTTCATTATCATCAATATAACACGCATTATTACCCATATTAAGAAGTTATTATCGCTAGAACTGTAATAATTATACTTATTACTCATATTATTATCAATATAACATGCATTATTACCCATATTATGCAGTTATTATCGCTAGAACTATAATAAATATACGTATTACTTTTATTATCATCAATATAACATGCATTATTACCCATATTATGCAGTTATTATCGATAGAACTGTAATAAATATACTTATTACTTTTATTATTATCAACATAACATGCACTATTTGCCATATTTTACTATTATTATCGCTAGAACTATAATAATTATACTTATTACTCCCGATATTATCAATATAACATGCATTATTAGCCATATTATGCAGTTATTATGGCTAGAACTGTAATAAATATACTTACTACTTTCATTATCATCAATATAACATGCATTATTACCCATATTAAGAAGTTATTATCGATAGAACTGTAATAAATATACTTATTACTTATATTATTATCAATATAGCATGCATTATTACCCATATTATGCAGTTATTATCGCTAGAACTATAATAAATATACGTATTACTTTTATTATCATCAATATAACATGCATTATTACCCATATTATGCAGTTATTATCGATAGAACTGTAATAAATACACTTACTACTTTTACTATTATCAATATATCATGCACTATTAGCCATATTTTACTATTATTATCGCTAGAACTATAATAATTATACTTATTACTCCCGATGTTATCAATATAACATGCATTATTACCCATATAATGCAGTTATTATCGCTAGAACTGTAATAATTATACTTATTACTTATATTGTTATCAATATAACATGCATTATTACCCATATTATGCAGTTATTATCGATAGAACTGTAATAAATATACTTATTACTTTTATTATTATCAACATAACATGCACTATTTGCCATATTTTACTATTATTATCGCTAGAACTATAATAATTATACTTATTACTCCCGATAT
Organism: Megachile leachella; assembly: GCA_963576845.1. NCBI lineage: Eukaryota > Metazoa > Arthropoda > Insecta > Hymenoptera > Megachilidae > Megachile > Megachile leachella. The sequence continues at coordinate 207,502 of CAUYWW010000155.1, forward strand.
TATCAATATAACATGCATTATTAGCCATATTATGCAGTTATTATGGCTAGAACTGTAATAAATATACTTACTACTTTCATTATCATCAATATAACATGCATTATTACCCATATTAAGAAGTTATTATCGATAGAACTGTAATAAATATACTTATTACTTATATTATTATCAATATAGCATGCATTATTACCCATATTATGCAGTTATTATCGCTAGAACTATAATAAATATACGTATTACTTTTATTATCATCAATATAACATGCATTATTACCCATATTATGCAGTTATTATCGATAGAACTGTAATAAATACACTTACTACTTTTACTATTATCAATATATCATGCACTATTAGCCATATTTTACTATTATTATCGCTAGAACTATAATAATTATACTTATTACTCCCGATGTTATCAATATAACATGCATTATTACCCATATAATGCAGTTATTATCGCTAGAACTGTAATAATTATACTTATTACTTATATTGTTATCAATATAACATGCATTATTACCCATATAATGCAGTTATTATCGCTAGAACTGTAATAATTGTACTCATTACTCATATTATTAGCAATATAACGTGCATTATTACCCATATTATGCAGTTATTATCGCTAGAACTGTAATAATTATACTTATTACTTATATCATTATCAATATAACATGCATTATTACCCATATAATAGAGGTATTATCGCTAGAACTGTAATAATTATACTTATTACTTATACTATTATCAATATAACGTCCATTCTTACCCATATAATGCAGTTATTATCGCTAGAACTCTAATAATTATACTTATTGCTTATATTGTTAGCAATATAACGTGCATTATTACCCATATAATGCAGTTATTATCGCTAGAACTGTAATAATTATACTTATTACTTATATTATTATCAATATAACATGCATTATTACCCATATTATGCAGTTATTATCGCAAGAACTATAATAAATATAGGTATTACTTTCATTATCATCAATATAACATGCATTATTACCCATATAATGGAGGTATTATCGCTAGAACTGTAATAATTATACTTATTACTTATATTATTATCAATATAACATGCATTATTACCCATTTTATGCAGTTATTATCGATAGAACTGTAATAAATACACTTACTACTTTTACTATTATCAATATATCATGCACTATTAGCCATATTTTACTATCATTATCGCTAGAACTATAATAATTATACTTATTACTCCCGATGTTATCAATATAACATGCATTATTACCCATATAATGGAGGTATTATCGCTTGAACTGTAATAATTATACTTATTACTTATACTATTAGCAATATAACGTGCATTGTTACCCATATAATGCAGTTATTATCGCTAGAAGTGTAATAATTGTACTTATTACTTATATTGTTAGCAATATAACGGGCATTATTACCTATATTATGCAGTTATTATCGCTAGAACTGTAATAATTGTACTCATTACTTTTATTATTAGCAATATAACGTGCATTATTACCCATATTATGCAGTTATTATCGCTAGAACTGTAATGATTATACTTATTACTTATATTATTCTCAATATGACATGCATTATTAGCCATATTATGCAGTTATTATCGCTAGAACTGTAATAAATATACTTACTACTTTCATTATCATCAATATAACATGCATTATTACCCATATTAAGAAGTTATTATCGCTAGAACTGTAATAACTATACTTATTACTCATATTATTATCAATATAACATGCATTATTACCCATATTATGCAGTTATTATCGCTAGAACTATAATAAATATACGTATTACTTTTATTATCATCAATATAACATGCATTATTACCCATATTATGCAGTTATTATCGATAGAACTGTAATAAATATACTTATTACTTTTATTATTATCAACATAACATGCACTATTTGCCATATTTTACTATTATTATCGCTAGAACTGTAATAATGATACTTATTGCTTATATTGTTAGCAATATAACGTGCATTATTACCCATATAATGCAGTTATTATCGCTAGAACTGTAATAATTATACTTATTACTTATATTATTATCAATATAACATGCATTATTACCCATATTATGCAGTTATTATCGCCAGTACTATAATAAATATACCTATTACTCCCAATATTATCAATATAACATGCATTATTACCTATATTATGCAGTTATTATCGCTAGAACTGTAATAATTGTACTCATTACTTTTATTATTAGCAATATAACGTGCATTATTACCCATATTATGCAGTTATTATCGCTAGAACTGTAATGATTATACTTATTACTTATATTATTCTCAATATAACATGCATTATTAGCCATATTATGCAGTTATTATCGCTAGAACTGTAATAAATATACTTACTACTTTCATTATCATCAATATAACATGCATTATTACCCATATTAAGAAGTTATTATCGCTAGAACTGTAATAACTATACTTATTACTCATATTATTATCAATATAACATGCATTATTACCCATATTATGCAGTTATTATCGCTAGAACTATAATAAATATACGTATTACTTTTATTATCATCAATATAACATGCATTATTACCCATATTATGCAGTTATTATCGATAGAACTGTAATAAATATACTTATTACTTTTATTATTATCAACATAACATGCACTATTTGCCATATTTTACTATTATTATCGCTAGAACTATAATAATTATACTTATTACTCCCGATATTATCAATATAACATGCATTATTAGCCATATTATGCAGTTATTATCGCTAGAACTGTAATAAATATACTTTCTACTTTCATTATCATCAATATAACATGCATTATTACCCATATTAAGAAGTTATTATCGATAGAACTGTAATAAATATACATATTACTTATAGTATTATCAATATAACATGCATTATTACCCATATAATGCAGTTATTATCGCTAGAACTGTAATGATTATACTTATTACTTAGATTATTATCAATATAACATCCATTATTACCCATATTATGCAGTTATTATGGATAGGACTCTAATAAATATACTTATTACTTTTATTATTATCAATATAACATGCACTATTTGCCATATTTTACTATTATTATCGCTAGAACTATAATAATTATACTTATTACTCCCGATATTATCAATATAACATGCATTATTACCCATATAATGCAGTTATTATCGCTAGAACTGTTATAATTATACTTATTACTCCCGATATTATCAATATAACATGCATTATTACCCATATAATGCAGTTATTATCGCTAGAACTATAATAAATATACGTATTACTTTCATTATCATCAATATAACATGCATTATTACCCATATAATGCAGTTATTATCGCTAGAACTGTAATAATTATACTTATTACTTATATTGTTAGCAATATAACGTGCATTATTACCCATATTATGCAGTTATTATCGCTAGAACTATAATAAATATACGTATTACTTTCATTATCATCAGTATAACATGCATTATTACCCACATAATGGAGGTATTATCGCTAGAACTGTAATAATTATACTTATTACTTATATTATTCTCAATATAACATGCATTATTACCCATATTATGCAGTTATTATCGATAGAACTGTAATAAATATACTTATTACTTTTACTATTATCAATATATCATGCACTACTAGCCATATTTTACTATTATTATCGCTAGAACTATAATAATTATACTTATTACTCCCAATATTATCAATATAACATGCCTTATTACGCATATAATGCAGTTATTATCGCTAGAACTGTAATAAATATACTTACTACTTTCATTATCATCAATATAACATGCATTATTACCCATATTATGCAGTTATTATCGATAGAATTGTAATCAATATACTTATTACTTTTACTGTTATCAATATATCATGCACTATTAGTCATACTTTACTATTATTATCGCTAGAACTGTAATAATTATACTTATTACTTATATTATTAGCAATATAACGTGCATTATTACCTATATTATGCAGTTATTATCGCTAGAACTGTAGCAGTTATACTTATTACTTATATCATTATCAATATAACATGCATTATTACCCATATAATGGAGGTGTTATCGCTAGAACTGTAATAATTATACTTATTACTTATACTGTTAGCAATATAACGTGCGTTATTACCCATATAATGCAGTTATTATCGCCAGAATTGTAATAATTATACTTATTACTTATATTATTCTCAATATAACATGTATTATTACCCATATTATGTAGTTATTATCGCTAGAAATGTAATAATTATACTTATTACTTATATTATTCTCAATATAACATGCATTATTACCCATGTTATGCAGTTATTATCGCTAGAACTATAATAAATATACGTATTACTTTCATTATCATCAACATAACATGCATTATTACCCATATAATGGAGGTATTATCGCTAGAACTGTAATAATTATACTGATTACTTATATTATTATCAATATAACATGCATTATTACCCATATTATGCAGTTATTATCGCTAGAACTATAATAAATATACGTATTACTTTTATTATCATCAATATAACATGCATTATTACCCATATTATGCAGTTATTATCGATAGAACTGTAATAAATACACTTACTACTTTTACTATTATCAATATATCATGCACTATTAGCCATATTTTACTATTATTATCGCTGGAACTATAATAATTATACTTATTACTCCCGATGTTATCAATATAACATGCATTATTACCCATATAATGCAGTTATTATCGCTAGAACTGTAATAATTATTCTTATTACTTATATTATTATCAATATAACATGCATTATTACCCATATAATGCAGTTATTATCGCTAGAACTGTAATAATTGTACTCATTACTCATATTATTAGCAATATAACGTGCATTATTACCCATATTATGCAGTTATTATCGCTAGAACTGTAATAATTATACTTATTACTTATATCATTATCAATATAACATGCATTATTACCCATATTATGCAGTTATTATCGCTAGAACTATAATAAATATACGTATTACTTTCATTATCATCAGTATAACATGCATTATTACCCACATAATGGAGGTATTATCGCTAGAACTGTAATAATTATACTTATTACTTATATTATTCTCAATATAACATGCATTATTACCCATATTATGCAGTTATTATCGATAGAACTGTAATAAATATACTTATTACTTTTACTATTATCAATATATCATGCACTACTAGCCATATTTTACTATTATTATCGCTAGAACTATAATAATTATACTTATTACTCCCAATATTATCAATATAACATGCCTTATTACGCATATAATGCAGTTATTATCGCTAGAACTGTAATAAATATACTTACTACTTTCATTATCATCAATATAACATGCATTATTACCCATATTATGCAGTTATTATCGATAGAATTGTAATCAATATACTTATTACTTTTACTGTTATCAATATATCATGCACTATTAGTCATACTTTACTATTATTATCGCTAGAACTGTAATAATTATACTTATTACTTATATTATTAGCAATATAACGTGCATTATTACCTATATTATGCAGTTATTATCGCTAGAACTGTAGCAGTTATACTTATTACTTATATCATTATCAATATAACATGCATTATTACCCATATAATGGAGGTGTTATCGCTAGAACTGTAATAATTATACTTATTACTTATACTGTTAGCAATATAACGTGCGTTATTACCCATATAATGCAGTTATTATCGCCAGAATTGTAATAATTATACTTATTACTTATATTATTCTCAATATAACATGTATTATTACCCATATTATGTAGTTATTATCGCTAGAAATGTAATAATTATACTTATTACTTATATTATTCTCAATATAACATGCATTATTACCCATGTTATGCAGTTATTATCGCTAGAACTATAATAAATATACGTATTACTTTCATTATCATCAACATAACATGCATTATTACCCATATAATGGAGGTATTATCGCTAGAACTGTAATAATTATACTGATTACTTATATTATTATCAATATAACATGCATTATTACCCATATTATGCAGTTATTATCGCTAGAACTATAATAAATATACGTATTACTTTTATTATCATCAATATAACATGCATTATTACCCATATTATGCAGTTATTATCGATAGAACTGTAATAAATACACTTACTACTTTTACTATTATCAATATATCATGCACTATTAGCCATATTTTACTATTATTATCGCTGGAACTATAATAATTATACTTATTACTCCCGATGTTATCAATATAACATGCATTATTACCCATATAATGCAGTTATTATCGCTAGAACTGTAATAATTATTCTTATTACTTATATTATTATCAATATAACATGCATTATTACCCATATAATGCAGTTATTATCGCTAGAACTGTAATAATTGTACTCATTACTCATATTATTAGCAATATAACGTGCATTATTACCCATATTATGCAGTTATTATCGCTAGAACTGTAATAATTATACTTATTACTTATATCATTATCAATATAACATGCATTATTACCCATATAATAGAGGTATTATCGCTAGAACTGTAATAATTATACTTACTACTTATATCATTATCAATATAACGTCCATTCTTACCCATATAATGCAGTTATTATCGCTAGAACTGTAATAATTATACTTATTACTTATACTATTAGCAATATAACGTCCATTCTTACCCATATAATGCAGTTATTATCGCTAGAACTCTAACAATTATACTTATTGCTTATATTGTTAGCAATATAACGTGCATTATTACCCATATAATGCAGTTATTATCGCTAGAACTGTAATAATTATACTTATTACTTATATTATCATCAATATAACATGCATTATTACCCATATTATGCAGTTATTATCGCTAGAACTATAATAAATATACGTATTACTTTTATTATCATCAATATAACATGCATTATTAACCATATTATGCAGTTATTATCGATAGAACTGTAATAAATATACTTATTACTTTTATTATTATCAACATAACATGCACTATTTGCCATATTTTACTATTATTATCGCTAGAACTATAATAATTATACTTATTACTCCCGATATTATCAATATAACATGCATTATTAGCCATATTATGCAGTTATTATCGCTAGAACTGTAATAAATATACTTACTACTTTCATTATCATCAATATAACATGCAGTATTACCCATATTAAGAAGTTATTATCGCTTGAACTGTAATAACTATACTTATTACTCATATTATTATCAATATAACATGCATTATTACCCATATAATGCAGTTATTATCGCTAGAACTATAATAAATATACGTATTACTTTTATTATCATCAATATAACATGCATTATTACCCATATTATGCAGTTATTATGGATAGGACTGTAATAAATATACTTATTACTTTTATTATTATCAATATAACATGCACTATTTGCCATATTTTACTATTATTATCGCTAGAACTATAATAATTATACTTCTTACTCTCGATATTATCAATATAACATGCATTATTACCCATATAATGCAGTTATTATCGCTAGAACTGTAATAATTATACTTATTACTTATATTTTTAGCAATATAACGTGCATTATTACCCATCTAATGCAGTTATTATCGCTAGAACTGTAATAATTATACTTATTACTTATATTATTATCAATATAACATGTATTATTACCCATATTATGCAGTTATTATCGCTAGAACTATAATAAATATACGTATTACTTTTATTATCATCAATACTACATGCATTATTACCCATATTATGCAGTTATTGTCGATGGACCTGTAATAAATATACTTATTACTTTTATTATTATCAATATAACATGCACTATTTGCCATATTTTACTATTATTATCGCTAGAACTATAATAATTATACTTATTACTCCCGATATTATCAATATAACATGCATTATTACCCATATAATGCAGTTATTATCGCTAGAACTGTAATAATTATACTTATTACTTATATTATTCTCAATATAACATGCATTATTACCCATATAATGCAGTTATTATCGCTAGAACTGTAATAATTATACTTATTACTTATATTATTATCAACATAACATGCATTATTACCCATATAATGGAGGTATTATTGCTAGAACTGTAATAATTATACTTATTACTTATATTATTATCAATATAACATGTATTATTACCCATATTATGCAGTTATTATCGCTAGAACTATAATAAATATACGTATTACTTTTATTATCATCAATACTACATGCATTATTACCCATATTATGCAGTTATTGTCGATAGACCTGTAATAAATATACTTATTACTTTTATTATTATCAATATAACATGCACTATTTGCCATATTTTACTATTATTATCGCTAGAACTATAATAATTATACTTATTACTCCCGATATTATCAATATAACATGCATTATTACCCATATAATGCAGTTATTATCGCTAGAACTGTAATAATTATACTTATTACTTATATTATTCTCAATATAACATGCATTATTACCCATATAATGCAGTTATTATCGCTAGAACTGTAATAATTATACTTATTACTTATATTATTATCAACATAACATGCATTATTACCCATATAATGGAGGTATTATTGCTAGAACTGTAATAATTATACTTATTACTTACACTATTAGCAATATAACGTGCATTGTTACCCATATAATGCAGTTATTATCGCCAGAACTGTAATAATTATACTTATTACTTATATTATTCTCAATATAACATGCATTATTACCCATATTATGCAGTTATTATCGCAAGAACTATAATAAATATAGGTATTACTTTCATTATCATCAATATAACATGCATTATTACCCATATAATGGAGGTATTATCGCTAGAACTGTAATAATTATACTTATTACTTATATTATTATCAATATAACATGCATTATTACCCATTTTATGCAGTTATTATCGATAGAACTGTAATAAATACACTTACTACTTTTACTATTATCAATATATCATGCACTATTAGCCATATTTTACTATTATTATCGCTAGAACTATAATAATTATACTTATTACTCCCGATGTTATCAATATAACATGCATTATTACCCATATAATGGAGGTATTATCGCTAGAACTGTAATAATTATACTTATTACTTATATTATTATCAATATAACATGCATTATTACCCATATTATGCAGTTATTATCCCTAGAACCATAATAAATATACTTATTACTCCCAATATTATCAATATAAAATGCATTTTTACCCATATAATGCAGTTATTATCGCTAGAACTGTAATAATTATACTTATTACTTATACCATTATCAATATAACATGCATTATTACCCATATAATGGAGGTATTATCGCTTGAACTGTAATAATTATACTTATTACTTATACTATTAGCAATATAACGTGCATTGTTACCCATATAATGCAGTTATTATCGCTAGAACTGTAATAGTTATACTTATTACTTATATTGTTAGCAATATAACGTGCATTATTACCCATATTATGCAGTTATTGTCGATAGAACTGTAATAAATATACTTATTACTTTTATTATTATCAATATAACATGCACTATTTGCCATATTTTACTATTATTATCGCTAGAACTATAATAATTATACTTATTACTCCCGATATTATCAATATAACATGCATTATTACCCATATAATGCAGTTATTATCGCTAGAACTGTAATAATTATACTTATTGCTTATATTGTTAGCAATATAACGTGCATTATTACCCATATAATGCAGTTATTATCGCTAGAACTGTAATAAATCTACTTACTACTTTCATTATCATCAATATAACATGCATTATTACCCATATTAAGAAGTTATTATCGCTAGAACTGTAATAATTATACTTATTACTCATATTATTATCAATATAACATGCATTATTACCCATATAATGCAGTTATTATCGCTAGAACTGTAATAATTATACTTATTACTTATATTATTATCAACATAACATGCATTATTACCCATATAATGGAGGTATTATTGCTAGAACTGTAATAATTATACTTATTACTTACACTATTAGCAATATAACGTGCATTGTTACCCATATAATGCAGTTATTATCGCCAGAACTGTAATAATTATACTTATTACTTATATTATTCTCAATATAACATGCATTATTACCCATATTATGCAGTTATTATCGCAAGACCTATAATAAATATACGTATTACTTTTATTATCATCAATATAACTTGCATTATTACCCATATTATGCAGTTATTATCGATAGAACTGTAATAAATATATTTATTAGTTTTATTATTATCAACATAACATGCACTATTTGCCATATTTTACTATTATTATCGCTAGAACTATAATAATTATACTTATTACTCCCGATATTATCAATATAACATGCATTATTAGCCATATTATGCAGTTATTATGGCTAGAACTGTAATAAATATACTTACTACTTTCATTATCATCAATATAACATGCATTATTACCCATATTAAGAAGTTATTATCGATAGAACTGTAATAAATATACTTATTACTTATATTATTATCAATATAACATGCATTATTACCCATATTATGCAGTTATTATCGCTAGAACTATAATAAATATACGTATTACTTTTATTATCATCAATATAACATGCATTATTACCCATATTATGCAGTTATTATCGATAGAACTGTAATAAATACACTTACTACTTTTACTATTATCAATATATCATGCACTATTAGCCATATTTTACTATTATTATCGCTAGAACTATAATAATTATACTTATTACTCCCGATGTTATCAATATAACATGCATTATTACCCATATAATGCAGTTATTATCGCTAGAACTGTAATAATTATACTTATTACTTATATTATTATCAATATAACATGCATTATTACCCATATAATGCAGTTATTATCGCTAGAACTGTAATAATTGTACTCATTACTCATATTATTAGCAATATAACGTGCATTATTACCCATATTATGCAGTTATTATCGCTAGAACTGTAATAATTATACTTATTACTTATATTATTCTCAATATAACATGCATTATTAGCCATATTATGCAGTTATTATCGCTAGAACTGTAATAAATATACTTACTACTTTCATTATCATCAATATAACATGCATTATTACCCATATTAAGAAGTTATTATCGCTAGAACTGTAATAATTATACTTATTACTTGTATCATTATCAATATAACGTCCATTCTTACCTATATAATGCAGTTATTATCGCTAGAACTGTAATAATTATACTTATTACTTATACTATTAGCAATATAACGTCCATTCTTACCCATATAATGCAGCTATTATCGCTAGAACTGTAATAATTATACTTATTACTTATATTGTTAGCAATATAACGTGCATTATTACCCATATTATGCAGTTATTGTCGATAGAACTGTAATAAATATACTTATTACTTTTATTATTATCAATATAACATGCACTATTTGCCATATTTTACTATTATTATCGCTAGAACTATAATAATTATACTTATTACTCCCGATATTATCAATATAACATGCATTATTACCCATATAATGCAGTTATTATCGCTAGAACTCTAATAATTATACTTATTGCTTATATTGTTAGCAATATAACGTGCATTATTACCCATATAATGCAGTTATTATCGCTAGAACTGTAATAATTATACTTATTACTTATATTATTATCAATATAACATGCATTATTACCCATATTATGCAGTTATTATCGCTAGAACTGTAATAAATATACTCACTACTTTCATTATCATCAATATAACATGCATTATTACCCATATTAAGAAGTTATTATCGCTATAACTGTAATAACTATACTTATTACTCATATTATTATCAATATAACATGCATTATTACCCATATTATGCAGTTATTATCGCTAGAACTATAATAAATATACGTATTACTATTATTATCATCAATATAACATGCATTATTAACCATATTATGCAGTTATTATCGATAGAACTGTAATAAATATACTTATTACTTTTATTATTATCAACATAACATGCACTATTTGCCATATTTTACTATTATTATCGCTAGAACTATAATAATTATACTTATTACTCCCGATATTATCAATATAACATGCATTATTAGCCATATTATGCAGTTATTATCGCTAGAACTGTAATAAATATACTTACTACTTTCATTATCATCAATATAACATGCAGTATTACCCATATTAAGAAGTTATTATCGCTTGAACTGTAATAACTATACTTATTACTCATATTATTATCAATATAACATGCATTATTACCCATATAATGCAGTTATTATCGCTAGAACTATAATAAATATACGTATTACTTTTATTATCATCAATATAACATGCATTATTACCCATATTATGCAGTTATTATGGATAGGACTGTAATAAATATACTTATTACTTTTATTATTATCAATATAACATGCACTATTTGCCATATTTTACTATTATTATCGCTAGAACTATAATAATTATACTTATTACTCCCGATATTATCAATATAACATGCATTATTACCCATATAATGCAGTTATTATCGCTAGAACTGTAATAATTATACTTATTACTTATATTATTCTCAATATAACATGCATTATTACCCATATAATGCAGTTATTATCGCTAGAACTGTAATAATTATACTTATTACTTATATTATTATCAACATAACATGCATTATTACCCATATAATGGAGGTATTATTGCTAGAACTGTAATAATTATACTTATTACTTACACTATTAGCAATATAACGTGCATTGTTACCCATATAATGCAGTTATTATCGCCAGAACTGTAATAATTATACTTATTACTTATATTATTCTCAATATAACATGCATTATTACCCATATTATGCAGTTATTATCGCAAGAACTATAATAAATATAGGTATTACTTTCATTATCATCAATATAACATGCATTATTACCCATATAATGGAGGTATTATCGCTAGAACTGTAATAATTATACTTATTACTTATATTATTATCAATATAACATGCATTATTACCCATTTTATGCAGTTATTATCGATAGAACTGTAATAAATACACTTACTACTTTTACTATTATCAATATATCATGCACTATTAGCCATATTTTACTATTATTATCGCTAGAACTATAATAATTATACTTATTACTCCCGATGTTATCAATATAACATGCATTATTACCCATATAATGGAGGTATTATCGCTAGAACTGTAATAATTATACTTATTACTTATATTATTATCAATATAACATGCATTATTACCCATATTATGCAGTTATTATCCCTAGAACCATAATAAATATACTTATTACTCCCAATATTATCAATATAAAATGCATTTTTACCCATATAATGCAGTTATTATCGCTAGAACTGTAATAATTATACTTATTACTTATACCATTATCAATATAACATGCATTATTACCCATATAATGGAGGTATTATCGCTTGAACTGTAATAATTATACTTATTACTTATACTATTAGCAATATAACGTGCATTGTTACCCATATAATGCAGTTATTATCGCTAGAACTGTAATAATTGTACTTATTACTTATATTGTTAGCAATATAACGGGCATTATTACCCATATTATGCAGTTATTGTCGATAGAACTGTAATAAATATACTTATTACTTTTATTATTATCAATATAACATGCACTATTTGCCATATTTTACTATTATTATCGCTAGAACTATAATAATTATACTTATTACTCCCGATATTATCAATATAACATGCATTATTACCCATATAATGCAGTTATTATCGCTAGAACTGTAATAATGATACTTATTGCTTATATTGTTAGCAATATAACGTGCATTATTACCCATATAATGCAGTTATTATCGCTAGAACTGTAATAAATCTACTTACTACTTTCATTATCATCAATATAACATGCATTATTACCCATATTAAGAAGTTATTATCGCTAGAACTGTAATAATTATACTTATTACTCATATTATTATCAATATAACATGCATTATTACCTATATTATGCAGTTATTATCGCTAGAACTGTAATAATTGTACTCATTACTTTTATTATTAGCAATATAACATGCATTATTACCCATATTATGCAGTTATTATCGCTAGAACTATAATAAATATACGTATTACTTTTATTATCATCAATATAACATGCATTATTACCCATATTATGCAGTTATTATCGATAGAACTGTAATAAATATACTTATTACTTTTATTATTATCAACATAACATGCACTATTTGCCATATTTTACTATTATTATCGCTAGAACTATAATAATTATACTTATTACTCCCGATATTATCAATATAACATGCATTATTAGCCATATTATGCAGTTATTATCGCTAGAACTGTAATAAATATACTTTCTACTTTCATTATCATCAATATAACATGCATTATTACCTATATTAAGAAGTTATTATCGATAGAACTGTAATAAATATACATATTACTTATAGTATTATCAATATAACATGCATTATTACCCATATTATGCAGTTATTATCGCTAGAACTATAATAAGTATACGTATTACTTTTATTATCATCAATATAACATGCATTATTACCCATATTATGCAGTTATTATCGATAGAACTGTAATAAATATACTTATTACTTTTATTATTATCAACATAACATGCACTATTTGCCATATTTTACTATTATTATCGCTAGAACTATAATAATTATACTTATTACTCCCGATATTATCAATATAACATGCATTATTACCCATATAATGCAGTTATTATCGCTAGAACTGTAATGATTATACTTATTACTTAGATTATTATCAATATAACATCCATTATTACCCATATTATGCAGTTATTATGGATAGGACTGTAATAAATATACTTATTACTTTTATTATTATCAATATAACATGCACTATTTGCCATATTTTACTATTATTATCGTTAGAACTATAATAATTATACTTATTACTCCCGATATTATCAATATAACATGCATTATTACCCATATAATGCAGTTATTATCGCTAGAACTATAATAAATATACGTATTACTTTCATTATCATCAATATAACATGCATTATTACCCATATTAAGAAGTTATTATCGCTATAACTGTAATAACTATACTTATTACTCATATTATTATCAATATAACATGCATTATTACCCATATTATGCAGTTATTATCGCTAGAACTATAATAAATATACGTATTACTATTATTATCATCAATATAACATGCATTATTAACCATATTATGCAGTTATTATCGATAGAACTGTAATAATTATACTTATTACTTATATTGTTAGCAATATAACGTGCATTATTACCCATATTATGCAGTTATTATCGCTAGAACTATAATAAATATACGTATTACTTTCATTATCATCAGTATAACATGCATTATTACCCACATAATGGAGGTATTATCGCTAGAACTGTAATAATTATACTTATTACTTATATTATTCTCAATATAACATGCATTATTACCCATATTATGCAGTTATTATCGATAGAACTGTAATAAATATACTTATTACTTTTACTATTATCAATATATCATGCACTACTAGCCATATTTTACTATTATTATCGCTAGAACTATAATAATTATACTTATTACTCCCAATATTATCAATATAACATGCCTTATTACGCATATAATGCAGTTATTATCGCTAGAACTGTAATAAATATACTTACTACTTTCATTATCATCAATATAACATGCATTATTACCCATATTATGCAGTTATTATCGATAGAACTGTAATCAATATACTTATTACTTTTACTGTTATCAATATATCATGCACTATTAGTCATACTTTACTATTATTATCGCTAGAACTGTAATAATTATACTTATTACTTATATTATTAGCAATATAACGTGCATTATTACCTATATTATGCAGTTATTATCGCTAGAACTGTAGCAGTTATACTTATTACTTATATCATTATCAATATAACATGCATTATTACCCATATAATGGAGGTGTTATCGCTAGAACTGTAATAATTATACTTATTACTTATACTATTAGCAATATAACGTGCGTTATTACCCATATAATGCAGTTATTATCGCCAGAATTGTAATAATTATACTTATTACTTATATTATTCTCAATATAACATGTATTATTACCCATATTATGCAGTTATTATCGCTAGAAATGTAATAATTATACTTATTACTTATATTATTCTCAATATAACATGCATTATTACCCATATTATGCAGTTATTATCGCTAGAACTATAATAAATATACGTATTACTTTCATTATCATCAACATAACATGCATTATTACCCATATAATGGAGGTATTATCGCTAGAACTGTAATAATTATACTGATTACTTATATTATTATCAATATAACATGCATTATTACCCATATTATGCAGTTATTATCGCTAGAACTATAATAAATATACGTATTACTTTTATTATCATCAATATAACATGCATTATTACCCATATTATGCAGTTATTATCGATAGAACTGTAATAAATACACTTACTACTTTTACTATTATCAATATATCATGCACTATTAGCCATATTTTACTATTATTATCGCTAGAACTATAATAATTATACTTATTACTCCCGATGTTATCAATATAACATGCATTATTACCCATATAATGCAGTTACTATCGCTAGAACTGTAATAATTATACTTATTACTTATATTATTATCGATATAACATGCATTATTACCCATATAATGCAGTTATTATCGCTAGAACTGTAATAATTGTACTCATTACTTATATTATTTGCAATATAACGTGCATTATTACCCATATTATGCAGTTATTATCGCTAGAACTGTAATAATTATACTTATTACTTATGTCATTATCAGTATAACATGCATTATTACCCATATAATGGAGGTATTATCGCTTGAACTGTAATAATTATACTTATTACTTATACTATTAGCAATATAACGTGCATTGTTACCCATATAATGCAGTTATTATCGCTAGAACTGTAATAGTTATACTTATTACTTATATTGTTAGCAATATAACGTGCATTATTACCCATATTATGCAGTTATTGTCGATAGAACTGTAATAAATATACTTATTACTTTTATTATTATCAATATAACATGCACTATTTGCCATATTTTACTATTATTATCGCTAGAACTATAATAATTATACTTATTACTCCCGATATTATCAATATAACATGCATTATTACCCATATAATGCAGTTATTATCGCTAGAACTGTAATAATTATACTTATTGCTTATATTGTTAGCAATATAACGTGCATTATTACCCATATAATGCAGTTATTATCGCTAGAACTGTAATAAATATACTTACTACTTTCATTATCATCAATATAACATGCATTATTACCCATATTAAGAAGTTATTATCGCTAGAACTGTAATAATTATACTTATTACTCATATTATTATCAATATAACATGCATTATTACCCATATAATGCAGTTATTATCGCTAGAACTGTAATAATTATACTTATTACTTATATTATTATCAACATAACATGCATTATTACCCATATAATGGAGGTATTATTGCTAGAACTGTAATAATTATACTTATTACTTACACTATTAGCAATATAACGTGCATTGTTACCCATATAATGCAGTTATTATCGCCAGAACTGTAATAATTATACTTATTACTTATATTATTCTCAATATAACATGCATTATTACCCATATTATGCAGTTATTATCGATAGAACTGTAATAAATACACTTACTACTTTTACTATTATCAATATATCATGCACTATTAGCCATATTTTACTATTATTATCGCTAGAACTATAATAATTATACTTATTACTCCCGATGTTATCAATATAACATGCATTATTACCCATATAATGCAGTTACTATCGCTAGAACTGTAATAATTATACTTATTACTTATATTATTATCGATATAACATGCATTATTACCCATATAATGCAGTTATTATCGCTAGAACTGTAATAATTGTACTCATTACTTATATTATTTGCAATATAACGTGCATTATTACCCATATTATGCAGTTATTATCGCTAGAACTGTAATAATTATACTTATTACTTATGTCATTATCAGTATAACATGCATTATTACCCATATAATGGAGGTATTATCGCTTGAACTGTAATAATTATACTTATTACTTATACTATTAGCAATATAACGTGCATTGTTACCCATATAATGCAGTTATTATCGCTAGAACTGTAATAATTATACTTATTACTTATATTATTATCAACATAACATGCATTATTACCCATATAATGGAGGTATTATTGCTAGAACTGTAATAATTATACTTATTACTTACACTATTAGCAATATAACGTGCATTGTTACCCATATAATGCAGTTATTATCGCCAGAACTGTAATAATTATACTTATTACTTATATTATTCTCAATATAACATGCATTATTACCCATATTATGCAGTTATTATCGCAAGAACTATAATAAATATACGTATTACTTTTATTATCATCAATATAACTTGCATTATTACCCATATTATGCAGTTATTATCGATAGAACTGTAATAAATATATTTATTAGTTTTATTATTATCAACATAACATGCACTATTTGCCATATTTTACTATTATTATCGCTAGAACTATAATAATTATACTTATTACTCCCGATATTATCAATATAACATGCATTATTAGCCATATTATGCAGTTATTATGGCTAGAACTGTAATAAATATACTTACTACTTTCATTATCATCAATATAACATGCATTATTACCCATATTAAGAAGTTATTATCGATAGAACTGTAATAAATATACTTATTACTTATATTATTATCAATATAACATGCATTATTACCCATATTATGCAGTTATTATCGCTAGAACTATAATAAATATACGTATTACTTTTATTATCTTCAATATAACATGCATTATTACCCATATTATGCAGTTATTATCGATAGAACTGTAATAAATACACTTACTACTTTTACTATTATCAATATATCATGCACTATTAGCCATATTTTACTATTATTATCGCTAGAACTATAATAATTATACTTATTACTCCCGATGTTATCAATATAACATGCATTATTACCCATATAATGCAGTTATTATCGCTAGAACTGTAATAATTATACTTATTACTTATATTATTATCAATATAACATGCATTATTACCCATATAATGCAGTTATTATCGCTAGAACTGTAATAATTGTACTCATTACTCATATTATTAGCAATATAACGTGCATTATTACCCATATTATGCAGTTATTATCGCTAGAACTGTAATAATTATACTTATTACTTATATTATTCTCAATATAACATGCATTATTAGCCATATTATGCAGTTATTATCGCTAGAACTGTAATAAATATACTTACTACTTTCATTATCATCAATATAACATGCATTATTACCCATATTAAGAAGTTATTATCGCTAGAACTGTAATAACTATACTTATTACTCATATTATTATCAATATAACATGCATTATTACCCATATAATAGAGGTATTATCGGTAGAACTGTAATAATTGTACTTATTACTTACATTATTATCAATATAACATGCATTATTACCCATATAATGGTGTTATTATCGCTAGAACTGTAATAATTATACTTATTACTTATATTATTATGAATATAACATGCATTATTACCCATATAATGCAGTTATTATCGACAGAAGTAAAATAAATATACTTATTACTTTTGTTATTATCATTATAACAGGCACTCCTAGCCTTATTTTACTAGTATTATCGCTAGAACTGTAATAATTATACTTATTAATCCCGTTATTTTTAATATAACATCCATTACTACCCATATTATGCAGTTATTATCGATAGAACTGTATTAAATATACTTTTTACTTTTATTATTATCAATATAACATGCATTGTTACGCATATTATGAAGTTAGAATCGCTAGAACTATAATAAATATACTTATTACTTATATTATTGTCAATATAACATGCATTATTACCCATATTATGCAGTTATTATCGATAGAACTATAATAAATATACTTATTACTTTTATTATTATCAATGTAACATGCACTATTACCCATATAATGCAGTTATTATTGACAGAAGTATAATAAATATATTTATTACTTTTATTATTATCAATATAACAGGCACTCTTAGCCATATTTTACTAGTATTATCGCTAGAACTATAATAATTATGCTTATTACTCCCGATATTATCAATATAACATGCATACTTACCCATATAATGCAGTTATTATCGCTAGAACTGTAATTATTATACTTATTACTTATATTATTAGGAATATAACGTGCATTATTACCCATATTATGCAGTTATTATGGCTAGAACTGTAATAATTATACTTATTACTCCCGATATTATCAATATGACATGCATTATTACCCATATAATGGGGTTATTATCGCTAGAACTTTAATAATTATACTTATTACTTATATTATTATCAATATAACATGCATTATTACGCATATTGTGCAGTTATAATCGCTAGAACTATAATAAATATACTTAGTACTTTTATTATCATCAATATAACATGCATTATTACCCATATTATGCAGTTATTATCGATAGGATTATAATAAATATACCTATTACTTTTATTATTATCAATATAACATGCATTATTAGCCATATTTTACTAGTATTATCGCTAGAACTATAATAATTATACTTATTACTCCCGATATTATCAATGTAACATGCATTATTACCCATATTATGCAGTTATTATCGATAGAACTGTAACAATTATACTTATTACTTATATTATTCTCAATATAACATGCATTATTACGCATATTATGCAGTTATTACCGATAGAACTACAATAAATATACTTATTGCTTTTATTATTATCAATATAACATCCATTATTACCCATATAATGCAGTTCTCATCGCTGGAACTGTAATAATTATACTTATTACTCCCTATATTATCAATATGACATGCATTATTACCCATATAATGGGGTTATTATCGTTAGAACTATAATAATTATACTTATTACTCCCGATATTATCAATATAACATGCATTATTACGCATACAATGCAGTTATTATCGCTAGAACTGTAATAATTATACTTATTACTTACATTATTATCAATATAACATGCATTATCACCCATATAATGCAGTTATTATCGACAGAAGTATAATAAATATACTTATTGCTTTTATTATTATCAATATAACATGCACTATTAGCCACATTTTACTATTGTTATCGCTATAACTATAATAATTATACTTATTACTCCCGATATTATCAATATAACATGCATTATTACCCATATAATGCAGTTACGACCGCTAGAATTGTAATAATTATACTTAATACTTATATTATTATCAATATAACATGCATTATTACCTATATAATGGAGCTATTATAGCTAGAACTGTAATAATTATACTTATTACTTACATTATTATCAATATAACATGCATTATCACGCATATAATGCAGTTATTATCGACAGAAGTATAATAAATATACTTATTACTTTTATTATTATCAATATAACATGCACTATTAGCCATATTTTACTATTATTATCGCTAGAACTATAATAACTATTCTTATTACTCCCGATATTATCAATATAACATGCATTATTACCCATATAATGCAGTTACAATCGCTAGAATTGTAATAATTATACTTATTACTTATATTATTATCAATATAACATGCATTATTACCCATATTATGCAGTTATTATCGATAGAACTGTAATAAATATACTTATTACTTACATTATTATCAATATAACATGCATTATCACCCATATAATGCAGTTATTATCGACAGAAGTATAATAAATATACTTATTGCTTTTATTATTATCAATATAACATGCACTATTAGCCACATTTTACTATTGTTATCACTATAACTATAATAATTATACTTATTACTCCCGATATTATCAATATAACATGCATTATTACCCATATAATGCAATTACGACCGCTAGAATTGTAATAATTATACTTAATACTTATATTATTATCAATATAACATGCATTATTACCTATATAATGGAGCTATTATAGCTAGAACTGTAATAATTATACTTATTACTTACATTATTATCAATATAACATGCATTATCACGCATATAATGCAGTTATTATCGACAGAAGTATAATAAATATACTTATTACTTTTATTATTATCAATATAACATGCACTATTAGCCATATTTTACTATTATTATCGCTAGAACTATAATAACTATTCTTATTACTCCCGATATTATCAATATAACATGCATTATTACCCATATAATGCAGTTACTATCGCTAGAATTGTAATAATTATACTTATTACTTATATTATTATCAATATAACATGCATTATTACCCATATTATGCAGTTATTATCGATAGAACTGTAATAAATATACTTATTGCTTATATGATTATCAATATAACATGCATTATTACCCATATAATGGAGTTATTATCGCTAGAACTGTAATAATTATACTCATTACTTATATTATTATCAATATAACATGCATTATTACCCATATAATGGAGTTAATATCGCTGGAACTGTAATAATTATACTTATTACTTATATTATTATCAATATAACATGCATTATTACCCATATTATGCAGTTATTATCGATAGAACTGTAATAAATATAATTACTACTTTAATTATCATCAATATAACATGCATTATTACCCATATTATGCAGTTATTATCGATAGAACTATAATAAATATACTCATTACTTTTATTATTATCAATATAACATGCATTATTACCTATATAATGCAGTTATTATCGGTAGAACTGTAATAATTGTACTTATTACTTACATTATTATCAATATAACATGCATTATTACCCATATAATGGTGTTATTATCGCTAGAACTGTAATAATTATACTTATTACTTATATTATTATCAATATAACATGCATTATTACCCATATAATGCAGTTATTATCGACAGAAGTAAAATAAATGTACTTATTACTCCCGATATTATCAATATAACATCCATTAGTACCCATATTATGAAGTTATTATCGATAGAACTGTATTAAATATACTTTTTACTTTTATTATTATCAATATAACATGCATTGTTACGCATATTATGAAGTTATAATCGCTAGAACTATAATAAATATACTTATTACTTATATTATTGTCAATATAACATGCATTATTACCCATATTATGCAGTTATTATCGATAGAACTATAATAAATATACTTATTACTTTTATTATTATCAATGTAACATGCACTATTACCCATATAATGCAGTTATTATTGACAGAAGTATAATAAATATATTTATTACTTTTATTATTATCAATATAACAGGCATTCTTAGCCATATTTTACTAGTATTATCGCTAGAACTATAATAATTATGCTTATTACTCCCGATATTATCAATATAACATCCATTGTTACCCATATAATGCAGTTCTTATCGCTGGAACTGTAATAATTATACTTGTTACTCCCGATATTATCAATATAACATGCATTATTACGCATATAATGCAGTTATTATCGCTAGAACTGTAATAATTATACTTATTACTTATATTATTATCAATATAACATGCATTATTACCCATATAATGCAGTTATTATAGCTAGAACTATAATAAATATACGTATTACTTTTATTATCATCAATATAACATGCATTGTTACCCATATTATGCAGTTATTATCGATAGAACTATAATAAATATACTTATTACTTTTATTATTATCAATATAACATGCATTATTACCCATATAATGGAGTTATTGTCGCTAGAACTGTAATAATTATACTTATTACTTATATTATTATCAATATAACATGCATTATTACCCATATAATGGAGTTATTATCGCTAGAACTGTAATAATTATACTCATTACTTATATTATTATCAATATAATATGCATTATTACCCATATAATGGAGTTATTATCGCTAGAACTGTAATAATTATACTTATTACTTATATTATTATCAATATAACATGCATTATTACCCATATTATGCAGTTACTATAGCTACAACTATAATAAATATACGTATTATTTTTATTATCATCAATATAACATGCATTATTACCCATATTATGCAGTTATTATCGATAGAACTATAATAAATATACTTATTACTTTTATTATTATCAATATAACATGCATTACTACCCATATTATGCAGTTATTATCGATAGAACTGTAATAAATATACTTACTACTTTCATTATCATCAATATAACATGCATTATTACCCATATTATGCAGTTACTATCGATAGAACTATAATAATTATACTTATTACTTTTATTATTATCAATATAACATGCATTATTACCCATATAATGCAGTTATTATCGCTAGAACTGTAATAATTATACTTATTACTTATATTATTATCAATATAACATGCATTATTACCCATATAATGGAGTTATTATCGCTAGAACTGTAATAATTATACTTATTACTCCCGATATTATCAATATTACATGCATTATTACCCATGTTATGCAGTTATTATCGCTAGAACTATAATAAATATACGTATTACTTTTATTGTCATCAATATAACATGCATTATTACCCATATTATGCAGTTATTATCGATAGAACTGTAATAATTATACTTATTACTTATATTATTATCAATATAACATGCATTATTACCCATATAATGGAGTTATTGTCGCTAGAACTGTAATAATTATGCTTATTACTTATATTATTATCAATATAACATGCATTATTACCCATATTATGCAGTTATTATCGATAGAACTGTAATAAATATACTTACTACTTTAATTATCATCAATATAACATGCATTATTACCCATATTATGCAGTTATTATCGATAGAACTATAATAAATATACTCATTACTTTTATTATTATCAATATAACATGCATTATTCCCCTTATAATGCAGTTATTATCGGTAGAACTGTAATAATTGTACTTATTACTTACATTATTATCAATATAACATGCATTATTACCCATATAATGGTGTTATTATCGCTAGAACTGTAATAATTATACTTATTACTTATATTATTATCAATATAACATGCATTATTACCCATATAATGCAGTTATTATCGACAGAAGTAAAATAAATATACTTATTACTCCCGATATTATCAATATAACATGCATTAGTACCCATATTATGAAGTTATTATCGATAGAACTGTATTAAATATACTTTTTACTTTTATTATTATCAATATAACATGCATTGTTACGCATATTATGAAGTTATAATCGCTAGAACTATAATAAATATACTTATTACTTATATTATTATCAATATAACATGCATTATTACCCATATTATGCAGTTATTATCGATAGAACTGTAATAAATATACTTACTACTTTAATTATCATCAATATAACATGCATTATTACCCATATAATGCAGTTATTATCGACAGAAGTATAAGAAATATACTTATTACTTTTATTATTATCAATATAACATGCACTATTACCCATATTTTACTATTATTATCGCTAGAACTATAATAATTATACTTATTACTCCCGATATTATCAATATAACATGCATTATTACCCATATAATGCAGTTACTATCGCTAGAATTGTAATAATTATACTTATTACTTATATTATTATCAATATAACATGCATTATTACGCATATTATGCAGTTATTATCGATAGAACTATAATAAATAAACATATTACTTTTATTATTATCAATATACCATGCATTATTACCCATATAATGCAGTTATTATCGCTAGAACTGTAATAATTATACTTATTACTTATATTATTAGCAATATAACGTGCATTATTACCGATATAATGCAGTTATTATCGCCAGAACTGTAATAATTATACTTATTACTTATATTATTATCAATATAACATGCATTATCACGCATATAATGCAGTTATTATCGACAGAAGTATAATAAATATACTTATTACTTTTATTATTATCAATATAACATGCACTATTAGCCATATTTTACTATTATTATCGCTAGAACTATAATAACTATTCTTATTACTCCCGATATTATCAATATAACATGCATTATTACCCATATAATGCAGTTACTATCGCTAGAATTGTAATAATTATACTTATTACTTATATTATTATCAATATAACATGCATTATTACCCATATTATGCAGTTATTATCGATAGAACTGTAATAAATCTACTTAGTGCTTATATTATTATCAATATAACATGCATTATTACCCATATAATGGAGTTATTATCGCTAGAACTGTAATAATTATACTCATTACTTATATTATTATCAATATAACATGCATTATTACCCATATAATGGAGTTATTATCGCTAGAACTGTAATAATTATACTCATTACTTATATTATTATCAATATAACATGCATTATTACCCATATAATGGAGTTAATATCGCTAGAACTGTAATAATTATACTTATTACTTATATTATTATCAATATAACATGCATTATTACCCATATTATGCAGTCATTATCGATAGAACTGTAATAAATATACTTACTACTTTAGTTATCATCAATATAACATGCATTATTACCCATATTATGCAGTTATTATCGATAGAACTATAATAAATATACTCATTACTTTTATTATTATCAATATAACATGCATTATTACCCATATAATGCAGTTATTATCGGTAGAACTGTAATAATTGTACTTATTACTTACATTATTATCAATATAACATGCATTATTACCCATATAATGGTGTTATTATCGCTAGAACTGTAATAATTATACTTATTACTTATATTATTATCAATATAACATGCATTATTACCCATATAATGGAGTTATTGTCGCTAGAACTGTAATAATTATGCTTATTACTTATATTATTATCAATATAACATGCATTATTACCCATATTATGCAGTTATTATCGATAGAACTGTAATAAATATACTTACTACTTTAATTATCATCAATATAACATGCATTATTACCCATATTATGCAGTTATTATCGATAGAACTATAATAAATATACTCATTACTTTTATTATTATCAATATAACATGCATTATTCCCCTTATAATGCAGTTATTATCGGTAGAACTGTAATAATTGTACTTATTACTTACATTATTATCAATATAACATGCATTATTACCCATATAATGGTGTTATTATCGCTAGAACTGTAATAATTATACTTATTACTTATATTATTATCAATATAACATGCATTATTACCCATATAATGCAGTTATTATCGACAGAAGTAAAATAAATATACTTATTACTCCCGATATTATCAATATAACATGCATTAGTACCCATATTATGAAGTTATTATCGATAGAACTGTATTAAATATACTTTTTACTTTTATTATTATCAATATAACATGCATTGTTACGCATATTATGAAGTTATAATCGCTAGAACTATAATAAATATACTTATTACTTATATTATTATCAATATAACATGCATTATTACCCATATAATGCAGTTATTATCGACAGAAGCATAAGAAATATACTTATTACTTTTATTATTATCAATATAACATGCACTATTACCCATGTTTTACTATTATTATCGCTAGAACTATAATAATTATACTTATTACTCCCGATATTATCAATATAACATGCATTATTACCCATATAATGCAGTTACTATCGCTAGAATTGTAATAATTATACTTATTACTTATATTATTATCAATATAACATGCATTATTACGCATATTATGCAGTTATTATCGATAGAACTATAATAAATAAACATATTACTTTTATTATTATCAATATACCATGCATTATTACCCATATAATGCAGTTATTATCGCTAGAACTGTAATAATTATACTTATTACTTATATTATTAGCAATATAACGTGCATTATTACCGATATAATGCAGTTATTATCGCCAGAACTGTAATAATTATACTTATTACTTATATTATTATCAATATAACATGCATTATTACCCATATTATGCAGTTATTATCGATAGAACTGTAACAAATATACTTATTACTTTTATTATTATCAATATGACATGCATTATTAGCCATATTTTACTATTATTATCGTTAGAACTATAATAATTATGCTTATTACTCCCGATATTATCAATATAACATCCATTGTTACCCATATAATGCAGTTCTTATCGCTGGAACTGTAATAATTATACTTGTTACTCCCGATATTATCAATATAACATGCATTATTACGCATATAATGCAGTTATTATCGCTAGAACTGTAATAATTATACTCACTACTTATATTATTATCAATATAACATGCATTATTACCCATATAATGGAGTTATTGTCGCTAGAACTGTAATAATTATGCTTATTACTTATATTATTATCAATATAACATGCATTATTACCCATATTATGCAGTTATTATCGATAGAACTGTAATAAATATACTTACTACTTTAATTATCATCAATATAACATGCATTATTACCCATATTATGCAGTTATTATCGATAGAACTATAATAAATATACTCATTACTTTTATTATTATCAATATAACATGCATTATTACCCATATAATGTAGTTATTATCGGTAGAACTGTAATAATTGTACTTATTACTTACATTATTATCAATATAACATGCATTATTACCCATATAATTGTGTTATTATCGCTAGAACTGTAATAATTATACTTATTACTTATATTATTATCAATATAACATGCATTATTACCCATATAATGCAGTTATTATCGACAGAAGTAAAATAAATATACTTATTACTCCCGATATTATCAATATAACATCCATTAGTACCCATATTATGAAGTTATTATCGATAGAACTGTATTAAATATACTTTTTACTTTTATTATTATCAATATAACATGCATTGTTACGCATATTATGAAGTTATAATCGCTAGAACTATAATAAATATACTTATTACTTATATTATTATCAATATAACATGCATTATTACCCATATTATGCAGTTATTATCGATAGAACTGTAATAAATATACTTACTACTTTAATTATCATCAATATAACATGCATTATTACCCATATAATGCAGTTATTATCGACAGAAGTATAAGAAATATACTTATTACTTTTATTATTATCAATATAACATGCACTATTACCCATATTTTACTATTATTATCGCTAGAACTATAATAATTATACTTATTACTCCCGATATTATCAATATAACATGCATTATTACCCATATAATGCAGTTATTATCGCTAGAACTGTAATAATTATACTTATTACTTATATTATTAGCAATATAACGTGCATTATTACCGATATAATGCAGTTATTATCGCCAGAACTGTAATAATTATACTTATTACTTATATTATTATCAATATAACATGCATTATTACCCATATTATGCAGTTATTATCGATAGAACTGTAACAAATATACTTATTACTTTTATTATTATCAATATGACATGCATTATTAGCCATATTTTACTATTATTATCGTTAGAACTATAATAATTATACTTATTACTCCCGATATTATCAATATAACATGCATTATTACGCATACAATGCAGTTATTATCGCTAGAACTGTAATAATTATACTTATTACTTACATTATTATCAATATAACATGCATTATCACCCATATAATGCAGTTATTATCGACAGAAGTATAATAAATATACTTATTGCTTTTATTATTATCAATATAACATGCACTATTAGCCACATTTTACTATTATTATCGCTATAAATATAATAATTATACTTATTACTCCCGATATTATCAATATAACATGCATTATTACCCATATAATGCAGTTACGACCGCTAGAATTGTAATAATTATACTTAATACTTATATTATTATCAATATAACATGCATTATTACCTATATAATGGAGCTATTATAGCTAGAACTGTAATAATTATACTTATTACTTACATTATTATCAATATAACATGCATTATCACGCATATAATGCAGTTATTATCGACAGAAGTATAATAAATATACTTATTACTTTTATTATTATCAATATAACATGCACTATTAGCCATATTTTACTATTATTATCGCTAGAACTATAATAACTATTCTTATTACTCCCGATATTATCAATATAACATGCATTATTACCCATATAATGCAGTTACTATCGCTAGAATTGTAATAATTATACTTATTACTTATATTATTATCAATATAACATGCATTATTACCCATATTATGCAGTTATTATCGATAGAACTGTAATAAATCTACTTAGTGCTTATATTATTATCAATATAACATGCATTATTACCCATATAATGGAGTTATTATCGCTAGAACTGTAATAATTATACTCATTACTTATATTATTATCAATATAACATGCATTATTACCCATATAATGGAGTTATTATCGCTAGAACTGTAATAATTATACTCATTACTTATATTATTATCAATATAACATGCATTATTACCCATATAATGGAGTTAATATCGCTAGAACTGTAATAATTATACTTATTACTTATATTATTATCAATATAACATGCATTATTACCCATATTATGCAGTCATTATCGATAGAACTGTAATAAATATACTTACTACTTTAGTTATCATCAATATAACATGCATTATTACCCATATTATGCAGTTATTATCGATAGAACTATAATAAATATACTCATTACTTTTATTATTATCAATATAACATGCATTATTACCCATATAATGCAGTTATTATCGGTAGAACTGTAATAATTGTACTTATTACTTACATTATTATCAATATAACATGCATTATTACCCATATAATGGTGTTATTATCGCTAGAACTGTAATAATTATACTTATTACTTATATTATTATCAATATAACATGCATTATTACCCATATAATGCAGTTATTATCGACAGAAGTAAAATAAATATACTTATTACTCCCGATATTATCAATATAACATCCATTAGTACCCATATTATGAAGTTATTATCGATAGAACTGTATTAAATATACTTTTTACTTTTATTATTATCAATATAACATGCATTGTTACGCATATTATGAAGTTATAATCGCTAGAACTATAATAAATATACTTATTACTTATATTATTATCAATATAACATGCATTATTACCCATATTATGCAGTTATTATCGATAGAACTGTAATAAATATACTTACTACTTTAATTATCATCAATATAACATGCATTATTACCCATATAATGCAGTTATTATCGACAGAAGTATAAGAAATATACCTATTACTTTTATTATTATCAATATAACATGCACTATTACCCATATTTTACTATTATTATCGCTAGAACTATAATAATTATACTTATTACTCCCGATATTATCAATATAACATGCATTATTACCCATATAATGCAGTTATTATCGCTAGAACTGTAATAATTATACTTATTACTTATATTATTAGCAATATAACGTGCATTATTACCGATATAATGCAGTTATTATCGCCAGAACTGTAATAATTATACTTATTACTTATATTATTATCAATATAACATGCATTATTACCCATATTATGCAGTTATTATCGATAGAACTGTAACAAATATACTTATTACTTTTCTTATTATCAATATGACATGCATTATTAGCCATATTTTACTATTATTATCGTTAGAACTATAATAATTATACTTATTACTCCCGATATTATCAATATAACATGCATTATTACGCATACAATGCAGTTATTATCGCTAGAACTGTAATAATTATACTTATTACTTACATTATTATCAATATAACATGCATTATCACCCATATAATGCAGTTATTATCGACAGAAGTATAATAAATATACTTATTGCTTTTATTATTATCAATATAACATGCACTATTAGCCACATTTTACTATTATTATCGCTATAAATATAGTAATTATACTTATTACTCAAGATATTATCAATATAACATGCATTATTACCCATATAATGCAGTTACGACCGCTAGAATTGTAATAATTATACTTAATACTTATATTATTATCAATATAACATGCATTATTACCTATATAATGGAGCTATTATAGCTAGAACTGTAATAATTATACTTATTACTTACATTATTATCAATATAACATGCATTATCACGCATATAATGCAGTTATTATCGACAGAAGTATAATAAATATACTTATTACTTTTATTATTATCAATATAACATGCACTATTAGCCATATTTTACTATTATTATCGCTAGAACTATAATAACTATTCTTATTACTCCCGATATTATCAATATAACATGCATTATTACCCATATAATGCAGTTACTATCGCTAGAATTGTAATAATTATACTTATTACTTATATTATTATCAATATAACATGCATTATTACCCATATTATGCAGTTATTATCGATAGAACTGTAATAAATCTACTTAGTGCTTATATTATTATCAATATAACATGCATTATTACCCATATAATGGAGTTATTATCGCTAGAACTGTAATAATTATACTCATTACTTATATTATTATCAATATAACATGCATTATTACCCATATAATGGAGTTATTATCGCTAGAACTGTAATAATTATACTCATTACTTATATTATTATCAATATAACATGCATTATTACCCATATAATGGAGTTAATATCGCTAGAACTGTAATAATTATACTTATTGCTTATATTATTATCAATATAACATGCATTATTACCCATATTATGCAGTCATTATCGATAGAACTGTAATAAATATACTTACTACTTTAGTTATCAACAATATAACATGCATTATTACCCATATTATGCAGTTATTATCGATAGAACTATAATAAATATACACATTACTTTTATTATTATCAATATAACATGCATTATTACCCATATAATGCAGTTATTATCGGTAGAACTGTAATAATTGTACTTATTACTTACATTATTATCAATATAACATGCATTATTACCCATATAATGGTGTTATTATCGCTAGAACTGTAATAATTATACTTATTACTTATATTATTATCAATATAACATGCATTATTACCCATATAATGCAGTTATTATCGACAGAAGTAAAATAAATATACTTATTACTCCCGATATTATCAATATAACATCCATTAGTACCCATATTATGAAGTTATTATCGATAGAACTGTATTAAATATACTTTTTACTTTTATTATTATCAATATAACATGCATTGTTACGCATATTATGAAGTTATAATCGCTAGAACTATAATAAATATACTTATTACTTATATTATTGTCAATATAACATGCATTATTACCCATATTATGCAGTTATTATCGATAGAACTATAATAAATATACTTATTACTTTTATTATTATCAATGTAACATGCACTATTACCCATATAATGCAGTTATTATTGACAGAAGTATAATAAATATATTTATTACTTTTATTATTATCAATATAACAGGCACTCTTAGCCATATTTTACTAGTATTATCGCTAGAACTATAATAATTATGCTTATTACTCCCGATATTATCAATATAACATCCATTGTTACCCATATAATGCAGTTCTTATCGCTGGAACTGTAATAATTATACTTGTTACTCCCGATATTATCAATATAACATGCATTATTACGCATATAATGCAGTTATTATCGCTAGAACTGTAATAATTATACTCATTACTTATATTATTATCAATATAACATGCATTATTACCCATATAATGGAGTTATTGTCGCTAGAACTGTAATAATTATGCTTATTACTTATATTATTATCAATATAACATGCATTATTACCCATATTATGCAGTTATTATCGATAGAACTGTAATAAATATACTTACTACTTTAATTATCATCAATATAACATGCATTATTACCCATATTATGCAGTTATTATCGATAGAACTATAATAAATATACTCATTACTTTTATTATTATCAATATAACATGCATTATTACCCATATAATGCAGTTATTATCGGTAGAACTGTAATAATTGTACTTATTACTTACATTATTATCAATATAACATGCATTATTACCCATATAATGGTGTTATTATCGCTAGAACTGTAATAATTATACTTATTACTTATATTATTATCAATA
Source organism: Megachile leachella (assembly GCA_963576845.1). Classification (NCBI taxonomy): domain Eukaryota; kingdom Metazoa; phylum Arthropoda; class Insecta; order Hymenoptera; family Megachilidae; genus Megachile; species Megachile leachella. The sequence continues at coordinate 241,872 of CAUYWW010000155.1, forward strand.
TAACATGCATTATTACCCATATAATGCAGTTATTATCGACAGAAGTAAAATAAATATACTTATTACTCCCGATATTATCAATATAACATCCATTAGTACCCATATTATGAAGTTATTATCGATAGAACTGTATTAAATATACTTTTTACTTTTATTATTATCAATATAACATGCATTGTTACGCATATTATGAAGTTATAATCGCTAGAACTATAATAAATATACTTATTACTTATATTATTATCAATATAACATGCATTATTACCCATATTATGCAGTTATTATCGATAGAACTGTAATAAATATACTTACTACTTTAATTATCATCAATATAACATGCATTATTACCCATATAATGCAGTTATTATCGACAGAAGTATAAGAAATATACTTATTACTTTTATTATTATCAATATAACATGCACTATTACCCATATTTTACTATTATTATCGCTAGAACTATAATAATTATACTTATTACTCCCGATATTATCAATATAACATGCATTATTACCCATATAATGCAGTTATTATCGCTAGAACTGTAATAATTACACTTATTACTTATATTATTAGCAATATAACGTGCATTATTACCGATATAATGCAGTTATTATCGCCAGAACTGTAATAATTATACTTATTACTTATATTATTATCAATATAACATGCATTATTACCCATATTATGCAGTTATTATCGATAGAACTGTAACAAATATACTTATTACTTTTATTATTATCAATATGACATGCATTATTAGCCATATTTTACTATTATTATAGTTAGAACTATAATAATTATACTTATTACTCCCGATATTATCAATATAACATGCATTATTACGCATACAATGCAGTTCTTATCGCTAGAACTGTAATAATTATACTTATTACTTACATTATTATCAATATAACATGCATTATCACCCATATAATGCAGTTATTATCGACAGAAGTATAATAAATATACTTATTGCTTTTATTATTATCAATATAACATGCACTATTAGCCACATTTTACTATTATTATCGCTATAAATATAATAATTATACTTATTACTCCCGATATTATCAATATAACATGCATTATTACCCATATAATGCAGTTACGACCGCTAGAATTGTAATAATTATACTTAATACTTATATTATTATCAATATAACATGCATTATTACCTTTATAATGGAGCTATTATAGCTAGAACTGTAATAATTATACTTATTACTTACATTATTATCAATATAACATGCATTATCACGCATATAATGCAGTTATTATCGACAGAAGTACAATAAATATACTTATTACTTTTATTATTATCAATATAACATGCACTATTAGCCATATTTTACTATTATTATCGCTAGAACTATAATAACTATTCTTATTACTCCCGATATTATCAATATAACATGCATTATTACCCATATAATGCAGTTACTATCGCTAGAATTGTAATAATTATACTTATTACTTATATTATTATCAATATAACATGCATTATTACCCATATTATGCAGTTATTATCGATAGAACTGTAATAAATATACTTAGTGCTTATATTATTATCAATATAACATGCATTATTACCCATATAATGGAGTTATTATCGCTAGAACTGTAATAATTATACTCATTACTTATATTATTATCAATATAACATGCATTATTACCCATATAATGGAGTTATTATCGCTAGAACTGTAATAATTATACTCATTACTTATATTATTATCAATATAACATGCATTATTACCCATATAATGGAGTTAATATCGCTAGAACTGTAGTAATTATACTTATTACTTATATTATTATCAATATAACATGCATTATTACCCATATTATGCAGTTATTATCGATAGAACTGTAATAAATATACTTACTACTTTAGTTATCATCAATATAACATGCATTATTACCCATATTATGCAGTTATTATCGATAGAACTATAATAAATATACTCATTACTTTTATTATTATCAATATAACATGCATTATTACCCATATAATGCAGTTATTATCGGTAGAACTGTAATAATTGTACTTATTACTTACATTATTATCAATATAACATGCATTATTACCCATATAATGGTGTTATTATCGCTAGAACTGTAATAATTATACTTATTACTTATATTATTATCAATATAACATGCATTATTACCCATATAATGCAGTTATTATCGGCAGAAGTAAAATAAATATACTTATTACTCCCGATATTATCAATATAACATCCATTAGTACCCATATTATGAAGTTATTATCGATAGAACTGTATTAAATATACTTTTTACTTTTATTATTATCAATATAACATGCATTGTTACGCATATTATGAAGTTATAATCGCTAGAACTATAATAAATATACTTATTACTTATATTATTGTCAATATAACATGCATTATTACCCATATTATGCAGTTATTATCGATAGAACTATAATAAATATACTTATTACTTTTATTATTATCAATGTAACATGCACTATTACCCATATAATGCAGTTATTATTGACAGAAGTATAATAAATATATTTATTACTTTTATTATTATCAATATAACAGGCACTCTTAGCCATATTTTACTAGTATTATCGCTAGAACTATAATAATTATGCTTATTACTCCCGATATTATCAATATAACATCCATTGTTACCCATATAATGCAGTTCTTATCGCTGGAACTGTAATAATTATACTTGTTACTCCCGATATTATCAATATAACATGCATTATTACGCATATAATGCAGTTATTATCGCTAGAACTGTAATAATTATACTTATTACTTATATTATTATCAATATAACATGCATTATTACCCATATAATGCAGTTATTATAGCTAGAACTATAATAAATATACGTATTACTTTTATTATCATCAATATAACATGCATTATTACCCATATTATGCAGTTATTATCGATAGAACTATAATAAATATACTTATTACTTTTATTATTATCAATATAACATGCATTATTACCCATATAATGCAGTTATTATCGCTAGAACTGTAATAATTATACTTATTACTTATATTATTATCAATATAACATGCATTATTACCCATATAATGGAGTTATTATCGCCAGAACTGTAATAATTATACTCATTACTTATATTATTATCAATATAACATGCATTATTACCCATATAATGGAGTTATTATCGCTAGAACTGTAATAATTATACTTATTACTTATATTATTATCAATATAACATGCATTATTACCCATATTATGCAGTTACTATAGCTACAACTATAATAAATATACGTATTATTTTTATTATCATCAATATAACATGCATTATTACCCATATTATGCAGTTATTATCGATAGAACTGTAATAAATATACTTATTACTTACATTATTATCAATATAACATGCATTATCACCCATATAATGCAGTTATTATCGACAGAAGTATAATAAATATACTTATTGCTTTTATTATTATCAATATAACATGCACTATTAGCCACATTTTACTATTGTTATCGCTATAACTATAATAATTATACTTATTACTCCCGATATTATCAATATAACATGCATTATTACCCATATAATGCAATTACGACCGCTAGAATTGTAATAATTATACTTAATACTTATATTATTATCAATATAACATGCATTATTACCTATATAATGCAGTTATTATCGGCAGAAGTAAAATAAATATACTTATTACTCCCGATATTATCAATATAACATCCATTAGTACCCATATTATGAAGTTATTATCGATAGAACTGTATTAAATATACTTTTTACTTTTATTATTATCAATATAACATGCATTATTACCCATATAATGCAGTTATTATAGCTAGAACTATAATAAATATACGTATTACTTTTATTATCATCAATATAACATGCATTATTACCCATATTATGCAGTTATTATCGATAGAACTATAATAAATATACTTATTACTTTTATTATTATCAATATAACATGCATTATTACCCATATAATGCAGTTATTATAGCTAGAACTATAATAAATATACGTATTACTTTTATTATCATCAATATAACATGCATTATTACCCATATTATGCAGTTATTATCGATAGAACTATAATAAATATACTTATTACTTTTATTACTATCAATATAACATGCATTATTACCCATATAATGCAGTTATTATCGCTAGAACTGTAATAATTATACTTATTACTTATATTATTATCAATATAACATGCATTATTACCCATATAATGGAGTTATTATCGCCAGAACTGTAATAATTATACTCATTACTTATATTATTATCAATATAACATGCATTATTACCCATATAATGGAGTTATTATCGCTAGAACTGTAATAATTATACTTATTACTTATATTATTATCAATATAACATGCATTATTACCCATATTATGCAGTTACTATAGCTACAACTATAATAAATATACGTATTATTTTTATTATCATCAATATAACATGCATTATTACCCATATTATGCAGTTATTATCGATAGAACTGTAATAAATATACTTATTACTTACATTATTATCAATATAACATGCATTATCACCCATATAATGCAGTTATTATCGACAGAAGTATAATAAATATACTTATTGCTTTTATTATTATCAATATAACATGCACTATTAGCCACATTTTACTATTGTTATCGCTATAACTATAATAATTATACTTATTACTCCCGATATTATCAATATAACATGCATTATTACCCATATAATGCAATTACGACCGCTAGAATTGTAATAATTATACTTAATACTTATATTATTATCAATATAACATGCATTATTACCTATATAATGGAGCTATTATAGCTAGAACTGTAATAATTATACTTATTACTTACATTATTATCAATATAACATGCATTATCACGCATATAATGCAGTTATTATCGACAGAAGTATAATAAATATACTTATTACTTTTATTATTATCAATATAACATGCACTATTAGCCATATTTTACTATTATTATCGCTAGAACTATAATAACTATTCTTATTACTCCCGATATTATCAATATAACATGCATTATTACCCATATAATGCAGTTACTATCGCTAGAATTGTAATAATTATACTTATTACTTATATTATTATCAATATAACATGCATTATTACCCATATTATGCAGTTATTATCGATAGAACTGTAATAAATATACTTATTGCTTATATGATTATCAATATAACATGCATTATTACCCATATAATGGAGTTATTATCGCTAGAACTGTAATAATTATACTCATTACTTATATTATTATCAATATAACATGCATTATTACCCATATCATGCAGTTATTATCGATAGAACTGTAATAAATATAATTACTACTTTAATTATCATCAATATAACATGCATTATTACCCATATTATGCAGTTATTATCGATAGAACTATAATAAATATACTCATTACTTTTATTATTATCAATATAACATGCATTATTACCCATATAATGCAGTTATTATCGGTAGAACTGTAATAATTGTACTTATTACTTACATTATTATCAATATAACATGCATTATTACCCATATAATGGTGTTATTATCGCTAGAACTGTAATAATTATACTTATTACTTATATTATTATCAATATAACATGCATTATTACCCATATAATGCAGTTATTATCGACAGAAGTAAAATAAATGTACTTATTACTCCCGATATTATCAATATAACATCCATTAGTACCCATATTATGAAGTTATTATCGATAGAACTGTATTAAATATACTTTTTACTTTTATTATTATCAATATAACATGCATTGTTACGCATATTATGAAGTTATAATCGCTAGAACTATAATAAATATACTTATTACTTATATTATTGTCAATATAACATGCATTATTACCCATATTATGCAGTTATTATCGATAGAACTATAATAAATATACTTATTACTTTTATTATTATCAATGTAACATGCACTATTACCCATATAATGCAGTTATTATTGACAGAAGTATAATAAATATATTTATTACTTTTATTATTATCAATATAACAGGCACTCTTAGCCATATTTTACTAGTATTATCGCTAGAACTATAATAATTATGCTTATTACTCCCGATATTATCAATATAACATCCATTGTTACCCATATAATGCAGTTCTTATCGCTGGAACTGTAATAATTATACTTGTTACTCCCGATATTATCAATATAACATGCATTATTACGCATATAATGCAGTTATTATCGCTAGAACTGTAATAATTATACTTATTACTTATATTGTTATCAATATAACATGCATTATTACCCATATAATGCAGTTATTATAGCTAGAACTATAATAAATATACGTATTACTTTTATTATCATCAATATAACATGCATTGTTACCCATATTATGCAGTTATTATCGATAGAACTGTAATAAATATACTTACTACTTTCATTATCATCAATATAACATGCATTATTACCCATATTATGCAGTTACTATCGATAGAACTATAATAATTATACTTATTACTTTTATTATTATCAATATAACATGCATTATTACCCATATAATGCAGTTATTATCGCTAGAACTGTAATAATTATACTTATTACTTATATTATTATCAATATAACATGCATTATTACCCATATAATGGAGTTATTATCGCTAGAACTGTAATAATTATACTTATTACTCCCGATATTATCAATATTACATGCATTATTACCCATGTTATGCAGTTATTATCGCTAGAACTATAATAAATATACGTATTACTTTTATTGTCATCAATATAACATGCATTATTACCCATATTATGCAGTTATTATCGATAGAACTGTAATAAATATACTTACTACTTTAATTATCATCAATATAACATGCATTATTACCCATATTATGCAGTTATTATCGATAGAACTATAATAAATATACTCATTACTTTTATTATTATCAATATAACATGCATTATTCCCCTTATAATGCAGTTATTATCGGTAGAACTGTAATAATTGTACTTATTACTTACATTATTATCAATATAACATGCATTATTACCCATATAATGGAGTTATTATCGCCAGAACTGTAATAATTATACTCATTACTTATATTATTATCAATATAACATGCATTATTACCCATATAATGGAGTTATTATCGCTAGAACTGTAATAATTATACTTATTACTTATATTATTATCAATATAACATGCATTATTACCCATATTATGCAGTTACTATAGCTACAACTATAATAAATATACGTATTATTTTTATTATCATCAATATAACATGCATTATTACCCATATTATGCAGTTATTATCGATAGAACTGTAATAAATATACTTATTACTTACATTATTATCAATATAACATGCATTATCACCCATATAATGCAGTTATTATCGACAGAAGTATAATAAATATACTTATTGCTTTTATTATTATCAATATAACATGCACTATTAGCCACATTTTACTATTGTTATCGCTATAACTATAATAATTATACTTATTACTCCCGATATTATCAATATAACATGCATTATTACCCATATAATGCAATTACGACCGCTAGAATTGTAATAATTATACTTAATACTTATATTATTATCAATATAACATGCATTATTACCTATATAATGGAGCTATTATAGCTAGAACTGTAATAATTATACTTATTACTTACATTATTATCAATATAACATGCATTATCACGCATATAATGCAGTTATTATCGACAGAATTATAATAAATATACTTATTACTTTTATTATTATCAATATAACATGCACTATTAGCCATATTTTACTATTATTATCGCTAGAACTATAATAACTATTCTTATTACTCCCGATATTATCAATATAACATGCATTATTACCCATATAATGCAGTTACTATCGCTAGAATTGTAATAATTATACTTATTACTTATATTATTATCAATATAACATGCATTATTACCCATATTATGCAGTTATTATCGATAGAACTGTAATAAATATACTTATTGCTTATATGATTATCAATATAACATGCATTATTACCCATATAATGGAGTTATTATCGCTAGAACTGTAATAATTATACTCATTACTTATATTATTATCAATATAACATGCATTATTACCCATATAATGGAGTTAATATCGCTGGAACTGTAATAATTATACTTATTACTTATATTATTATCAATATAACATGCATTATTACCCATATCATGCAGTTATTATCGATAGAACTGTAATAAATATAATTACTACTTTAATTATCATCAATATAACATGCATTATTACCCATATTATGCAGTTATTATCGATAGAACTATAATAAATATACTCATTACTTTTATTATTATCAATATAACATGCATTATTACCCATATAATGCAGTTATTATCGGTAGAACTGTAATAATTGTACTTATTACTTACATTATTATCAATATAACATGCATTATTACCCATATAATGGTGTTATTATCGCTAGAACTGTAATAATTATACTTATTACTTATATTATTATCAATATAACATGCATTATTACCCATATAATGCAGTTATTATCGACAGAAGTAAAATAAATGTACTTATTACTCCCGATATTATCAATATAACATCCATTAGTACCCATATTATGAAGTTATTATCGATAGAACTGTATTAAATATACTTTTTACTTTTATTATTATCAATATAACATGCATTGTTACGCATATTATGAAGTTATAATCGCTAGAACTATAATAAATATACTTATTACTTATATTATTGTCAATATAACATGCATTATTACCCATATTATGCAGTTATTATCGATAGAACTATAATAAATATACTTATTACTTTTATTATTATCAATGTAACATGCACTATTACCCATATAATGCAGTTATTATTGACAGAAGTATAATAAATATATTTATTACTTTTATTATTATCAATATAACAGGCACTCTTAGCCATATTTTACTAGTATTATCGCTAGAACTATAATAATTATGCTTATTACTCCCGATATTATCAATATAACATCCATTGTTACCCATATAATGCAGTTCTTATCGCTGGAACTGTAATAATTATACTTGTTACTCCCGATATTATCAATATAACATGCATTATTACGCATATAATGCAGTTATTATCGCTAGAACTGTAATAATTATACTTATTACTTATATTATTATCAATATAACATGCATTATTACCCATATAATGCAGTTATTATAGCTAGAACTATAATAAATATACGTATTACTTTTATTATCATCAATATAACATGCATTGTTACCCATATTATGCAGTTATTATCGATAGAACTATAATAAATATACTTATTACTTTTATTATTATCAATATAACATGCATTATTACCCATATAATGGAGTTATTGTCGCTAGAACTGTAATAATTATACTTATTACTTATATTATTATCAATATAACATGCATTATTACCCATATAATGGAGTTATTATCGCTAGAACTGTAATAATTATACTCATTACTTATATTATTATCAATATAATATGCATTATTACCCATATAATGGAGTTATTATCGCTAGAACTGTAATAATTATACTTATTACTTATATTATTATCAATATAACATGCATTATTACCCATATTATGCAGTTACTATAGCTACAACTATAATAAATATACGTATTATTTTTATTATCATCAATATAACATGCATTATTACCCATATTATGCAGTTATTATCGATAGAACTATAATAAATATACTTATTACTTTTATTATTATCAATATAACATGCATTACTACCCATATTATGCAGTTATTATCGATAGAACTGTAATAAATATACTTACTACTTTCATTATCATCAATATAACATGCATTATTACCCATATTATGCAGTTACTATCGATAGAACTATAATAATTATACTTATTACTTTTATTATTATCAATATAACATGCATTATTACCCATATAATGCAGTTATTATCGCTAGAACTGTAATAATTATACTTATTACTTATATTATTATCAATATAACATGCATTATTACCCATATAATGGAGTTATTATCGCTAGAACTGTAATAATTATACTTATTACTCCCGATATTATCAATATTACATGCATTATTACCCATGTTATGCAGTTATTATCGCTAGAACTATAATAAATATACGTATTACTTTTATTGTCATCAATATAACATGCATTATTACCCATATTATGCAGTTATTATCGATAGAACTGTAATAATTATACTTATTACTTATATTATTATCAATATAACATGCATTATTACCCATATAATGGAGTTATTATCGCTAGAACTGTAATAATTATACTCATTACTTATATTATTATCAATATAACATGCATTATTACCCATATAATGGAGTTATTGTCGCTAGAACTGTAATAATTATGCTTATTACTTATATTATTATCAATATAACATGCATTATTACCCATATTATGCAGTTATTATCGATAGAACTGTAATAAATATACTTACTACTTTAATTATCATCAATATAACATGCATTATTACCCATATTATGCAGTTATTATCGATAGAACTATAATAAATATACTCATTACTTTTATTATTATCAATATAACATGCATTATTCCCCTTATAATGCAGTTATTATCGGTAGAACTGTAATAATTGTACTTATTACTTACATTATTATCAATATAACATGCATTATTACCCATATAATGGTGTTATTATCGCTAGAACTGTAATAATTATACTTATTACTTATATTATTATCAATATAACATGCATTATTACCCATATAATGCAGTTATTATCGACAGAAGTAAAATAAATATACTTATTACTCCCGATATTATCAATATAACATGCATTAGTACCCATATTATGAAGTTATTATCGATAGAACTGTATTAAATATACTTTTTACTTTTATTATTATCAATATAACATGCATTGTTACGCATATTATGAAGTTATAATCGCTAGAACTATAATAAATATACTTATTACTTATATTATTATCAATATAACATGCATTATTACCCATATTATGCAGTTATTATCGATAGAACTGTAATAAATATACTTACTACTTTAATTATCATCAATATAACATGCATTATTACCCATATAATGCAGTTATTATCGACAGAAGTATAAGAAATATACTTATTACTTTTATTATTATCAATATAACATGCACTATTACCCATATTTTACTATTATTATCGCTAGAACTATAATAATTATACTTATTACTCCCGATATTATCAATATAACATGCATTATTACCCATATAATGCAGTTACTATCGCTAGAATTGTAATAATTATACTTATTACTTATATTATTATCAATATAACATGCATTATTACGCATATTATGCAGTTATTATCGATAGAACTATAATAAATAAACATATTACTTTTATTATTATCAATATACCATGCATTATTACCCATATAATGCAGTTATTATCGCTAGAACTGTAATAATTATACTTATTACTTATATTATTAGCAATATAACGTGCATTATTACCGATATAATGCAGTTATTATCGCCAGAACTGTAATAATTATACTTATTACTTATATTATTATCAATATAACATGCATTATCACGCATATAATGCAGTTATTATCGACAGAAGTATAATAAATATACTTATTACTTTTATTATTATCAATATAACATGCACTATTAGCCATATTTTACTATTATTATCGCTAGAACTATAATAACTATTCTTATTACTCCCGATATTATCAATATAACATGCATTATTACCCATATAATGCAGTTACTATCGCTAGAATTGTAATAATTATACTTATTACTTATATTATTATCAATATAACATGCATTATTACCCATATAATGGAGTTAATATCGCTGGAACTGTAATAATTATACTTATTACTTATATTATTATCAATATAACATGCATTATTACCCATATCATGCAGTTATTATCGATAGAACTGTAATAAATATAATTACTACTTTAATTATCATCAATATAACATGCATTATTACCCATATTATGCAGTTATTATCGATAGAACTATAATAAATATACTCATTACTTTTATTATTATCAATATAACATGCATTATTACCCATATAATGCAGTTATTATCGGTAGAACTGTAATAATTGTACTTATTACTTACATTATTATCAATATAACATGCATTATTACCCATATAATGGTGTTATTATCGCTAGAACTGTAATAATTATACTTATTACTTATATTATTATCAATATAACATGCATTATTACCCATATAATGCAGTTATTATCGACAGAAGTAAAATAAATGTACTTATTACTCCCGATATTATCAATATAACATCCATTAGTACCCATATTATGAAGTTATTATCGATAGAACTGTATTAAATATACTTTTTACTTTTATTATTATCAATATAACATGCATTGTTACGCATATTATGAAGTTATAATCGCTAGAACTATAATAAATATACTTATTACTTATATTATTGTCAATATAACATGCATTATTACCCATATTATGCAGTTATTATCGATAGAACTATAATAAATATACTTATTACTTTTATTATTATCAATGTAACATGCACTATTACCCATATAATGCAGTTATTATTGACAGAAGTATAATAAATATATTTATTACTTTTATTATTATCAATATAACAGGCACTCTTAGCCATATTTTACTAGTATTATCGCTAGAACTATAATAATTATGCTTATTACTCCCGATATTATCAATATAACATCCATTGTTACCCATATAATGCAGTTCTTATCGCTGGAACTGTAATAATTATACTTGTTACTCCCGATATTATCAATATAACATGCATTATTACGCATATAATGCAGTTATTATCGCTAGAACTGTAATAATTATACTTATTACTTATATTATTATCAATATAACATGCATTATTACCCATATAATGCAGTTATTATAGCTAGAACTATAATAAATATACGTATTACTTTTATTATCATCAATATAACATGCATTGTTACCCATATTATGCAGTTATTATCGATAGAACTATAATAAATATACTTATTACTTTTATTATTATCAATATAACATGCATTATTACCCATATAATGGAGTTATTGTCGCTAGAACTGTAATAATTATACTTATTACTTATATTATTATCAATATAACATGCATTATTACCCATATAATGGAGTTATTATCGCTAGAACTGTAATAATTATACTCATTACTTATATTATTATCAATATAATATGCATTATTACCCATATAATGGAGTTATTATCGCTAGAACTGTAATAATTATACTTATTACTTATATTATTATCAATATAACATGCATTATTACCCATATTATGCAGTTACTATAGCTACAACTATAATAAATATACGTATTATTTTTATTATCATCAATATAACATGCATTATTACCCATATTATGCAGTTATTATCGATAGAACTATAATAAATATACTTATTACTTTTATTATTATCAATATAACATGCATTACTACCCATATTATGCAGTTATTATCGATAGAACTGTAATAAATATACTTACTACTTTCATTATCATCAATATAACATGCATTATTACCCATATTATGCAGTTACTATCGATAGAACTATAATAATTATACTTATTACTTTTATTATTATCAATATAACATGCATTATTACCCATATAATGCAGTTATTATCGCTAGAACTGTAATAATTATACTTATTACTTATATTATTATCAATATAACATGCATTATTACCCATATAATGGAGTTATTATCGCTAGAACTGTAATAATTATACTTATTACTCCCGATATTATCAATATTACATGCATTATTACCCATGTTATGCAGTTATTATCGCTAGAACTATAATAAATATACGTATTACTTTTATTGTCATCAATATAACATGCATTATTACCCATATTATGCAGTTATTATCGATAGAACTGTAATAATTATACTTATTACTTATATTATTATCAATATAACATGCATTATTACCCATATAATGGAGTTATTATCGCTAGAACTGTAATAATTATACTCATTACTTATATTATTATCAATATAACATGCATTATTACCCATATAATGGAGTTATTGTCGCTAGAACTGTAATAATTATGCTTATTACTTATATTATTATCAATATAACATGCATTATTACCCATATTATGCAGTTATTATCGATAGAACTGTAATAAATATACTTACTACTTTAATTATCATCAATATAACATGCATTATTACCCATATTATGCAGTTATTATCGATAGAACTATAATAAATATACTCATTACTTTTATTATTATCAATATAACATGCATTATTCCCCTTATAATGCAGTTATTATCGGTAGAACTGTAATAATTGTACTTATTACTTACATTATTATCAATATAACATGCATTATTACCCATATAATGGTGTTATTATCGCTAGAACTGTAATAATTATACTTATTACTTATATTATTATCAATATAACATGCATTATTACCCATATAATGCAGTTATTATCGACAGAAGTAAAATAAATATACTTATTACTCCCGATATTATCAATATAACATGCATTAGTACCCATATTATGAAGTTATTATCGATAGAACTGTATTAAATATACTTTTTACTTTTATTATTATCAATATAACATGCATTGTTACGCATATTATGAAGTTATAATCGCTAGAACTATAATAAATATACTTATTACTTATATTATTATCAATATAACATGCATTATTACCCATATTATGCAGTTATTATCGATAGAACTGTAATAAATATACTTACTACTTTAATTATCATCAATATAACATGCATTATTACCCATATAATGCAGTTATTATCGACAGAAGTACAAGAAATATACTTATTACTTTTATTATTATCAATATAACATGCACTATTACCCATATTTTACTATTATTATCGCTAGAACTATAATAATTATACTTATTACTCCCGATATTATCAATATAACATGCATTATTACCCATATAATGCAGTTACTATCGCTAGAATTGTAATAATTATACTTATTACTTATATTATTATCAATATAACATGCATTATTACGCATATTATGCAGTTATTATCGATAGAACTATAATAAATAAACATATTACTTTTATTATTATCAATATACCATGCATTATTACCCATATAATGCAGTTATTATCGCTAGAACTGTAATAATTATACTTATTACTTATATTATTAGCAATATAACGTGCATTATTACCGATATAATGCAGTTATTATCGCCAGAACTGTAATAATTATACTTATTACTTATATTATTATCAATATAACATGCATTATCACGCATATAATGCAGTTATTATCGACAGAAGTATAATAAATATACTTATTACTTTTATTATTATCAATATAACATGCACTATTAGCCATATTTTACTATTATTATCGCTAGAACTATAATAACTATTCTTATTACTCCCGATATTATCAATATAACATGCATTATTACCCATATAATGCAGTTACTATCGCTAGAATTGTAATAATTATACTTATTACTTATATTATTATCAATATAACATGCATTATTACCCATATTATGCAGTTATTATCGATAGAACTGTAATAAATCTACTTAGTGCTTATATTATTATCAATATAACATGCATTATTACCCATATAATGGAGTTATTATCGCTAGAACTGTAATAATTATACTCATTACTTATATTATTATCAATATAACATGCATTATTACCCATATAATGGAGTTATTATCGCTAGAACTGTAATAATTATACTCATTACTTATATTATTATCAATATAACATGCATTATTACCCATATAATGGAGTTAATATCGCTAGAACTGTAATAATTATACTTATTACTTATATTATTATCAATATAACATGCATTATTACCCATATTATGCAGTCATTATCGATAGAACTGTAATAAATATACTTACTACTTTAGTTATCATCAATATAACATGCATTATTACCCATATTATGCAGTTATTATCGATAGAACTATAATAAATATACTCATTACTTTTATTATTATCAATATAACATGCATTATTACCCATATAATGCAGTTATTATCGGTAGAACTGTAATAATTGTACTTATTACTTACATTATTATCAATATAACATGCATTATTACCCATATAATGGTGTTATTATCGCTAGAACTGTAATAATTATACTTATTACTTATATTATTATCAATATAACATGCATTATTACCCATATAATGGAGTTATTGTCGCTAGAACTGTAATAATTATACTTATTACTTATATTATTATCAATATAACATGCATTATTACCCATATAATGGAGTTATTATCGCTAGAACTGTAATAATTATACTTATTACTCCCGATATTATCAATATTACATGCATTATTACCCATGTTATGCAGTTATTATCGCTAGAACTATAATAAATATACGTATTACTTTTATTGTCATCAATATAACATGCATTATTACCCATATTATGCAGTTATTATCGATAGAACTGTAATAATTATACTTATTACTTATATTATTATCAATATAACATGCATTATTACCCATATAATGGAGTTATTATCGCTAGAACTGTAATAATTATACTCATTACTTATATTATTATCAATATAACATGCATTATTACCCATATAATGGAGTTATTGTCGCTAGAACTGTAATAATTATGCTTATTACTTATATTATTATCAATATAACATGCATTATTACCCATATTATGCAGTTATTATCGATAGAACTGTAATAAATATACTTACTACTTTAATTATCATCAATATAACATGCATTATTACCCATATTATGCAGTTATTATCGATAGAACTATAATAAATATACTCATTACTTTTATTATTATCAATATAACATGCATTATTCCCCTTATAATGCAGTTATTATCGGTAGAACTGTAATAATTGTACTTATTACTTACATTATTATCAATATAACATGCATTATTACCCATATAATGGTGTTATTATCGCTAGAACTGTAATAATTATACTTATTACTTATATTATTATCAATATAACATGCATTATTACCCATATAATGCAGTTATTATCGACAGAAGTAAAATAAATATACTTATTACTCCCGATATTATCAATATAACATGCATTAGTACCCATATTATGAAGTTATTATCGATAGAACTGTATTAAATATACTTTTTACTTTTATTATTATCAATATAACATGCATTGTTACGCATATTATGAAGTTATAATCGCTAGAACTATAATAAATATACTTATTACTTATATTATTATCAATATAACATGCATTATTACCCATATTATGCAGTTATTATCGATAGAACTGTAATAAATATACTTACTACTTTAATTATCATCAATATAACATGCATTATTACCCATATAATGCAGTTATTATCGACAGAAGTATAAGAAATATACTTATTACTTTTATTATTATCAATATAACATGCACTATTACCCATATTTTACTATTATTATCGCTAGAACTATAATAATTATACTTATTACTCCCGATATTATCAATATAACATGCATTATTACCCATATAATGCAGTTACTATCGCTAGAATTGTAATAATTATACTTATTACTTATATTATTATCAATATAACATGCATTATTACGCATATTATGCAGTTATTATCGATAGAACTATAATAAATAAACATATTACTTTTATTATTATCAATATACCATGCATTATTACCCATATAATGCAGTTATTATCGCTAGAACTGTAATAATTATACTTATTACTTATATTATTAGCAATATAACGTGCATTATTACCGATATAATGCAGTTATTATCGCCAGAACTGTAATAATTATACTTATTACTTATATTATTATCAATATAACATGCATTATCACGCATATAATGCAGTTATTATCGACAGAAGTATAATAAATATACTTATTACTTTTATTATTATCAATATAACATGCACTATTAGCCATATTTTACTATTATTATCGCTAGAACTATAATAACTATTCTTATTACTCCCGATATTATCAATATAACATGCATTATTACCCATATAATGCAGTTACTATCGCTAGAATTGTAATAATTATACTTATTACTTATATTATTATCAATATAACATGCATTATTACCCATATTATGCAGTTATTATCGATAGAACTGTAATAAATCTACTTAGTGCTTATATTATTATCAATATAACATGCATTATTACCCATATAATGGAGTTATTATCGCTAGAACTGTAATAATTATACTCATTACTTATATTATTATCAATATAACATGCATTATTACCCATATAATGGAGTTATTATCGCTAGAACTGTAATAATTATACTCATTACTTATATTATTATCAATATAACATGCATTATTACCCATATAATGGAGTTAATATCGCTAGAACTGTAATAATTATACTTATTACTTATATTATTATCAATATAACATGCATTATTACCCATATTATGCAGTCATTATCGATAGAACTGTAATAAATATACTTACTACTTTAGTTATCATCAATATAACATGCATTATTACCCATATTATGCAGTTATTATCGATAGAACTATAATAAATATACTCATTACTTTTATTATTATCAATATAACATGCATTATTACCCATATAATGCAGTTATTATCGGTAGAACTGTAATAATTGTACTTATTACTTACATTATTATCAATATAACATGCATTATTACCCATATAATGGTGTTATTATCGCTAGAACTGTAATAATTATACTTATTACTTATATTATTATCAATATAACATGCATTATTACCCATATAATGGAGTTATTGTCGCTAGAACTGTAATAATTATGCTTATTACTTATATTATTATCAATATAACATGCATTATTACCCATATTATGCAGTTATTATCGATAGAACTGTAATAAATATACTTACTACTTTAATTATCATCAATATAACATGCATTATTACCCATATTATGCAGTTATTATCGATAGAACTATAATAAATATACTCATTACTTTTATTATTATCAATATAACATGCATTATTCCCCTTATAATGCAGTTATTATCGGTAGAACTGTAATAATTGTACTTATTACTTACATTATTATCAATATAACATGCATTATTACCCATATAATGGTGTTATTATCGCTAGAACTGTAATAATTATACTTATTACTTATATTATTATCAATATAACATGCATTATTACCCATATAATGCAGTTATTATCGACAGAAGTAAAATAAATATACTCATTACTCCCGATATTATCAATATAACATGCATTAGTACCCATATTATGAAGTTATTATCGATAGAACTGTATTAAATATACTTTTTACTTTTATTATTATCAATATAACATGCATTGTTACGCATATTATGAAGTTATAATCGCTAGAACTATAATAAATATACTTATTACTTATATTATTATCAATATAACATGCATTATTACCCATATAATGCAGTTATTATCGACAGAAGTATAAGAAATATACTTATTACTTATATTATTATCAATATAACATGCATTATTACGCATATTATGCAGTTATTATCGATAGAACTATAATAAATAAACATATTACTTTTATTATTATCAATATACCATGCATTATTACCCATATAATGCAGTTATTATCGCTAGAACTGTAATAATTATACTTATTACTTATATTATTAGCAATATAACGTGCATTATTACCGATATAATGCAGTTATTATCGCCAGAACTGTAATAATTATACTTATTACTTATATTATTATCAATATAACATGCATTATCACGCATATAATGCAGTTATTATCGACAGAAGTATAATAAATATACTTATTACTTTTATTATTATCAATATAACATGCACTATTAGCCATATTTTACTATTATTATCGCTAGAACTATAATAACTATTCTTATTACTCCCGATATTATCAATATAACATGCATTATTACCCATATAATGCAGTTACTATCGCTAGAATTGTAATAATTATACTTATTACTTATATTATTATCAATATAACATGCATTATTACCCATATAATGGAGTTAATATCGCTGGAACTGTAATAATTATACTTATTACTTATATTATTATCAATATAACATGCATTATTACCCATATCATGCAGTTATTATCGATAGAACTGTAATAAATATAATTACTACTTTAATTATCATCAATATAACATGCATTATTACCCATATTATGCAGTTATTATCGATAGAACTATAATAAATATACTCATTACTTTTATTATTATCAATATAACATGCATTATTACCCATATAATGCAGTTATTATCGGTAGAACTGTAATAATTGTACTTATTACTTACATTATTATCAATATAACATGCATTATTACCCATATAATGGTGTTATTATCGCTAGAACTGTAATAATTATACTTATTACTTATATTATTATCAATATAACATGCATTATTACCCATATAATGCAGTTATTATCGACAGAAGTAAAATAAATGTACTTATTACTCCCGATATTATCAATATAACATCCATTAGTACCCATATTATGAAGTTATTATCGATAGAACTGTATTAAATATACTTTTTACTTTTATTATTATCAATATAACATGCATTGTTACGCATATTATGAAGTTATAATCGCTAGAACTATAATAAATATACTTATTACTTATATTATTGTCAATATAACATGCATTATTACCCATATTATGCAGTTATTATCGATAGAACTATAATAAATATACTTATTACTTTTATTATTATCAATGTAACATGCACTATTACCCATATAATGCAGTTATTATTGACAGAAGTATAATAAATATATTTATTACTTTTATTATTATCAATATAACAGGCACTCTTAGCCATATTTTACTAGTATTATCGCTAGAACTATAATAATTATGCTTATTACTCCCGATATTATCAATATAACATCCATTGTTACCCATATAATGCAGTTCTTATCGCTGGAACTGTAATAATTATACTTGTTACTCCCGATATTATCAATATAACATGCATTATTACGCATATAATGCAGTTATTATCGCTAGAACTGTAATAATTATACTTATTACTTATATTATTATCAATATAACATGCATTATTACCCATATAATGCAGTTATTATAGCTAGAACTATAATAAATATACGTATTACTTTTATTATCATCAATATAACATGCATTGTTACCCATATTATGCAGTTATTATCGATAGAACTATAATAAATATACTTATTACTTTTATTATTATCAATATAACATGCATTATTACCCATATAATGGAGTTATTGTCGCTAGAACTGTAATAATTATACTTATTACTTATATTATTATCAATATAACATGCATTATTACCCATATAATGGAGTTATTATCGCTAGAACTGTAATAATTATACTCATTACTTATATTATTATCAATATAATATGCATTATTACCCATATAATGGAGTTATTATCGCTAGAACTGTAATAATTATACTTATTACTTATATTATTATCAATATAACATGCATTATTACCCATATTATGCAGTTACTATAGCTACAACTATAATAAATATACGTATTATTTTTATTATCATCAATATAACATGCATTATTACCCATATTATGCAGTTATTATCGATAGAACTATAATAAATATACTTATTACTTTTATTATTATCAATATAACATGCATTACTACCCATATTATGCAGTTATTATCGATAGAACTGTAATAAATATACTTACTACTTTCATTATCATCAATATAACATGCATTATTACCCATATTATGCAGTTACTATCGATAGAACTATAATAATTATACTTATTACTTTTATTATTATCAATATAACATGCATTATTACCCATATAATGCAGTTATTATCGCTAGAACTGTAATAATTATACTTATTACTTATATTATTATCAATATAACATGCATTATTACCCATATAATGGAGTTATTATCGCTAGAACTGTAATAATTATACTTATTACTCCCGATATTATCAATATTACATGCATTATTACCCATGTTATGCAGTTATTATCGCTAGAACTATAATAAATATACGTATTACTTTTATTGTCATCAATATAACATGCATTATTACCCATATTATGCAGTTATTATCGATAGAACTGTAATAATTATACTTATTACTTATATTATTATCAATATAACATGCATTATTACCCATATAATGGAGTTATTATCGCTAGAACTGTAATAATTATACTCATTACTTATATTATTATCAATATAACATGCATTATTACCCATATAATGGAGTTATTGTCGCTAGAACTGTAATAATTATGCTTATTACTTATATTATTATCAATATAACATGCATTATTACCCATATTATGCAGTTATTATCGATAGAACTGTAATAAATATACTTACTACTTTAATTATCATCAATATAACATGCATTATTACCCATATTATGCAGTTATTATCGATAGAACTATAATAAATATACTCATTACTTTTATTATTATCAATATAACATGCATTATTCCCCTTATAATGCAGTTATTATCGGTAGAACTGTAATAATTGTACTTATTACTTACATTATTATCAATATAACATGCATTATTACCCATATAATGGTGTTATTATCGCTAGAACTGTAATAATTATACTTATTACTTATATTATTATCAATATAACATGCATTATTACCCATATAATGCAGTTATTATCGACAGAAGTAAAATAAATATACTTATTACTCCCGATATTATCAATATAACATGCATTAGTACCCATATTATGAAGTTATTATCGATAGAACTGTATTAAATATACTTTTTACTTTTATTATTATCAATATAACATGCATTGTTACGCATATTATGAAGTTATAATCGCTAGAACTATAATAAATATACTTATTACTTATATTATTATCAATATAACATGCATTATTACCCATATTATGCAGTTATTATCGATAGAACTGTAATAAATATACTTACTACTTTAATTATCATCAATATAACATGCATTATTACCCATATAATGCAGTTATTATCGACAGAAGTATAAGAAATATACTTATTACTTTTATTATTATCAATATAACATGCACTATTACCCATATTTTACTATTATTATCGCTAGAACTATAATAATTATACTTATTACTCCCGATATTATCAATATAACATGCATTATTACCCATATAATGCAGTTACTATCGCTAGAATTGTAATAATTATACTTATTACTTATATTATTATCAATATAACATGCATTATTACGCATATTATGCAGTTATTATCGATAGAACTATAATAAATAAACATATTACTTTTATTATTATCAATATACCATGCATTATTACCCATATAATGCAGTTATTATCGCTAGAACTGTAATAATTATACTTATTACTTATATTATTAGCAATATAACGTGCATTATTACCGATATAATGCAGTTATTATCGCCAGAACTGTAATAATTATACTTATTACTTATATTATTATCAATATAACATGCATTATCACGCATATAATGCAGTTATTATCGACAGAAGTATAATAAATATACTTATTACTTTTATTATTATCAATATAACATGCACTATTAGCCATATTTTACTATTATTATCGCTAGAACTATAATAACTATTCTTATTACTCCCGATATTATCAATATAACATGCATTATTACCCATATAATGCAGTTACTATCGCTAGAATTGTAATAATTATACTTATTACTTATATTATTATCAATATAACATGCATTATTACCCATATTATGCAGTTATTATCGATAGAACTGTAATAAATCTACTTAGTGCTTATATTATTATCAATATAACATGCATTATTACCCATATAATGGAGTTATTATCGCTAGAACTGTAATAATTATACTCATTACTTATATTATTATCAATATAACATGCATTATTACCCATATAATGGAGTTATTGTCGCTAGAACTGTAATAATTATACTTATTACTTATATTATTATCAATATAACATGCATTATTACCCATATAATGGAGTTATTATCGCTAGAACTGTAATAATTATACTCATTACTTATATTATTATCAATATAATATGCATTATTACCCATATAATGGAGTTATTATCGCTAGAACTGTAATAATTATACTTATTACTTATATTATTATCAATATAACATGCATTATTACCCATATTATGCAGTTACTATAGCTACAACTATAATAAATATACGTATTATTTTTATTATCATCAATATAACATGCATTATTACCCATATTATGCAGTTATTATCGATAGAACTATAATAAATATACTTATTACTTTTATTATTATCAATATAACATGCATTACTACCCATATTATGCAGTTATTATCGATAGAACTGTAATAAATATACTTACTACTTTCATTATCATCAATATAACATGCATTATTACCCATATTATGCAGTTACTATCGATAGAACTATAATAATTATACTTATTACTTTTATTATTATCAATATAACATGCATTATTACCCATATAATGCAGTTATTATCGCTAGAACTGTAATAATTATACTTATTACTTATATTATTATCAATATAACATGCATTATTACCCATATAATGGAGTTATTATCGCTAGAACTGTAATAATTATACTTATTACTCCCGATATTATCAATATTACATGCATTATTACCCATGTTATGCAGTTATTATCGCTAGAACTATAATAAATATACGTATTACTTTTATTGTCATCAATATAACATGCATTATTACCCATATTATGCAGTTATTATCGATAGAACTGTAATAATTATACTTATTACTTATATTATTATCAATATAACATGCATTATTACCCATATAATGGAGTTATTATCGCTAGAACTGTAATAATTATACTCATTACTTATATTATTATCAATATAACATGCATTATTACCCATATAATGGAGTTATTGTCGCTAGAACTGTAATAATTATGCTTATTACTTATATTATTATCAATATAACATGCATTATTACCCATATTATGCAGTTATTATCGATAGAACTGTAATAAATATACTTACTACTTTAATTATCATCAATATAACATGCATTATTACCCATATTATGCAGTTATTATCGATAGAACTATAATAAATATACTCATTACTTTTATTATTATCAATATAACATGCATTATTCCCCTTATAATGCAGTTATTATCGGTAGAACTGTAATAATTGTACTTATTACTTACATTATTATCAATATAACATGCATTATTACCCATATAATGGTGTTATTATCGCTAGAACTGTAATAATTATACTTATTACTTATATTATTATCAATATAACATGCATTGTTACGCATATTATGAAGTTATAATCGCTAGAACTATAATAAATATACTTATTACTTATATTATTATCAATATAACATGCATTATTACCCATATTATGCAGTTATTATCGATAGAACTGTAATAAATATACTTACTACTTTAATTATCATCAATATAACATGCATTATTACCCATATAATGCAGTTATTATCGACAGAAGTATAAGAAATATACTTATTACTTTTATTATTATCAATATAACATGCACTATTACCCATATTTTACTATTATTATCGCTAGAACTATAATAATTATACTTATTACTCCCGATATTATCAATATAACATGCATTATTACCCATATAATGCAGTTACTATCGCTAGAATTGTAATAATTATACTTATTACTTATATTATTATCAATATAACATGCATTATTACGCATATTATGCAGTTATTATCGATAGAACTATAATAAATAAACATATTACTTTTATTATTATCAATATACCATGCATTATTACCCATATAATGCAGTTATTATCGCTAGAACTGTAATAATTATACTTATTACTTATATTATTAGCAATATAACGTGCATTATTACCGATATAATGCAGTTATTATCGCCAGAACTGTAATAATTATACTTATTACTTATATTATTATCAATATAACATGCATTATCACGCATATAATGCAGTTATTATCGACAGAAGTATAATAAATATACTTATTACTTTTATTATTATCAATATAACATGCACTATTAGCCATATTTTACTATTATTATCGCTAGAACTATAATAACTATTCTTATTACTCCCGATATTATCAATATAACATGCATTATTACCCATATAATGCAGTTACTATCGCTAGAATTGTAATAATTATACTTATTACTTATATTATTATCAATATAACATGCATTATTACCCATATAATGGAGTTAATATCGCTGGAACTGTAATAATTATACTTATTACTTATATTATTATCAATATAACATGCATTATTACCCATATCATGCAGTTATTATCGATAGAACTGTAATAAATATAATTACTACTTTAATTATCATCAATATAACATGCATTATTACCCATATTATGCAGTTATTATCGATAGAACTATAATAAATATACTCATTACTTTTATTATTATCAATATAACATGCATTATTACCCATATAATGCAGTTATTATCGCTAGAACTGTAATAATTATACTTATTACTTATATTATTATCAATATAACATGCATTATTACCCATATAATGGAGTTATTATCGCTAGAACTGTAATAATTATACTTATTACTCCCGATATTATCAATATTACATGCATTATTACCCATGTTATGCAGTTATTATCGCTAGAACTATAATAAATATACGTATTACTTTTATTGTCATCAATATAACATGCATTATTACCCATATTATGCAGTTATTATCGATAGAACTATAATAAATAAACATATTACTTTTATTATTATCAATATACCATGCATTATTACCCATATAATGCAGTTATTATCGCTAGAACTGTAATAATTATACTTATTACTTATATTATTATCAATATAACATGCATTATTACCCATATAATGGAGTTAATATCGCTGGAACTGTAATAATTATACTTATTACTTATATTATTATCAATATAACATGCATTATTACCCATATCATGCAGTTAATATCGATAGAACTGTAATAAATATAATTACTACTTTAATTATCATCAATATAACATGCATTATTACCCATATTATGCAGTTATTATCGATAGAACTATAATAAATATACTCATTACTTTTATTATTATCAATATAACATGCATTATTACCCATATAATGCAGTTACTATCGCTAGAATTGTAATAATTATACTTATTACTTATATTATTATCAATATAACATGCATTATTACCCATATAATGGAGTTAATATCGCTGGAACTGTAATAATTATACTTATTACTTATATTATTATCAATATAACATGCATTATTACCCATATTATGCAGTTATTATCGATAGAACTGTAATAAATCTACTTAGTGCTTATATTATTATCAATATAACATGCATTATTACCCATATAATGGAGTTATTATCGCTAGAACTGTAATAATTATACTCATTACTTATATTATTATCAATATAACATGCATTATTACCCATATAATGGAGTTATTATCGCTAGAACTGTAATAATTATACTCATTACTTATATTATTATCAATATAACATGCATTATTACCCATATAATGGAGTTAATATCGCTAGAACTGTAATAATTATACTTATTACTTATATTATTATCAATATAACATGCATTATTACCCATATTATGCAGTCATTATCGATAGAACTGTAATAAATATACTTACTACTTTAGTTATCATCAATATAACATGCATTATTACCCATATTATGCAGTTATTATCGATAGAACTATAATAAATATACTCATTACTTTTATTATTATCAATATAACATGCATTATTACCCATATAATGCAGTTATTATCGGTAGAACTGTAATAATTGTACTTATTACTTACATTATTATCAATATAACATGCATTATTACCCATATAATGGTGTTATTATCGCTAGAACTGTAATAATTATACTTATTACTTATATTATTATCAATATAACATGCATTATTACCCATATAATGGAGTTATTGTCGCTAGAACTGTAATAATTATGCTTATTACTTATATTATTATCAATATAACATGCATTATTACCCATATTATGCAGTTATTATCGATAGAACTGTAATAAATATACTTACTACTTTAATTATCATCAATATAACATGCATTATTACCCATATTATGCAGTTATTATCGATAGAACTATAATAAATATACTCATTACTTTTATTATTATCAATATAACATGCATTATTCCCCTTATAATGCAGTTATTATCGGTAGAACTGTAATAATTGTACTTATTACTTACATTATTATCAATATAACATGCATTATTACCCATATAATGGTGTTATTATCGCTAGAACTGTAATAATTATACTTATTACTTATATTATTATCAATATAACATGCATTATTACCCATATAATGCAGTTATTATAGCTAGAACTATAATAAATATACGTATTACTTTTATTATCATCAATATAACATGCATTGTTACCCATATTATGCAGTTATTATCGATAGAACTATAATAAATATACTTATTACTTTTATTATTATCAATATAACATGCATTATTACCCATATAATGGAGTTATTGTCGCTAGAACTGTAATAATTATACTTATTACTTATATTATTATCAATATAACATGCATTATTACCCATATAATGGAGTTATTATCGCTAGAACTGTAATAATTATACTCATTACTTATATTATTATCAATATAATATGCATTATTACCCATATAATGGAGTTATTATCGCTAGAACTGTAATAATTATACTTATTACTTATATTATTATCAATATAACATGCATTATTACCCATATTATGCAGTTACTATAGCTACAACTATAATAAATATACGTATTATTTTTATTATCATCAATATAACATGCATTATTACCCATATTATGCAGTTATTATCGATAGAACTATAATAAATATACTTATTACTTTTATTATTATCAATATAACATGCATTACTACCCATATTATGCAGTTATTATCGATAGAACTGTAATAAATATACTTACTACTTTCATTATCATCAATATAACATGCATTATTACCCATATTATGCAGTTACTATCGATAGAACTATAATAATTATACTTATTACTTTTATTATTATCAATATAACATGCATTATTACCCATATAATGCAGTTATTATCGCTAGAACTGTAATAATTATACTTATTACTTATATTATTATCAATATAACATGCATTATTACCCATATAATGGAGTTATTATCGCTAGAACTGTAATAATTATACTTATTACTCCCGATATTATCAATATTACATGCATTATTACCCATGTTATGCAGTTATTATCGCTAGAACTATAATAAATATACGTATTACTTTTATTGTCATCAATATAACATGCATTATTACCCATATTATGCAGTTATTATCGATAGAACTGTAATAATTATACTTATTACTTATATTATTATCAATATAACATGCATTATTACCCATATAATGGAGTTATTATCGCTAGAACTGTAATAATTATACTCATTACTTATATTATTATCAATATAACATGCATTATTACCCATATAATGGAGTTATTGTCGCTAGAACTGTAATAATTATGCTTATTACTTATATTATTATCAATATAACATGCATTATTACCCATATTATGCAGTTATTATCGATAGAACTGTAATAAATATACTTACTACTTTAATTATCATCAATATAACATGCATTATTACCCATATTATGCAGTTATTATCGATAGAACTATAATAAATATACTCATTACTTTTATTATTATCAATATAACATGCATTATTCCCCTTATAATGCAGTTATTATCGGTAGAACTGTAATAATTGTACTTATTACTTACATTATTATCAATATAACATGCATTATTACCCATATAATGGTGTTATTATCGCTAGAACTGTAATAATTATACTTATTACTTATATTATTATCAATATAACATGCATTATTACCCATATAATGCAGTTATTATCGACAGAAGTAAAATAAATATACTTATTACTCCCGATATTATCAATATAACATGCATTAGTACCCATATTATGAAGTTATTATCGATAGAACTGTATTAAATATACTTTTTACTTTTATTATTATCAATATAACATGCATTGTTACGCATATTATGAAGTTATAATCGCTAGAACTATAATAAATATACTTATTACTTATATTATTATCAATATAACATGCATTATTACCCATATTATGCAGTTATTATCGATAGAACTGTAATAAATATACTTACTACTTTAATTATCATCAATATAACATGCATTATTACCCATATAATGCAGTTATTATCGACAGAAGTATAAGAAATATACTTATTACTTTTATTATTATCAATATAACATGCACTATTACCCATATTTTACTATTATTATCGCTAGAACTATAATAATTATACTTATTACTCCCGATATTATCAATATAACATGCATTATTACCCATATAATGCAGTTACTATCGCTAGAATTGTAATAATTATACTTATTACTTATATTATTATCAATATAACATGCATTATTACGCATATTATGCAGTTATTATCGATAGAACTATAATAAATAAACATATTACTTTTATTATTATCAATATACCATGCATTATTACCCATATAATGCAGTTATTATCGCTAGAACTGTAATAATTATACTTATTACTTATATTATTAGCAATATAACGTGCATTATTACCGATATAATGCAGTTATTATCGCCAGAACTGTAATAATTATACTTATTACTTATATTATTATCAATATAACATGCATTATCACGCATATAATGCAGTTATTATCGACAGAAGTATAATAAATATACTTATTACTTTTATTATTATCAATATAACATGCACTATTAGCCATATTTTACTATTATTATCGCTAGAACTATAATAACTATTCTTATTACTCCCGATATTATCAATATAACATGCATTATTACCCATATAATGCAGTTACTATCGCTAGAATTGTAATAATTATACTTATTACTTATATTATTATCAATATAACATGCATTATTACCCATATTATGCAGTTATTATCGATAGAACTGTAATAAATCTACTTAGTGCTTATATTATTATCAATATAACATGCATTATTACCCATATAATGGAGTTATTATCGCTAGAACTGTAATAATTATACTCATTACTTATATTATTATCAATATAACATGCATTATTACCCATATAATGGAGTTATTATCGCTAGAACTGTAATAATTATACTCATTACTTATATTATTATCAATATAACATGCATTATTACCCATATAATGGAGTTAATATCGCTAGAACTGTAATAATTATACTTATTACTTATATTATTATCAATATAACATGCATTATTACCCATATTATGCAGTCATTATCGATAGAACTGTAATAAATATACTTACTACTTTAGTTATCATCAATATAACATGCATTATTACCCATATTATGCAGTTATTATCGATAGAACTATAATAAATATACTCATTACTTTTATTATTATCAATATAACATGCATTATTACCCATATAATGCAGTTATTATCGGTAGAACTGTAATAATTGTACTTATTACTTACATTATTATCAATATAACATGCATTATTACCCATATAATGGTGTTATTATCGCTAGAACTGTAATAATTATACTTATTACTTATATTATTATCAATATAACATGCATTATTACCCATATAATGGAGTTATTGTCGCTAGAACTGTAATAATTATGCTTATTACTTATATTATTATCAATATAACATGCATTATTACCCATATTATGCAGTTATTATCGATAGAACTGTAATAAATATACTTACTACTTTAATTATCATCAATATAACATGCATTATTACCCATATTATGCAGTTAT
Organism: Megachile leachella; assembly: GCA_963576845.1. Lineage (NCBI taxonomy): Eukaryota > Metazoa > Arthropoda > Insecta > Hymenoptera > Megachilidae > Megachile > Megachile leachella. The sequence continues at coordinate 273,860 of CAUYWW010000155.1, forward strand.
TATCGATAGAACTATAATAAATATACTCATTACTTTTATTATTATCAATATAACATGCATTATTCCCCTTATAATGCAGTTATTATCGGTAGAACTGTAATAATTGTACTTATTACTTACATTATTATCAATATAACATGCATTATTACCCATATAATGGTGTTATTATCGCTAGAACTGTAATAATTATACTTATTACTTATATTATTATCAATATAACATGCATTATTACCCATATAATGCAGTTATTATCGACAGAAGTAAAATAAATATACTTATTACTCCCGATATTATCAATATAACATGCATTAGTACCCATATTATGAAGTTATTATCGATAGAACTGTATTAAATATACTTTTTACTTTTATTATTATCAATATAACATGCATTGTTACGCATATTATGAAGTTATAATCGCTAGAACTATAATAAATATACTTATTACTTATATTATTATCAATATAACATGCATTATTACCCATATAATGCAGTTATTATCGACAGAAGTATAAGAAATATACTTATTACTTATATTATTATCAATATAACATGCATTATTACGCATATTATGCAGTTATTATCGATAGAACTATAATAAATAAACATATTACTTTTATTATTATCAATATACCATGCATTATTACCCATATAATGCAGTTATTATCGCTAGAACTGTAATAATTATACTTATTACTTATATTATTAGCAATATAACGTGCATTATTACCGATATAATGCAGTTATTATCGCCAGAACTGTAATAATTATACTTATTACTTATATTATTATCAATATAACATGCATTATTACCCATATTATGCAGTTATTATCGATAGAACTGTAACAAATATACTTATTACTTTTATTATTATCAATATGACATGCATTATTAGCCATATTTTACTATTATTATCGTTAGAACTATAATAATTATACTTATTACTCCCGATATTATCAATATAACATGCATTATTACGCATACAATGCAGTTATTATCGCTAGAACTGTAATAATTATACTTATTACTTACATTATTATCAATATAACATGCATTATCACCCATATAATGCAGTTATTATCGACAGAAGTATAATAAATATACTTATTGCTTTTATTATTATCAATATAACAGGCACTATTAGCCACATTTTACTATTATTATCGCTATAAATATAATAATTATACTTATTACTCCCGATATTATCAATATAACATGCATTATTACCCATATAATGCAGTTACGACCGCTAGAATTGTAATAATTATACTTAATACTTATATTATTATCAATATAACATGCATTATTACCTATATAATGGAGCTATTATAGCTAGAACTGTAATAATTATACTTATTACTTACATTATTATCAATATAACATGCATTATCACGCATATAATGCAGTTATTATCGACAGAAGTATAATAAATATACTTATTACTTTTATTATTATCAATATAACATGCACTATTAGCCATATTTTACTATTATTATCGCTAGAACTATAATAACTATTCTTATTACTCCCGATATTATCAATATAACATGCATTATTACCCATATAATGCAGTTATTATCGGTAGAACTGTAATAATTGTACTTATTACTTACATTATTATCAATATAACATGCATTATTACCCATATAATGGTGTTATTATCGCTAGAACTGTAATAATTATACTTATTACTTATATTATTATCAATATAACATGCATTATTACCAATATAATGCAGTTATTATCGACAGAAGTAAAATAAATATACTTATTACTCCCGATATTATCAATATAACATCCATTAGTACCCATATTATGAAGTTATTATCGATAGAACTGTATTAAATATACTTTTTACTTTTATTATTATCAATATAACATGCATTGTTACGCATATTATGAAGTTATAATCGCTAGAACTATAATAAATATACTTATTACTTATATTATTGTCAATATAACATGCATTATTACCCATATTATGCAGTTATTATCGATAGAACTATAATAAATATACTTATTACTTTTATTATTATCAATGTAACATGCACTATTACCCATATAATGCAGTTAATATTGACAGAAGTATAATAAATATATTTATTACTTTTATTATTATCAATATAACAGGCACTCTTAGCCATATTTTACTAGTATTATCGCTAGAACTATAATAATTATGCTTATTACTCCCGATATTATCAATATAACATCCATTGTTACCCATATAATGCAGTTCTTATCGCTGGAACTGCAATAATTATACTTGTTACTCCCGATATTATCAATATAACATGCATTATTACGCATATAATGCAGTTATTATCGCTAGAACTGTAATAATTATACTCATTACTTATATTATTATCAATATAACATGCATTATTACCCATATAATGGAGTTATTGTCGCTAGAACTGTAATAATTATGCTTATTACTTATATTATTATCAATATAACATGCATTATTACCCATATTATGCAGTTATTATCGATAGAACTGTAATAAATATACTTACTACTTTAATTATCATCAATATAACATGCATTATTACCCATATTATGCAGTTATTATCGATAGAACTATAATAAATATACTCATTACTTTTATTATTATCAATATAACATGCATTATTACCCATATAATGTAGTTATTATCGGTAGAACTGTAATAATTGTACTTATTACTTACATTATTATCAATATAACATGCATTATTACCCATATAATTGTGTTATTATCGCTAGAACTGTAATAATTATACTTATTACTTATATTATTATCAATATAACATGCATTATTACCCATATAATGCAGTTATTATCGACAGAAGTAAAATAAATATACTTATTACTCCCGATATTATCAATATAACATCCATTAGTACCCATATTATGAAGTTATTATCGATAGAACTGTATTAAATATACTTTTTACTTTTATTATTATCAATATAACATGCATTGTTACGCATATTATGAAGTTATAATCGCTAGAACTATAATAAATATACTTATTACTTATATTATTATCAATATAACATGCATTATTACCCATATTATGCAGTTATTATCGATAGAACTGTAATAAATATACTTACTACTTTAATTATCATCAATATAACATGCATTATTACCCATATAATGCAGTTATTATCGACAGAAGTATAAGAAATATACTTATTACTTTTATTATTATCAATATAACATGCACTATTACCCATATTTTACTATTATTATCGCTAGAACTATAATAATTATACTTATTACTCCCGATATTATCAATATAACATGCATTATTACCCATATAATGCAGTTATTATCGCTAGAACTGTAATAATTATACTTATTACTTATATTATTAGCAATATAACGTGCATTATTACCGATATAATGCAGTTATTATCGCCAGAACTGTAATAATTATACTTATTACTTATATTATTATCAATATAACATGCATTATTACCCATATTATGCAGTTATTATCGATAGAACTGTAACAAATATACTTATTACTTTTATTATTATCAATATGACATGCATTATTAGCCATATTTTACTATTATTATCGTTAGAACTATAATAATTATACTTATTACTCCCGATATTATCAATATAACATGCATTATTACGCATACAATGCAGTTATTATCGCTAGAACTGTAATAATTATACTTATTACTTACATTATTATCAATATAACATGCATTATCACCCATATAATGCAGTTATTATCGACAGAAGTATAATAAATATACTTATTGCTTTTATTATTATCAATATAACATGCACTATTAGCCACATTTTACTATTATTATCGCTATAAATATAATAATTATACTTATTACTCCCGATATTATCAATATAACATGCATTATTACCCATATAATGCAGTTACGACCGCTAGAATTGTAATAATTATACTTAATACTTATATTATTATCAATATAACATGCATTATTACCTATATAATGGAGCTATTATAGCTAGAACTGTAATAATTATACTTATTGCTTACATTATTATCAATATAACATGCATTATCACGCATATAATGCAGTTATTATCGACAGAAGTATAATAAATATACTTATTACTTTTATTATTATCAATATAACATGCACTATTAGCCATATTTTACTATTATTATCGCTAGAACTATAATAACTATTCTTATTACTCCCGATATTATCAATATAACATGCATTATTACCCATATAATGCAGTTACTATCGCTAGAATTGTAATAATTATACTTATTACTTATATTATTATCAATATAACATGCATTATTACCCATATTATGCAGTTATTATCGATAGAACTATAATAAATATACTCATTACTTTTATTATTATCAATATAACATGCATTATTACCCATATAATGCAGTTATTATCGGTAGAACTGTAATAATTGTACTTATTACTTACATTATTATCAATATAACATGCATTATTACCCATATAATGGTGTTATTATCGCTAGAACTGTAATAATTATACTTATTACTTATATTATTATCAATATAACATGCATTATTACCCATATAATGCAGTTATTATCGACAGAAGTAAAATAAATATACTTATTACTCCCGATATTATCAATATAACATCCATTAGTACCCATATTATGAAGTTATTATCGATAGAACTGTATTAAATATACTTTTTACTTTTATTAAAATCAATATAACATGCATTGTTACGCATATTATGAAGTTATAATCGCTAGAACTATAATAAATATACTTATTACTTATATTATTGTCAATATAACATGCATTATTACCCATATTATGCAGTTATTATCGATAGAACTATAATAAATATACTTATTACTTTTATTATTATCAATGTAACATGCACTATTACCCATATAATGCAGTTAATATTGACAGAAGTATAATAAATATATTTATTACTTTTATTATTATCAATATAACAGGCACTCTTAGCCATATTTTACTAGTATTATCGCTAGAACTATAATAATTATGCTTATTACTCCCGATATTATCAATATAACATCCATTGTTACCCATATAATGCAGTTCTTATCGCTGGAACTGTAATAATTATACTTGTTACTCCCGATATTATCAATATAACATGCATTATTACGCATATAATGCAGTTATTATCGCTAGAACTGTAATAATTATACTCATTACTTATATTATTATCAATATAACATGCATTATTACCCATATAATGGAGTTATTGTCGCTAGAACTGTAATAATTATGCTTATTACTTATATTATTATCAATATAACATGCATTATTACCCATATTATGCAGTTATTATCGATAGAACTGTAATAAATATACTTACTACTTTAATTATCATCAATATAACATGCATTATTACCCATATTATGCAGTTATTATCGATAGAACTATAATAAATATACTCATTACTTTTATTATTATCAATATAACATGCATTATTACCCATATAATGCAGTTATTATCGGTAGAACTGTAATAATTGTACTTATTACTTACATTATTATCAATATAACATGCATTATTACCCATATAATGGTGTTATTATCGCTAGAACTGTAATAATTATACTTATTACTTATATTATTATCAATATAACATGCATTATTACCCATATAATGCAGTTATTATCGACAGAAGTAAAATAAATATACTTATTACTCCCGATATTATCAATATAACATCCATTAGTACCCATATTATGAAGTTATTATCGATAGAACTGTATTAAATATACTTTTTACTTTTATTATTATCAATATAACATGCATTGTTACGCATATTATGAAGTTATAATCGCTAGAACTATAATAAATATACTTATTACTTATATTATTATCAATATAACATGCATTATTACCCATATTATGCAGTTATTATCGATAGAACTGTAATAAATATACTTACTACTTTAATTATCATCAATATAACATGCATTATTACCCATATAATGCAGTTATTATCGACAGAAGTATAAGAAATATACCTATTACTTTTATTATTATCAATATAACATGCACTATTACCCATATTTTACTATTATTATCGCTAGAACTATAATAATTATACTTATTACTCCCGATATTATCAATATAACATGCATTATTACCCATACAATGCAGTTATTATCGCTAGAACTGTAATAATTATACTTATTACTTATATTATTAGCAATATAACGTGCATTATTACCGATATAATGCAGTTATTATCGCCAGAACTGTAATAATTATACTTATTACTTATATTATTATCAATATAACATGCATTATTACCCATATTATGCAGTTATTATCGATAGAACTGTAACAAATATACTTATTACTTTTCTTATTATCAATATGACATGCATTATTAGCCATATTTTACTATTATTATCGTTAGAACTATAATAATTATACTTATTACTCCCGATATTATCAATATAACATGCATTATTACGCATACAATGCAGTTATTATCGCTAGAACTGTAATAATTATACTTATTACTTACATTATTATCAATATAACATGCATTATCACCCATATAATGCAGTTATTATCGACAGAAGTATAATAAATATACTTATTGCTTTTATTATTATCAATATAACATGCACTATTAGCCACATTTTACTATTATTATCGCTATAAATATAATAATTATACTTATTACTCAAGATATTATCAATATAACATGCATTATTACCCATATAATGCAGTTACGACCGCTAGAATTGTAATAATTATACTTAATACTTATATTATTATCAATATAACATGCATTATTACCTATATAATGGAGCTATAATAGCTAGAACTGTAATAATTATACTTATTACTTACATTATTATCAATATAACATGCATTATCACGCATATAATGCAGTTATTATCGACAGAAGTATAATAAATATACTTATTACTTTTATTATTATCAATATAACATGCACTATTAGCCATATTTTACTATTATTATCGCTAGAACTATAATAACTATTCTTATTACTCCCGATATTATCAATATAACATGCATTATTACCCATATAATGCAGTTACTATCGCTAGAATTGTAATAATTATACTTATTACTTATATTATTATCAATATAACATGCATTATTACCCATATTATGCAGTTATTATCGATAGAACTGTAATAAATCTACTTAGTGCTTATATTATTATCAATATAACATGCATTATTACCCATATAATGGAGTTATTATCGCTAGAACTGTAATAATTATACTCATTACTTATATTATTATCAATATAACATGCATTATTACCCATATAATGGAGTTATTATCGCTAGAACTGTAATAATTATACTCATTACTTATATTATTATCAATATAACATGCATTATTACCCACATAATGGAGTTAATATCGCTAGAACTGTAATAATTATACTTATTGCTTATATTATTATCAATATAACATGCATTATTACCCATATTATGCAGTCATTATCGATAGAACTGTAATAAATATACTTACTACTTTAGTTATCATCAATATAACATGCATTATTACCCATATTATGCAGTTATTATCGATAGAACTATAATAAATATACTCATTACTTTTATTATTATCAATATAACATGCATTATTACCCATATAATGCAGTTATTATCGGTAGAACTGTAATAATTGTACTTATTACTTACATTATTATCAATATAACATGCATTATTACCCATATAATGGTGTTATTATCGCTAGAACTGTAATAATTATACTTATTACTTATATTATTATCAATATAACATGCATTATTACCCATATAATGCAGTTATTATCGACAGAAGTAAAATAAATATACTTATTACTCCCGATATTATCAATATAACATCCATTAGTACCCATATTATGAAGTTATTATCGATAGAACTGTATTAAATATACTTTTTACTTTTATTATTATCAATATAACATGCATTGTTACGCATATTATGAAGTTATAATCGCTAGAACTATAATAAATATACTTATTACTTATATTATTGTCAATATAACATGCATTATTACCCATATTATGCAGTTATTATCGATAGAACTATAATAAATATACTTATTACTTTTATTATTATCAATGTAACATGCACTATTACCCATATAATGCAGTTATTATTGACAGAAGTATAATAAATATATTTATTACTTTTATTATTATCAATATAACAGGCACTCTTAGCCATATTTTACTAGTATTATCGCTAGAACTATAATAATTATGCTTATTACTCCCGATATTATCAATATAACATCCATTGTTACCCATATAATGCAGTTCTTATCGCTGGAACTGTAATAATTATACTTGTTACTCCCGATATTATCAATATAACATGCATTATTACGCATATAATGCAGTTATTATCGCTAGAACTGTAATAATTATACTCATTACTTATATTATTATCAATATAACATGCATTATTACCCATATAATGGAGTTATTGTCGCTAGAACTGTAATAATTATGCTTATTACTTATATTATTATCAATATAACATGCATTATTACCCATATTATGCAGTTATTATCGATAGAACTGTAATAAATATACTTACTACTTTAATTATCATCAATATAACATGCATTATTACCCATATTATGCAGTTATTATCGATAGAACTATAATAAATATACTCATTACTTTTATTATTATCAATATAACATGCATTATTACCCATATAATGCAGTTATTATCGGTAGAACTGTAATAATTGTACTTATTACTTACATTATTATCAATATAACATGCATTATTACCCATATAATGGTGTTATTATCGCTAGAACTGTAATAATTATACTTATTACTTATATTATTATCAATATAACATGCATTATTACCCATATAATGCAGTTATTATCGACAGAAGTAAAATAAATATACTTATTACTCCCGATATTATCAATATAACATCCATTAGTACCCATATTATGAAGTTATTATCGATAGAACTGTATTAAATATACTTTTTACTTTTATTATTATCAATATAACATGCATTGTTACGCATATTATGAAGTTATAATCGCTAGAACTATAATAAATATACTTATTACTTATATTATTATCAATATAACATGCATTATTACCCATATTATGCAGTTATTATCGATAGAACTGTAATAAATATACTTACTACTTTAATTATCATCAATATAACATGCATTATTACCCATATAATGCAGTTATTATCGACAGAAGTATAAGAAATATACTTATTACTTTTATTATTATCAATATAACATGCACTATTACCCATATTTTACTATTATTATCGCTAGAACTATAATAATTATACTTATTACTCCCGATATTATCAATATAACATGCATTATTACCCATATAATGCAGTTATTATCGCTAGAACTGTAATAATTACACTTATTACTTATATTATTAGCAATATAACGTGCATTATTACCGATATAATGCAGTTATTATCGCCAGAACTGTAATAATTATACTTATTACTTATATTATTATCAATATAACATGCATTATTACCCATATTATGCAGTTATTATCGATAGAACTGTAACAAATATACTTATTACTTTTATTATTATCAATATGACATGCATTATTAGCCATATTTTACTATTATTATAGTTAGAACTATAATAATTATACTTATTACTCCCGATATTATCAATATAACATGCATTATTACGCATACAATGCAGTTATTATCGCTAGAACTGTAATAATTATACTTATTACTTACATTATTATCAATATAACATGCATTATCACCCATATAATGCAGTTATTATCGACAGAAGTATAATAAATATACTTATTGCTTTTATTATTATCAATATAACATGCACTATTAGCCACATTTTACTATTATTATCGCTATAAATATAATAATTATACTTATTACTCCCGATATTATCAATATAACATGCATTATTACCCATATAATGCAGTTACGACCGCTAGAATTGTAATAATTATACTTAATACTTATATTATTATCAATATAACATGCATTATTACCTATATAATGGAGCTATTATAGCTAGAACTGTAATAATTATACTTATTACTTACATTATTATCAATATAACATGCATTATCACGCATATAATGCAGTTATTATCGACAGAAGTACAATAAATATACTTATTACTTTTATTATTATCAATATAACATGCACTATTAGCCATATTTTACTATTATTATCGCTAGAACTATAATAACTATTCTTATTACTCCCGATATTATCAATATAACATGCATTATTACCCATATAATGCAGTTACTATCGCTAGAATTGTAATAATTATACTTATTACTTATATTATTATCAATATAACATGCATTATTACCCATATTATGCAGTTATTATCGATAGAACTGTAATAAATATACTTAGTGCTTATATTATTATCAATATAACATGCATTATTACCCATATAATGGAGTTATTATCGCTAGAACTGTAATAATTATACTCATTACTTATATTATTATCAATATAACATGCATTATTACCCATATAATGGAGTTATTATCGCTAGAACTGTAATAATTATACTCATTACTTATATTATTATCAATATAACATGCATTATTACCCATATAATGGAGTTAATATCGCTAGAACTGTAGTAATTATACTTATTACTTATATTATTATCAATATAACATGCATTATTACCCATATTATGCAGTTATTATCGATAGAACTGTAATAAATATACTTACTACTTTAGTTATCATCAATATAACATGCATTATTACCCATATTATGCAGTTATTATCGATAGAACTATAATAAATATACTCATCACTTTTATTATTATCAATATAACATGCATTATTACCCATATAATGCAGTTATTATCGGTAGAACTGTAATAATTGTACTTATTACTTACATTATTATCAATATAACATGCATTATTACCCATATAATGGTGTTATTATCGCTAGAACTGTAATAATTATACTTATTACTTATATTATTGTCAATATAACATGCATTATTACCCATATAATGCAGTTATTATCGCTAGAACTGTAATAATTATACTTATTACTTATATTATTATCAATATAACATGCATTATTACCCATATAATGGAGTTATTATCGCCAGAACTGTAATAATTATACTCATTACTTATATTATTATCAATATAACATGCATTATTACCCATATAATGGAGTTATTATCGCTAGAACTGTAATAATTATACTTATTACTTATATTATTATCAATATAACATGCATTATTACCCATATTATGCAGTTACTATAGCTACAACTATAATAAATATACGTATTATTTTTATTATCATCAATATAACATGCATTATTACCCATATTATGCAGTTATTATCGATAGAACTATAATAAATATACTTATTACTTTTATTATTATCAATATAACATGCATTACTAACCATATTATGCAGTTATTATCGATAGAACTGTAATACATATACTTACTACTATCATTATCATCAATATAACATGCATTATTACGCATATTATGCAGTTACTATCGATAGAACTATAATAATTATACTTATTACTTTTATTATTATCAATATAACATGCATTATTACCCATATAATGCAGTTATTATCGCTAGAACTGTAATAATTATACTTATTACTTATATTATTATCAATATAACATGCATTATTACCCATATAATGGAGTTATTATCGCTAGAACTGTAATAATTATACTTATTACTCCCGATATTATCAATATTACATGCATTATTACCCATGTTATGCAGTTATTATCGCTAGAACTATAATAAATATACGTATTACTTTTATTGTCATCAATATAACATGCATTATTACCCATATTATGCAGTTATTATTGATAGAACTGTAATAATTGTACTTATTACTTATATTATTATCAATATAACATGCATTATTACCCATATAATGGAGTTATTATCGCTAGAACTGTAATAATTATACTCATTACTTATATTATTATCAATATAACATGCATTATTACCCATATTATGCAGTTATTATCGATAGAACTGTAATAAATATACTTACTACTTTAATTATCATCAATATAACATGCATTATTACCCATATTATGCAGTTATTATCGATAGAACTATAATAAATATACTCATTACATTTATTATTATCAATATAACATGCATTATTACCCATATAATGCAGTTATTATCGGTAGAACTGTAATAATTGTACTTATTACTTACATTATTATCAATATAACATGCATTATTACCCATATAATGGTGTTATTATCGCTAGAACTGTAATAATTATACTTATTACTTATATTATTATCAATATAACATGCATTATTACCCATATAATGCAGTTATTATCGACAGAAGTAAAATAAATATACTTATTACTCCCGATATTATCAATGTAACATCCATTAGTACCCATATTATGAAGTTATTATCGATAGAACTGTATTAAATATACTTTTTACTTTTATTATTATCAATATAACATGCATTGTTACGCATATTATGAAGTTATAATCGCTAGAACTATAATAAATATACTTATTACTTATATTATTATCAATATAACATGCATTATTACCCATATTATGCAGTTATTATCGATAGAACTGTAATAAATATACTTACTACTTTAATTATCATCAATATAACATGCATTATTACGCATACAATGCAGTTATTATCGCTAGAACTGTAATAATTATACTTATTACTTACATTATTATCAATATAACATGCATTATCACCCATATAATGCAGTTATTATCGACAGAAGTATAAGAAATATACTTATTACTTATATTATTATCAATATAACATGCACTATTACCCATATTTTACTATTATTATCGCTAGAACTATAATAATTATACTTATTACTCCCGATATTATCAATATAACATGCATTATTACCCATATAATGCAGTTACTATCGCTAGAATTGTAATAATTATACTTATTACTTATATTATTATCAATATAACATGCATTATTACGCATATTATGCAGTTATTATCGATAGAACTATAATAAATATACATATTACTTTTATTATTATCAATATACCATGCATTATTCCCCATATAATGCAGTTATTATCGCTAGAACTGTAATAATTATACTTATTACTTATATTATTAGCAATATAACGTGCATTATTACCGATATAATGCAGTTATTATCGCCAGAACTGTAATAATTATACTTATTACTTATATTATTATCAATATAACATGCATTATTACCCATATTATGCAGTTATTATCGATAGAACTGTAACAAATATACTTATTACTTTTATTATTATCAATATGACATGCATTATTAGCCATATTTTACTATTATTATCGTTAGAACTATAATAATTATACTTATTACTCCCGATATTATCAATATAACATGCATTATTACGCATACAATGCAGTTATTATCGCTAGAACTGTAATAATTATACTTATTACTTACATTATTATCAATATAACATGCATTATCACCCATATAATGCAGTTATTATCGACAGAAGTATAATAAATATACTTATTGCTTTTATTATTATCAATATAACATGCACTATTAGCCACATTTTACTATTATTATCGCTATAAATATAATAATTATACTTATTACTCCCGATATTATCAATATAACATGCATTATTACCCATATAATGCAGTTACGACCGCTAGAATTGTAATAATTATACTTAATACTTATATTATTATCAATATAACATGCATTATTACCTATATAATGGAGCTATTATAGCTAGAACTGTAATAATTATACTTATTACTTACATTATTATCAATATAACATGCATTATCACGCATATAATGCAGTTATTATCGACAGAAGTACAATAAATATACTTATTACTTTTATTATTATCAATATAACATGCACTATTAGCCACATTTTACTATTATTATCGCTATAAATATAATAATTATACTTATTACTCCCGATATTATCAATATAACATGCATTATTACCCATATAATGCAGTTATTATCGGTAGAACTGTAATAATTGTACTTATTACTTACATTATTATCAATATAACATGCATTATTACCCATATAATGGTGTTATTATCGCTAGAACTGTAATAATTATACTTATTACTTATATTATTATCAATATAACATGCATTATTACCCATATAATGCAGTTATTATCGACAGAAGTAAAATAAATATACTTATTACTCCCGATATTATCAATGTAACATCCATTAGTACCCATATTATGAAGTTATTATCGATAGAACTGTATTAAATATACTTTTTACTTTTATTATTATCAATATAACATGCATTGTTACGCATATTATGAAGTTATAATCGCTAGAACTATAATAAATATACTTATTACTTATATTATTATCAATATAACATGCATTATTACCCATATTATGCAGTTATTATCGATAGAACTGTAATAAATATACTTACTACTTTAATTATCATCAATATAACATGCATTATTACGCATACAATGCAGTTATTATCGCTAGAACTGTAATAATTATACTTATTACTTACATTATTATCAATATAACATGCATTATCACCCATATAATGCAGTTATTATCGACAGAAGTATAAGAAATATACTTATTACTTATATTATTATCAATATAACATGCACTATTACCCATATTTTACTATTATTATCGCTAGAACTATAATAATTATACTTATTACTCCCGATATTATCAATATAACATGCATTATTACCCATATAATGCAGTTACTATCGCTAGAATTGTAATAATTATACTTATTACTTATATTATTATCAATATAACATGCATTATTACGCATATTATGCAGTTATTATCGATAGAACTATAATAAATATACATATTACTTTTATTATTATCAATATACCATGCATTATTCCCCATATAATGCAGTTATTATCGCTAGAACTGTAATAATTATACTTATTACTTATATTATTAGCAATATAACGTGCATTATTACCGATATAATGCAGTTATTATCGCCAGAACTGTAATAATTATACTTATTACTTATATTATTATCAATATAACATGCATTATTACCCATATTATGCAGTTATTATCGATAGAACTGTAACAAATATACTTATTACTTTTATTATTATCAATATGACATGCATTATTAGCCATATTTTACTATTATTATCGTTAGAACTATAATAATTATACTTATTACTCCCGATATTATCAATATAACATGCATTATTACGCATACAATGCAGTTATTATCGCTAGAACTGTAATAATTATACTTATTACTTACATTATTATCAATATAACATGCATTATCACCCATATAATGCAGTTATTATCGACAGAAGTATAATAAATATACTTATTGCTTTTATTATTATCAATATAACATGCACTATTAGCCACATTTTACTATTATTATCGCTATAAATATAATAATTATACTTATTACTCCCGATATTATCAATATAACATGCATTATTACCCATATAATGCAGTTACGACCGCTAGAATTGTAATAATTATACTTAATACTTATATTATTATCAATATAACATGCATTATTACCTATATAATGGAGCTATTATAGCTAGAACTGTAATAATTATACTTATTACTTACATTATTATCAATATAACATGCATTATCACGCATATAATGCAGTTATTATCGACAGAAGTACAATAAATATACTTATTACTTTTATTATTATCAATATAACATGCACTATTAGCCACATTTTACTATTATTATCGCTATAAATATAATAATTATACTTATTACTCCCGATATTATCAATATAACATGCATTATTACCCATATAATGCAGTTACTATCGCTAGAATTGTAATAATTATACTTATTACTTATATTATTATCAATATAACATGCATTATTACCCATATTATGCAGTTATTATCGATAGAACTGTAATAAATATACTTAGTGCTTATATTATTATCAATATAACATGCATTATTACCCATATAATGGAGTTATTATCGCTAGAACTGTAATAATTATACTCATTACTTATATTATTATCAATATAACATGCATTATTACCCATATAATGGAGTTATTATCGCTAGAACTGTAATAATTATACTCATTACTTATATTATTATCAATATAACATGCATTATTACCCATATAATGGAGTTAATATCGCTAGAACTGTAGTAATTATACTTATTACTTATATTATTATCAATATAACATGCATTATTACCCATATTATGCAGTTATTATCGATAGAACTGTAATAAATATACTTACTACTTTAGTTATCATCAATATAACATGCATTATTACCCATATTATGCAGTTATTATCGATAGAACTATAATAAATATACTCATTACTTTTATTATTATCAATATAACATGCATTATTACCCATATAATGCAGTTATTATCGGTAGAACTGTAATAATTGTACTTATTACTTACATTATTATCAATATAACATGCATTATTACCCATATAATGGTGTTATTATCGCTAGAACTGTAATAATTATACTTATTACTTATATTATTGTCAATATAACATGCATTATTACCCATATAATGCAGTTATTATCGCTAGAACTGTAATAATTATACTTATTACTTATATTATTATCAATATAACATGCATTATTACCCATATAATGGAGTTATTATCGCCAGAACTGTAATAATTATACTCATTACTTATATTATTATCAATATAACATGCATTATTACCCATATAATGGAGTTATTATCGCTAGAACTGTAATAATTATACTTATTACTTATATTATTATCAATATAACATGCATTATTACCCATATTATGCAGTTACTATAGCTACAACTATAATAAATATACGTATTATTTTTATTATCATCAATATAACATGCATTATTACCCATATTATGCAGTTATTATCGATAGAACTATAATAAATATACTTATTACTTTTATTATTATCAATATAACATGCATTACTAACCATATTATGCAGTTATTATCGATAGAACTGTAATACATATACTTACTACTATCATTATCATCAATATAACATGCATTATTACGCATATTATGCAGTTACTATCGATAGAACTATAATAATTATACTTATTACTTTTATTATTATCAATATAACATGCATTATTACCCATATAATGCAGTTATTATCGCTAGAACTGTAATAATTATACTTATTACTTATATTATTATCAATATAACATGCATTATTACCCATATAATGGAGTTATTATCGCTAGAACTGTAATAATTATACTTATTACTCCCGATATTATCAATATTACATGCATTATTACCCATGTTATGCAGTTATTATCGCTAGAACTATAATAAATATACGTATTACTTTTATTGTCATCAATATAACATGCATTATTACCCATATTATGCAGTTATTATTGATAGAACTGTAATAATTGTACTTATTACTTATATTATTATCAATATAACATGCATTATTACCCATATAATGGAGTTATTATCGCTAGAACTGTAATAATTATACTCATTACTTATATTATTATCAATATAACATGCATTATTACCCATATTATGCAGTTATTATCGATAGAACTGTAATAAATATACTTACTACTTTAATTATCATCAATATAACATGCATTATTACCCATATTATGCAGTTATTATCGATAGAACTATAATAAATATACTCATTACATTTATTATTATCAATATAACATGCATTATTACCCATATAATGCAGTTATTATCGGTAGAACTGTAATAATTGTACTTATTACTTACATTATTATCAATATAACATGCATTATTACCCATATAATGGTGTTATTATCGCTGGAACTGTAATAATTATACTTATTACTTATATTATTATCAATATAACATGCATTATTACCCATATAATGCAGTTATTATCGACAGAAGTAAAATAAATATACTTATTACTCCCGATATTATCAATATAACATCCATTAGTACCCATATTATGAAGTTATTATCGATAGAACTGTATTAAATATACTTTTTACTTTTATTATTATCAATATAACATGCATTGTTACGCATATTATGAAGTTATAATCGCTAGAACTATAATAAATATACTTATTACTTATATTATTATCAATATAACATGCATTATTACCCATATTATGCAGTTATTATCGATAGAACTGTAATAAATATACTTACTACTTTAATTATCATCAATATAACATGCATTATTACGCATACAATGCAGTTATTATCGCTAGAACTGTAATAATTATACTTATTACTTACATTATTATCAATATAACATGCATTATCACCCATATAATGCAGTTATTATCGACAGAAGTATAAGAAATATACTTATTACTTATATTATTATCAATATAACATGCACTATTACCCATATTTTACTATTATTATCGCTAGAACTATAATAATTATACTTATTACTCCCGATATTATCAATATAACATGCATTATTACCCATATAATGCAGTTACTATCGCTAGAATTGTAATAATTATACTTATTACTTATATTATTATCAATATAACATGCATTATTACGCATATTATGCAGTTATTATCGATAGAACTATAATAAATATACATATTACTTTTATTATTATCAATATACCATGCATTATTACCCATATAATGCAGTTATTATCGCTAGAACTGTAATAATTATACTTATTGCTTATATTATTAGCAATATAACGTGCATTATTACCGATATAATGCAGTTATTATCGCCAGAACTGTAATAATTATACTTATTACTTATATTATTATCAATATAACATGCATTATTACCCATATTATGCAGTTATTATCGATAGAACTGTAACAAATATACTTATTACTTTTATTATTATCAATATGACATGCATTATTAGCCATATTTTACTATTATTATCGTTAGAACTATAATAATTATACTTATTACTCCCGATATTATCAATATAACATGCATTATTACGCATACAATGCAGTTATTATCGCTAGAACTGTAATAATTATACTTATTACTTACATTATTATCAATATAACATGCATTATCACCCATATAATGCAGTTATTATCGACAGAAGTATAATAAATATACTTATTGCTTTTATTATTATCAATGTAACATGCACTATTAGCCACATTTTACTATTATTATCGCTATAACTATAATAATTATACTTATTACTCCCGATATTATCAATATAACATGCATTATTACCCATATAATGCAGTTACGACCGCTAGAATTGTAATAATTATACTTAATACTTATATTATTATCAATATAACATGCATTATTACCTACATAATGGAGCTATTATAGCTAGAACTGTAATAATTATACTTATTACTTACATCATTATCAATATAACATGCATTATCACGCATATAATGCAGTTATTATCGACAGAAGTATAATAAATATACTTATTACTTTTATTATTATCAATATAACATGCACTATTAGCCATATTTTACTATTATTATCGCTAGAACTATAATAACTATTCTTATTACTCCCGATATTATCAATATAACATGCATTATTACCCATATAATGCAGTTACTATCGCTAGAATTGTAATAATTATACTTATTACTTATATTATTATCAATATAACATGCATTATTACCCATATTATGCAGTTATTATCGATACAACTGTAATAAATATACTTAGTGCTTATATTATTATCAATATAACATGCATTATTACCCATATAATGGAGTTATTATCGCTAGAACTGTAATAATTATACTCATTACTTATATTATTATCAATATAACATGCATTATTACCCATATAATGGAGTTATTATCGCTAGAACTGTAATAATTATACTCATTACTTATATTATTATCAATATAACATGCATTATTACCCATATAATGGAGTTAATATCGCTAGAACTGTAGTAATTATACTTATTACTTATATTATTATCAATATAACATGCATTATTACCCATATTATGCAGTTATTATCGATAGAACTATAATAAATATACTCATTACTTTTATTATTATCAATATAACATGCATTATTACCCATATAATGCAGTTATTATCGGTAGAACTGTAATAATTGTACTTATTACTTACATTATTATCAATATAACATGCATTATTACCCATATAATGGTGTTATTATCGCTAGAACTGTAATAATTATACTTATTACTTATATTATTATCAATATAACATGCATTATTACCCATATAATGCAGTTATTATCGGCAGAAGTAAAATAAATATACTTATTACTCCCGATATTATCAATATAACATCCATTAGTACCCATATTATGAAGTTATTATCGATAGAACTGTATTAAATATACTTTTTACTTTTATTATTATCAATATAACATGCATTGTTACGCATATTATGAAGTTATAATCGCTAGAACTATAATAAATATACTTATTACTTATATTATTGTCAATATAACATGCATTATTACCCATATTATGCAGTTATTATCGATAGAACTATAATAAATATACTTATTACTTTTATTATTATCAATGTAACATGCACTATTACCCATATAATGCAGTTATTATTGACAGAAGTATAATAAATATATTTATTACTTTTATTATTATCAATATAACAGGCACTCTTAGCCATATTTTACTAGTATTATCGCTAGAACTATAATAATTATGCTTATTACTCCCGATATTATCAATATAACATCCATTGTTACCCATATAATGCAGTTCTTATCGCTGGAACTGTAATAATTATACTTGTTACTCCCGATATTATCAATATAACATGCATTATTACGCATATAATGCAGTTATTATCGCTAGAACTGTAATAATTATACTTATTACTTATATTATTATCAATATAACATGCATTATTACCCATATAATGGTGTTATTATCGCTAGAACTGTAATAATTATACTTATTACTTATATTATTATCAATATAACATGCATTATTACCCATATAATGCAGTTATTATCGACAGAAGTAAAATAAATATACTTATTACTCCCGATATTATCAAAATAACATCCATTAGTACCCATATTATGAAGTTATTATCGATAGAACTGTATTAAATATACTTTTTACTTTTATTATTATCAATATAACATGCA